>CM065485.1:42868357-43230678 GCA_032873175.1 Leptopilina drosophilae | reverse complement strand
ACAAAAAAAAAATGCCCGAAAAAAATGAATTCTCTATCGTTCGATTACGCGTGCACACTCTCACGTCTTGTTCACTGTCTGGTAAAAGATATTGCGCAAGAGAAGTTGAATCGTGGTCATCCAATGGTCTAGGTCTTCTGGGTGACCGATGAACATGTTCCTTAAGGCCCCCTCCTCCTCCCTTCTCTCTTTAATGCGTATACAATACACAAAATGTCTCTCTCTCTCTTTGTATTTCTCCACCTCTTTTTTTTACGCGCGCACGCGGTGAAAGAAGAAAGAGAGACCCATTTGAAATTTTTTTTTTTTTTTTTTTTTTTTAGTGTCCCCTCTTACACCTGATCCCACCAACTTTTTGAATGTAATCTCACCTGAAACTTGAGGAATCCCAATTGGTACTGCTTCTCGACCCCCATCATGTGTACAAGAAGCAAGAGCAACGTGGGTCGAGGAGGTGAGTGCCCCACCTCTCGATCCTCAATGCCTCTAATGCCCAGGGCGTCCTGGGTCTAGGCGGTGTGGGCATTTACGCACTTCTGCCACATATAAAAGCATCGACTATCATCAGAAATTCGCCAGAACAGTGACGATCAGTGACAAAAAAAAAACCCAGGAGAAGAAGTAAATTAAGACCCCAAGGGAAATTGGTGCATGAAGATGCGGTCTACCCTGGTCAGTGTGATGGTTTTTTTTTTTTTTTTTTTTTTTTTTAATTTTTTTTTTGAAAATATTTTTTTTTCATTTGGAAAAAAAATTTTTTTTTCTACTCGTTCTTTTTAAAGTGTGGTGATTTGCGGAAAAAAAATATATTGTGATTAGTGTTTGTCTTTGACAAAAAAAAAAGTGTGAGAAAAATCAGTGGAGATAATAATTATTTTGCCGAGGGAGAAAAGGGGGTTCTTCACAACCGACAGGATTTTTAATTATGAGATGCACTGAAAAAAGTTTAGATTTGAAAGAAAATTGTTGGTTAATTTTTTTTTATTGTTATTGATAAATTACAATGGTTAATATTGTTAAAAAATTATTAACAAGTTATTAATCATTGTAATGATAATTAATAATAATTGATAGTATTTAATAATATAATAATTGATAATTAATAATATAATGTTAAACAGTTAATATTAATAGCATAAAATTAATATTATATTAATTATTAATAATTTATTATTAACAATAATTATTGATAATAATTAAAACTTAATAATTTACTATTAACAATAATTATTAATAATAGTTAATTATTAATACTAATACGAATTTATATTATTGATAATTATTATTAATAATTTTTAATAATTATACGAATTCTTCTTATTAATAATTATTATTAATAATTTTTAATAAAAATTTGTATTAACTTTATTACACTGAAAAAAAAATTTATTTGATTCATATAACCGATTATTTGTCTATAATCAAATAAATATTTACTTGAATCAAATAATTTTTATTTGAATCAATTAATTAGTATTTGCTTCAAATACTGAAATATTTGATTCAAATACAATTTATTTGATTCAAATAAAAATTATTTGATTCAAGTAAATATTTATTTGATTATAGACAAATAATCGGTTATTTGAATCAAATAAATTTTTTTTTCAGTGTATGAACCAAATTGTAGTTGCTAGTAATTTTTAACTATTAGTTACTAATTATTATTTATCTAACTTTTGTTGATAATAATTTTCAACTATTTTTCAGTTCTTAATTATAAGTAATCAAATTTTTGTTGGTAATAATTTTCAACTACTTTTTAGTTCTTAATTATTATTAATTGAATTTTTGTTAGTAAAAATTTTTAACTACTTATTAGTAGTTATTATTTGTGAAATTTTAATTTCTTGTAATTTTTAACTATTTATTAGTTACTAATTATTATTTGTCAAATTTTAATTGCAAATAATTTTAAAGTAGTTAATATTTACTAATATTGTTTGTCAAATTATAGACGTTAGTAATTTTTAACTATTTATTAGTTTCTAATTATTATTTTTCAAATTTTAGTTGCTAATAATTTTGAAGTAGTTGTTGGTTACTAATTAGTACAAAACAAATTTTAGTAGCAAATGAATTTTGCAAAAAATGAGCCAATTGTTAGTTCATATTTATTTATAAGTAAATTTTAATTGCTAAACATTTTTTTCCAATGATTTAATACTATTTATTTGTAAGCAAATTTTAGTTCCTTATAATTTTCAAAACAAATTATGATAGTTAATTATTATTGTTAACGAAATTTTTGTCTTTAATATTTGGCTAATTTTTAGTTACTAATTATTAACTACTTATTAACTAAATTCTAAAAAATAATCATTTCTAGCTAATTGTTAGTTAATGATTATTAAAAATTTTTAGCTAATTATTGGTTAATGATTATTAATAATTTTTAGTTAATTATTGGTTAATGATTATTAATAATTATTAGCTAATTATTAGTTAATTATTAGTTAATTATTATTATTAATTTTTAGCAAATTATTAGTTAATTATTATTAATTTAGTTTATTATTATTAATTTTTAGCAAATTATTAGTTAATTATTATTAATTTAGTTTATTATTATTAATTTTTAGCTAAATTATTAGTTAATTATTATTAATAATTCTTTAATTAATTATTAGTCACTGATTATTAACTAATTTTTATTATTAGCGGTTAATATTAGTGGTTAGGAATTATTAAGTAGTGATTATTTTCATTCAACAAAATTTTTTTTCTTCTTTTAAAAAACTATTTTTTATTCTGATGAAAAAATATTTCTTGATGTTAATTAGTTTTACCAGGTCTTGTAACGGGAAAAGTGTTGGAAATATTTTGATGAAAATAAATCAGAGAGTATTTTAGGAAAAAAATTCTCAACACTTTTATCGAGACAATATTTTTAATACTTTTGAATTTCAACTTTTTTCTGAGTGCATCATAAGATTAGGACTTTTTTTATTTGAATAAACTGTTTCTGGAAACAATTTCTTTTAATTGAATTTAAATTCTGTTTCTTGAATAAGTTGAAAAAAAATATTTTTACTAAAATTTAACTTATTTAGTAAATTTTTTTTACTAACATTTAACTTATTTAGTAAAATATTTTTACTAACATTTAACTTATTTAGTAAAATATTTTTACAAACATTTAACTTATTTAGTAAAATATTTTTACTAAAATTAAACTTATTTAGTAACATTTTTTTCAATGCAGAAATAATCATTCAATTCTTCGATAAATTGATTAATTAATTAAATTAATAAATTAGAATTAAACAAATGAATTAATTGGTTATTAATTAATTATTTAACTGAATTCTTTGAATAAAAGAGCGAAAAAGTTGAAAAAAATAATAATAATACGAAAAAGAGACAAAAATAGAATTTTGAAAAATAGAAACATTTATTCAGTTCACGAATATTAATTGACCAATTAATTATTTAACAGAATTTTTTTCGATAAAATAAAATAAGAAATAATATGAATTTATTTTTTATAATTGAAAATTATTATATTTATGATTAAAAATTTACATCATTGTAATTTTTTGGCGAAAAATATTTTCTAAATTATTAAATATATTAAAAGAATAATAATAATAATAATAATATTTATTAATAATTTATATACACAATTAATAGAGAAAAAGAAAAAAAGGAAAATAAAAAGTATATTTATCCAAATAATTAAATGATAACTAAATTACAAACTAAGCTAAAATATTTGTTTAAATAATTATTTTGAAAAATTATATTTTAATTTTATTTTAACGACTATAAAATTTTAAATTAATGATTAAAATTAAAAATTGAAGTAAAAATTTATTTTGTTTTCTAATTATTGAGGGAAGATCATCAATCAGAAATCTCTTATTTGGTACAATAAAGTAGCGTTTATAGATCAAGATTGTTTGTTACCGGTCAGAGAAACAGTTATTTATCTTCTCGATTCCATTGAGGCTATCATTTGAGAACAAGATATTACATCAAACGTTAAACGTATACTCAGAAAACTATATAACATTGCAATTAATGAAATATTTTTTTTTTTTTTTTTTTAATGGAAATTCTGTTTTATGTAATCAGTATGTAATCATAATTTTAAATACAAACCAATTACCCATACTCTACTTATTTTAAATCGTATAAAAAGACTAATTTATTTTGCATATAATCGCTTTTTCAAATGCTCATTCATTAATTTCATTTATTACATATACACACTGAGTATGTTATTTTTATAATTTTTTTTTCCTTGAATATAATTTTCGTTATCAATTTTTTTTTCATAATTAAAAAAAAATTGTATGCTAGATCTTTTTTTTTGCACTTGAATATAATTTTTACGAATAATTAACTTTTGATGTTTACTATGTGGAGTCAATATTTCATGCAGATTTTTTTTTTAGTGTAATTATATTTTATTTCTTGTCTGTTGAGTGCAGTGAAATTTGTTAATTGTTTTTTCTTTTTCAAGTTGGGTTAATTAAACTGTATGTTTGACGATGATTAATTACATTAGGTGTGAGAAGAAATTTTTTTTCACTTTTCTTGTGTGAGAGTAATGGGAATTTATTGAAGTCAATTTTTTTTTTATAAAAGGTGTAAAGAGTGTGAAAAATGTTACTTTTATTCACAAAATTTTCAATTATATTAAATTGTTATTTTTTTCTTGTTTTTCTTATTTCTTTCTTTTGTAATTGGTTTTTTTCTTTGAATTTCAAATATTTTGGAGTGATAAATTTTTTTTAAATATTTAATTTAATTACGTTTTATTTCAATTTCTTTATTTTTAATCTAAAAATGTTTTTAATTTTTTTATTGTTAATTTTTAATTCTTTTGAATTTTTTAATTGTTAATTTTTAATTCTTTTTAATTTTTTCATTGTTAATTTTTAATTCTTTTAAATTTTTTAATTAGTTATTCAAAAAGTTTGTTTATTTTTTAATTGTTATTTTTTAATTTTTTTAAATATTTTAAT
Organism: Leptopilina drosophilae; assembly: GCA_032873175.1. Lineage (NCBI taxonomy): Eukaryota > Metazoa > Arthropoda > Insecta > Hymenoptera > Figitidae > Leptopilina > Leptopilina drosophilae. Next base: position 43,225,705 of record CM065485.1, on the reverse strand, counting down.
TATTAATTTAAAAAGGTTTTTTATTTTTTCATTTTTACAATTCTTGTAAAACGAAATTTTTTTATTTTAAAGGAAAGTTTTAATGTTTAAGAAGCAAATTTAAATTTTTTAAATTATACATTCAAAGTTGTAGAAAAGATAGAAGACGGAAAGGTTAATATATAATTTGTTTCTTATTTGGGAAATATTTTATATTTTTTTTACGAGTTATTCTAAATTTGTTTTTTTTATTATTATTATTATTATTATATAGAGCACTTGGAGAATTTTTCCTAATGTGATATTTTTAATGGATTCTGATATGTATATTTGCATGTTTATGTTTTCCATTCTTACGACCAATTTACAAAACGTAAAAGGAATTTTTATTCTTCAGTGATTTTTATAAGAACGTACATTAGTTCCAGAGATGAGCAAAATGATTTTATGAAAGAAAAAAAGTAATGTTTCACTTCGTTGGGTTGATAGTTTTATTAGTTTTTTTTTCGTTAAAAGTACACAAAGCAAAATCAAAAAAAAAAAAAAAAAATTCCCATTGTTTGTTAATTTTTTTTTCTACTCGCATTAAAACGGCTTATTAGATATAAATTTAAATGCAATTGAAATTAATTCAGTGACTGCAGTTGGAGGAACTGAAGTGACTGAAATTATAATTTTTGAAAGAATAATTATTATTATTTTATTATCATTATTATTATTATTATTATTATTATTATTATTATTATTATTATTATTATTATTATTATTATTTGTTATTTATTAAGAAGTTAAATAGCTAATTAATTTTTGGTAAAATAATTAATTAATATAAGTAATTAGCTGTTTAATAATTTTTTATTAATTAGCTATCTAATTACTTATTAATTTACTATTTAAATTCTAATTAAGATAATTAATTAATCAGTAATTAGCTCTTTAATTATTAATTTTTTATTTAATTATGTATAAATTAACTATTTAATTTAATAACTAATTAAGATTGTTAATTATTTAGTTAATATTATTTAGTTAATTAATAAGTAATTAAATAGAAAATTAATAATTTAGTAGAAAATTAATAATTGAATAGAAAATTAATAATTAAATAGAATATTAATAATTTAGTAGAAAATTAATAATTGAATAGAAAATTAATAATTAAATAGAATATTAATAATTAAATAGCTAATTAATAATTTATAAAGTAGGCAAATATATTTCGATTATTTGTAATTGGGTGTTGAAAAAATTAATTTTTAAAATCGGGATTTTGAATTTAAATAAAAATTTAAACTTTCCTTTAAATAAATTTAGTTTCGAATGAAAAAAAAAAAATTGTTATCTTCCTTGAAAAATCTGAGACAGTTAGGAAGTTACCTGAGTCTGTAATGACCACCTGAATATTCTAGTCAACGAAAATTTATAACATTGTCCCGCATTCAAAGTGTGTCATATCAATAATTCTTCTCATAATGTCAAAAAAAACTAGCACAAAATTTTTGCTTTTCATTTTTTTTCTTTTTTTTTCTTTTTATTTATATTAAGATCAACAGGGTTAATCTGTTGATGTAAAATGGTAATTTTGCTAAAATAAGGTAAAACTAAGAATGACGCATTTAATTAATAAATTAAAAAGAAAAAAAATTCTGAGTATTAAAAAATTGCTATTTTTAGTTACTTTAGCAATTAGGAGAGAAAACAAAAATACTCTATTTTGAATGAAATAATTAATTAGTTAAATGTTAAATATTGATTCAATTGATTAAATAAAAATTACAAACATATTAAAAATGTAAAATAATAAAAATAAAAATGTTAAAAATGTAAAATAATAAAAATAAAAATGTTAAAAATGTAAAATAATAAAAATACAAATATTAAAAGTATAAAATAATAAAAATACAAATATTAAAAATATAAAATAATAAAAATACAAATATTAAAAATATAAAATAATAAAAATAGAAATAATAAAAAAAATTAAAAATAAAAAAAAATTTCATGTAAATAAAATAGTGAAAATGAACAAAAATAAGGAGAATATAAAAATAAATGTATATAACATTGAAAATGAAAAATTACAAAGTTATATAAATGACAGAGTTTATAATAATAGAAATGCGAAAAAAATTGATCCTCATTTTATAAAATCAACGACAATAATGAAATATATAATCAATCAAATTTCTTTTTAACAACTGATGATTTATTTGTTATAAATGATACTCCCAGGAAACTTTCGAAATTTCTCCAATATTTTTTATTTACTTTTTTATTTTCTTTCTTTTTTTTGCCATAACGAATATGAAATATTTTGAATAAAAATATTCACGAATCATTTCTATAGTTATTCGTGATCGATGATTTGCACGATCACGCGGCACAAATGTCTCGGAGGCGTGAACTTTATACATACAGTCAATAAAACGTACAGTTTCATTAAAAATTTAAAAAGAAATTAAGAAATAAAATTAAAAGAGAAAATTAAAACAAACTAAAAAATAAAATTAAAAAAGAACTAAAAAAAAGAACTAAAAAAAGAAAATTAAAAAAAACTAATAAAAGAAAATTAAAAATGAAAATGAAAACAGAAAATTAAAAAAAAACTAAAAAAAGAAAATTAAAAAAGAAAATTAAAAAAGAAAACTAAAAAAAGAAAACTAAAAAAAGAAAACTAAAAAAACAGAAAAAAAACAAAATTAAAAAAGAAATTAAAAAGAAAACTAAAAAAAGAAAATTAAAAAAGAAAACTAAAAAAAAGAAAATTGAAAAAGAAAATTAAAAAGAAAACTAAAAAGTAGAAAAAAGAAAAATAAAAAAAATTAAAAAAGAAATTAAAAAGAAAAGAAAAAATTTTTTTTTAATAAAAAAAGTCTTAAAAAATAAAAAAAAGAAACGAAAACAATTTTTCTTCTCTCACAGCTGGCGGTCGACGTAAGTTTGTTAAATGACTTTCAAAGGCAAGGTGGGCGCGAAACTCTCAAAAAATGACAATAATCACGCGCTGTATACACACACGTAAGAAGAGAATCGTGCGGAAATAATAAAATGTAAAGCCGTAATAATTGCGTGGCCGATTGAAAAATAAGACAAGTTCTTTTCTCTCCTCCTCTCCCTGGCACTTTCACTGTGAGTGAAGCTCATAATATTACATCCTGGAAAAAAAAGAATAACCTTGCGTCCTTGTTGGAAAAAAAAACAAAAAGAAAAAAAATAATAGTGGGGGAAATGGTTTGACCTAATTCGAGAATATACGACCATTAAAGAGGGATCTTTCCATTCCTTGCGACTTTCATTTTTGAGTGCCGTCGGAAATTTACCTGCGCGGTGGGAATTCCGCGAATACAATTAAAAAAAAAAAAAAAAAAAGACGCGCGGTTTAAGAAATTCGAGAAAAGAAGATTCGTTTTTTCTATGTATACTTTTAGACAATAGTTTTTGTTTGTAAATGTAAAAATTAGAAATGTTTTATAGTTTCTTTCATTGCCGCGATTGTTAATTAAAAATATTTTAACAGAAAAAAAATTTCTTTAAGTTTGTAATTGTAGACGGAAAATTTTAGTTTGAAGAAACTAAATCAAATATTCGATTTTGTAAAAATATTTAATTATTTACTAATTTGTTTATTAATGAATGATTTTTTGTTTTTGAAATTGTAAATTTTACTAATAAAGAAGAATTTCTATTAATTATTTAAATTATTGAAAATATTAAAATTATTAAAATTATTAAAATTAGTAAAATTATTTAAATTAGTAAAATTATTTAAATTAGTCAAATTATTTAAATTAGTCAAATTATTTAAGTTAGCAAAATTATTGACATTAGTAAAATTATTTAAATTAGTAAAATTATTAAAATTAGCAAAAACAAAAGTAAAAAGTCAGTCACTAATTCAAATTAATAAATATATTTACTCTTTCGAAATTTACAATAATTAATAGTAATTTTTACTAATTAGTAAAAATGATTAAAAATAAAAGTTAAAAAGTCTGTAAATAATACAAATTGTAAATATTTTTGCTCTTTTAAAATTTACTAATAAATAGTAATTTCCACTAATTTGTAAAGTTTATTAAAAACAAAAAATTAAAAAGTCTGCAACTAATTGAAATTAAAAAATATTTTTGCGAATTCAAATTTTGAGAGGAAAAAGTAATTTTTGTGAAATTAAAAAATTGTGTTTAAATTAAATTTAATTAATCAAAAATTACGATCGCAGGCTCATTAATGTATTCATTGAATAAATGAATGAAAAATTTAAATAATATTGATACAATTAAAAAATTAAATTGTAAAATATAAAAAATTAAAAATAAAAAACAATTAAAAAATTGTAAAAAATAAAAAATAAAAATGTAAAAAAATTATTTTCAAAAAAAGTAGGCAGTAGTTGATGAATTTTGACAATTCGTTGACGTAATCTCATGTACATACAATATATTCATGCGGAAGAATAGAACAGAGAAGCCGATTGAGAATAATGAAATGAGAGGAGAAAAAAAAACTTGTTTTGAAATCGAAACTTCTTTTGAGCCGCAGAAGCTTAAACCTGTCAGGATGATAACAAGATCTAATTAAAGACATATTAGTTATCGCAAAAGACACGTCAAGGCTTTTAAAAAAATTTCTCTTTTCTATTTTTTTATTTCTTATATTCCGCACTTCCTACTATAAATGGCAAATGAAACGAAACTTTTTCATAGCATGAATGAGTTGACAAATTTATAAAGACAAATAAATTAATGACTTTATTTCCTTTTTCCTTTTAGGTATTACTGGGGTGCCTACTGATCGTCTCCACTCTCGGGGAGCCAATCAGGGAAAAGAAGGAGTAGGTTTCACTGATTTTTTTCTATTTTTAGAATTAATTGTCTTTTACTTCATTTTTTGTTTAATTTAATTTTAATACTTATGTTTGTTTATGTTTATTTGTATTTATTAATATTTATTTATATTTGTTCATATTTGTTTATATTTGCTCATATTTGTTCATATTTGTTTAAATTTATTAATATTTATTTATATTTGTTTAAATTTATTAATGTTTATTTATATTTATTCATATTTGTTACTATTTGTTCATATTTGTTTATATTTGCTCATATTTGTTCATATTTGTTTATATTTGTTCAGATTTGTTTATATTCGTTCGTATTTGTTTATATTTTTTTATCATTGTTAAAATTTATTCGTATTTTGTTTATTGTTTTATTTATTTACATTTTGGTTTTATTTTTATTTCTTTTTATATTTTCATTTATATTTTTATTTTGTTCAAATTTATTTATATTTTTTTATATTTATTTAAATTTGTTTATATTTATTTGCATATGTTTATGTTTATTTATATTTTTTTATTTACTTATTTTTGTTTGTACTTTATATTTGTTAACATTTATTGTAAACTTGTGTACTTATTTAAATTTGTTTATATTTATTTGTATTTGTTTATATTTATTTATATTTTTTTAGTTCTTTATATTTTTTAATTCGCTTAACATTTGTTTATATTTATTTATACTTTTTTATTTATTACAAATTTTTTTTATTTACTTACATTTGTTTTTATTTAGTTCTATTTTGTTTTCATTTTTTCTATTTTGTTTTCATTTTTTCTATTTTGTTTTCATTTTTTCTATTTGTTTACATTTTGTCTATTTGTTTAAATTTTTTTCTATTTGTTTACATTTTGTCTATTTGTTTACATTTTTTCTATTTGTTTACATTTTTTCTATTTCTTTACATTTTTTCTATTTCTTTACATTTTTTTCTATTTGTTTAAATCTTTTCTACTTGTTTACATTTTTTCTATTTGTTTCCATTAATTAATAATTCCTTCCGTTAAAATTGAGAAAACAAATAATTTATTTATACATTTTAGGCATTTAGAATTTTAATATTTTAATTTTTGTTTATAAAAATAATTTTTATCAGTAGCGTAATAAATTAATTTTATTTTTTTAGATTTGCCCTTTTTGAGAAATTATTTATTTATTTATTTAAATTTTGCAAAAGAAAAAAGAAGAAAAGAAAAGATTCGCAATTTCACTTTTTTGTATAATTCAATACATAAATATCTAATGGAATTATTGGACATTGAGGTGAAAGTGCTTTCAAGAAATGTTTATAATTATTTTTTATTTGTGAGATTTGCATATAGTAATAATATTTTAGAAAAGAATTTCTAAAGTTTATAGACGTTGTTTGACTTTATACTTATGGAATGAAGAAGCAGGACCTCTTCTACATTAAGAATCCTTGTATTTGACATTTAAACTCCCAGTTTAAATTTAGTCCCATATTAAAAGCTAGCTACTTAAATATATGTTTGGCGAAAGTTTAGGACCTTTTCTTATTACTTTTTTTGAATTTTTTTTTCTATTTGGTCTTTTTTTCTATTTTTTATTAAATAAATATAAAGAATTCCTTTTTTTACTTTGAATTTTTTATTTAATTTTTTTAAATCTTTATTTAAAGAAATTTAAATGATTCAATCTATCACTTAAAAAAAAAATGATTTTTGTTTCACTGTTGCTTTTCTTTTTTATTGGTATCGTAATAATATTGGAAGCCACTAATTTTGTTTTCTTTTTCTATTTTTATAACTGGGAAAAAGTATTATTTTTTTATAGGAATTGTCTAAACATGATGTTATTTTTTTTGTTACTGACAATATAAATAAGTTAAGTAACAATTATAAGTACGTATATATGTAATAATTCTGGGAAATTATTTTTGGAAAGTTGTTATTTTTCTCTTATAAATAGTTACAGTATATGGCGATCGCATAGGAGTTTAAAAAAATGATTGTGCAATAAATATTTATAATGAAAATAAAATTATCACTTTCAATTTTTTTTTAAGTATCAATATAATATAAGCATTATATTTTTGGTTAGTGAAAGTAAATTCAAATTAATTTAATATAGAGCAGAACACCTGTTTCTTTATATAGAAAAATACGTTTCATCATAAATCGTTAAAGAGTCATTAACTATGTGCTTTTTTTTCTCTCTCTCCTTCTCTCTTTAGTTCTTCTTTAAAAGGGAAGCACTTTCACTTGAAATTCTTTCAAGTTCAATATTTTTCTATTTTATTGTAAGGTTGCGGAATATCATGATACGAATTCTCAATGGGAATCAGAAATTGTTGATTGATGGGAAATGGGAATTAAATCAATTTGGAATTATTAGTTGACAAATGGCGCGATTTATTTTTTTTTAATTGTGGTTTGTTTCGTTAGAATTAGTTTACTTTTAACGATTTTTGAAGACATTAAATATTTTCACGATTTTTGAAGACACTATTTTTAACGATTTTTGAAGACATTTTTAACGATTTTTGAAGAAACTATTTTTAACGATTTTTGAAGACATTATTTTTAACGATTTTTGAAGACATTTTAATTTTTTTGTAGACGTTATTTTTATTTTTTTGTAGACATTATTTTACTTCTTTGGTAGACATTACTTTTATTTTTTTGAAGACATTATTTTTAACGATTTTTGAAGATACTATTTTTAACGATTTTTGAAGACACTATTTTTAATGATTTTTAAAGACACTATTTTTAACGATTTTTAAAGACATTATTTTAATTTTTTTGTAGACGTTATTTTTAATTTTTTGTTGACATTATTTTACACATTTTTGGTAGACATTACTTTTATTTTTTTGTAGATATTATTCTGAAAACATTAAAAGAATTGAGAAACAAAACACAGAAAAAATTTAAAGAACATCTTATAGAATAAAAACATATTTTTGCGCAGTGTATTTATTTGTTTTTAATTGTTTATTATATTCTGGTTGTATCATAAGAATAATTAAAAAATAATTAAATAAATTTACCGAAATACGACAATAATTAATATAGACTCTTAATTTTTGGGTAATGTTTGGTTCCTTTAATGATTTTTGATTTTTTTTAGAGCACCTTTGATACAATATGGAGCACCAAATGTGGGAATAAGTGACACGTATGGTGCACCACCATCGGCACCAGGATTAACCTATGGTGCACCATCAGGAGGTGGCGATCTTGGATCTTTTGGTGGTTCCTTCGACAGTGGTCATGGTTCGGATCTCTCCACCAATATTGCTGGTCCCAATTCGTATGGTGCACCATCGCCAGCTTCTTCGTTCGAATTGCCAGCACCATCGTATGGTGCACCAGCGCCATCGTACGGAGCACCAGCACCATCGTACGGAGCACCAGCACCATCATACGGAGCGCCAGCACCATCCTACGGAACACCGGCACCATCCTACGGAACACCAGCACCATCCTACGGTCCACCGGCGCCACAAGGCAAATGGGAGAAGAAACTCACCTGGAAATCGGAACTAAAACAAGTTTGGAAATCACAATCGAAACTCACCTGGAAGCAAGAGTGGCAGAAAGTCGAGGTACCAGTCTGGAAGAACGAGCAAGTGTCAGTGTGGAAGGAAACCCAAGTACCACAGTGGAAGAAGGTTCAAAAACCAGTCTGGAAAGAAATTCAGGTGCCAATTTGGAAGGACGTGCAAGTGCCAGCTTGGAAGAAGGTCTGGAAACCAGTTTGGAAGCAAGTTCAAGTGCCAATTTGGAAGGACGTTCAAGTGCCAGATTGGAAGAAGATTTGGGTGCCAGAGTGGATAAAAATTGGCATTCCAGGCGAGAGAATTGTTGGCAAGGACAATGAGGGTTGGCAGTACACGAGTCACGATCTTTGGAAGAAGAAACTCATCTGGAAGCCACAGTGGAAGAAGACCTGGAGGACGGAGAAGAAGCAAGCCTGGGTCACCGACAAGAAACTCGAATGGAAACCAGAGTGGAAGCAAATTTGGAAGACGGAGAAGAAGCAAGCCTGGGTGACTGATAAGAAATTAATCTGGAAGGAGGAGGATGTTCAGGTTTGGGTGCCACACAAGAAGCAAGTTTGGGAGAATCAGAAGAAGAAGGTCTGGAAGACCGAGTGGAAGAGTAAATGGGTTCCAGTTTGGAAGGACGTTCAAGTGCCGGATTGGAAGAAAATTTGGAAACCAGTTTGGGAGAAGGTCTGGGTACCAGCGCCCACTCATCACGAGGACGAGGGCTACAAGTATAAATAAATTAGTGAAAACAAATTGTGCGGGAAAATTAAGTTTCTTCCTTTTTCGTTGTGTGCGTATTTAAAAATGAGTTGGAAAACTGTATTCTGAATTTGAATCGGAATATTTTGATTCGAGTTTGGGATATTCTTTTTTGTTTGCTCATTTTTTTATCGATAGGTATATAGGTTGTATAAAAATTGTTGTCCTGGGGAATTATTCCAGGACAAGTCTGTTGAATTTGGTGTATAAGAAACGTCGAGAATTATTCAACTAATCATCCGAGTTTGATGATTGACTGTTGAATTATTCTTGACTAATGATCGATTTTTTTTTCGTTTTATTTCTGCCATTGTCAAGGGACGAACAATATAGAACAAATTTTGTTAATTCTAACGATTCAATAAGGTACAAAAATAATTTTAAAATAATTTTTTAGTCATAAAAATCTGTTTATGAAAATAGTCATAAAAATCTGTTTATGAAAATAGTCCTAAAAATTCTGTTTATAAAAAAAACTATTTTTTTATAAAAATAGTTTTTTTTATAGTTTTTTAAATAGAATTTTATAACTATTTTTATTAAAAAAATAGCTTTTTTATAAAAATAGTTATAAAATTCTATTTTATGAATTATGCTCTCTATGATTACAAAAGTAGATAAATAATAGAATTAACAAACCTAAGGTTCAAAATTTTATTTTTTTAAGAAGTTGACTTTTTTTTATTGTAATAATGTCGATGAAAAATTGTTTTATTTTTGTACTTTATAGAATTATCGCGTGTGTGTATATAAATATGAATATGAAATATTCATATAGATATAAAAAAATAAAGAAAGAAATGTACACGGGAAAATAACATCGTAAACTGATAATTAATAATTGTTAAAATTATTATCGTCTCGTCTGTAAATAATGTTGAAAAACAAATTTTTCCTATTATTGTAAGCGGAACTTTAGAAGTAAGGTGCACTTTTTTTTTTTGAATGTACGAATATTAAAAAAATGAATATTTTTTTAATAAGAATAAAAATATGTTTTTCTAGAAAAATGAGAGGAATTTTTAATTGACTTTTACAATAGGATCATTATTATAATTTACAAGGATAATGAATTAATTATTTTTATCGTGATTTTTATCGCGTGTTTATTATTTAAAGATTCTATTATTGTTATAATGAGCTCGATTTCTGTCCTTCCGCTGATATAAACGTGTGCGGCAATTATGACAGATTTTCGCAAATTGCAATATGTGTATTCTGGGGAAAATTTTGATTTTATGTAAGAATTATAAGATTTGCTGCGTAAAAAAAATTTTCGCAGTAGTGTTTATGAGTCAGAGGCAACTTGATTTTTTATTTGTTGCAAATTAGGTTTTTTTTTGTTACGAATTAATTTTATTTGCTTCAAGTAAATTTTATTTGTTTCGAAAAAATTTTGTTTGCTTTGAATAAATTTTAATTGTTTCAAGTAAATTTTATTTGGTTCAAGTGAATTTGATTTGTATTAAGTAAATTTTATTCGTTTCAAGTAAATTTTATTTTATTTTATTTAAATAAATTTTATTTGTTCCAAGTAAATTTTATTTTATTTAAATAAATTTTATTTGTTACAAATTAATTTTTTTGTTACAAATTAATTTTATTTGCTTCAACTAAATTAGTCTTAAATAAATTTTATTCGATTCAAATAAATTTTATTTGTTTCAAGTAAATTTTATTTGTTTCAAGTAAATTCCATTGTGCTGAATCAAAATTTTTATTCTTTGCAAATAAATTTGATTGGCTTCAAGTAAATTTTATTTAATTCAAAAATTAATTCTATTCGATTCAAATAAATTTTATTTGTTTCAAGTAAAGTTTATTTTATTCTAATAAATTTTATTTGTTTCAAGTAAATACCATTGGGCCGAATCAAAATTTTTATTTTTTGCTAATAATTTTTATTTTTTGCAAATAAATTTGATTTGCTTTAAGTAAATTTTATTTGTTTCAAGTAAATTCCATTTTACTGAATAAAAACTTTATTTATGCGAAATAAAATTATTGTTTAAAGCAAATAAATAATTTAGTTCACTTTGTGTTAAATAAACTTTTTATTTGACTCAAAATAAAGTATATTTAGTTTAAATAAAACATTTCTCTATCATCAAATAAATATTTATTTGTTACAAATAATTTTTATTTAAGTCAAAAAATGGTATTTGCTGTAAATACTAAAATTATTGGTTCAAATACAATTTATTTGATTATTAAATGAAAATTATTTGATGCAAATAATATTAACTCTTTAATAGACACCCAGAGAAAAATTTTACTTAATTCAAATATAATTTAGTGGAGTTAAATAAAAGTATAATTTTTAAAAATTTATTAAGAGTAAATATATGTTAATTTGAATTTAGTTCCTTTTGTTAAAATTTAATCTTTGAAAATAATTTCCTATTCTGTATTTAAATTAATTAATTGAAACTTATTTCCTTTTGTTAAAATTTAGGTTTTGAAAATAATATTCTATTTTGTATTTAAATTTTGAAAATAATTTTCTTTTTTGTATTTCAATTTTGAAAATAATCTATTTTGTATTTCAATTTTGAAAATAATCTATTTTGTGTTTCAATTCTGAAAATAATCTATTTTGTATTTCAATTCTGAAAATAATCTATTTTGTATTTAAATTATACAAAAATTATTTTCTATTTTGTATTTAAACTTTGAAAATAATTTTCTATTTTGTTTTTCAATTTTGAAAATAATCTATTTTGTATTTCGATTTTGAAAACAATCTATTTTGTATTTAAATTACAAAAATTATTTTCTTTTTTTGTATTTAAACTTTAAAAATAATTTTCACTTTGAAAATAATTTTCTATTTTGTTTTCAATTTTGAAAATAATCTATTTTGTATTTCAATTTTGAAAATAATCTATTTTGTATTTAAATTACAGAAATTATTTTCTACTTTGTATTTAAATTAGAAAAATTATTCTCTATTTTGTATTTAAATTATAAAAATTATTTTTTTTTATTTGCCAGTGAATTCGAAAATTATTTCACTTTCAATTGTTCTCGCGGTGTTAGTTTATTGTTTTGGGTCAAAAAAAAAAATGAAACGACCAGAGAAGAATTGAACATTGAAATGTAAAATATCTGGAAAATTTTTGAGATAAAGAAAAGAATAGTAAATTCGTATGGTTTATGTAAAGTTTTGGTCAATTTGAATGAAAGAAGAGATAGTTAATGACTATACGGTAACAACACATAGACTGGAGAAATAAACATATATATAGTTGAGGAAGATGCTTTCTAAGGATAAGACACAAGACTCCAAGGGATACCTAAAGATTCTCCAAGCAGGGTCGATAGGGTCATAAAATAAACCCATGACCTTTACTTTCTCCCTGTGCCCGATCATGCACATATAAATGTCTAAAGAAGCGCATCTATGCGAACTACCCGAGGAACTAAAAAAAATTTTTTTCATAACAAAAAAGGCGAATATTTTTTTCCCTTTAATGAAATTGTTTATTTCTTTATTCTCTAGTGTCGAATTAGTAAAAATGTTCTGAATTCAAATTTAGTGATTTTTTTATTTTGATTTTGATTTTAATTTAAATTTTTTAAATTTTTATTTAAATTTTTTAAATTTTTATTTAAATTTTTTAAATTTTTATTTAAATTTTTTAAATTTTAATTTAAATTTTTTAAATTTTAATTTAAATTTTTTAAATTTTAATTTAAATTTTTTAAATTTTAATTTAAATTTTTTAAATTTTAATTTTAATTTAAATTTTTTAAATTTTAATTTTTTAAATTTTTATTTTAATTTTTTTAATTTTAATTTTAATTTTTATTTTAATTTAAATTTTTTTCGGGTAATTTTTAGTACACGAAAAAAACCTTTAACTAGATCAGCGATAACTTTCGCTAAAATAGCGAAAGTATTCGTAGGAGTAACTAAAAAATTCGCTAAAATAGTGAAATTTGTAGTTAAATTATTTTAAATTATTATTTTATTATTTTTATTTATCTATTTTTTTCTGGTCCAAGTGAAGATTTTTTTCTCGTGTAGTAAACATTTTGAAACTGTGCGCAAAGTAGCTTAAAGATACAAAAAACGATAAAATTGAAGAAACTTGAATTTAAAAAGTGGAAAAAAAATTAGTGGGAAAAAAATTGACAAATGAATTTTTTTTTCGAAATTAAATTGATGAGGATAGAAATCATAAGGAAGGTTTTATATTCCCAATGGGAAAGTGCACATGAAAGACACATTTCTCCTGTGAACGGGTATGTTAAAGTGAAACCGGAAACTGCAGATAGTCGCGAAGCTAAATGACTTACTGATCCTCTCCGCAGAGTCTAATTGCTCTCGTCGGTTGATTTGCCGAAGGCAATACCTATCAAAACATATGAAAGTGATCGGATACTGTCCGCTTTTGATATATGTGAAAAATTAAAAAGAGAGATAGAGAAAAAAAAGGAAAGCATATCATCATAATGTATATATATACACCAGGTGATAATATAACAAGTTTACCGCAGTTTAAATAACAAATAGCTGGTTATTAATAACAAAATAACGGTGTATGTAAAATTATGCTGGTGGAATCCAATATATCGGTTAATTAACCGCAAAATTGTTTCGGCTTACTCAACTATATATATACCTCTCCAACATATTCGATTAATTGCTCACTTTCGAAATTATAATAAGGGTTATTTATTTTTTTATTTATTTTTTTATTTATTTTTTTATTTATTTTTTTATTTATTGTTTTTAAACATTTTTCCAGAGTGCATAAAAGTGCAATTTGTTTTGGATTTGTAAAAAAAAAGAAAATTAAGAGTATGGGGAAGTAATTATTATTATTACATCATATACTGATGGGGAGAAAAATTGAGTTTCTTTTTTATATTATTTTATGTAATGGTTACTACTTTTTTCGTAATTTTTATTTATGGATGGTTCAACTACAAGATTGACCTTTGGAAATAATTTTACACGGTTAGTTAATTAAATTATTTTTTTCATCTACACTACTCGGAAGGAAATTATGTTGGGATTAAATTATCTATTTTATTTTTGCAAAATTAATTATCTTCCAAATTAATAATGAGTTGTATTCCGGGAATCTATTCGCAGTTATTGAAAGTTAGTTGGTATTTTTTCATTTTTTAAGATTTTTACTAATTTTTCTTCATTTTTATTTTTTAAATTAATATTATGAATTAAATTAAGTTAGTATTGAATTGAATTAAATTAAGTTAGTATTGAATTGAATTGAATTGAATTGAATTGAATTGAATTGAATTGAATTAACATTGAATTAACATTGAATTGTAGTAAAGAATTTTATCAAAACATTTGGTGATAATAAAATAATTTTGAAGAATTTTATTGTTTAGGAAAAATAATTAAATTGTCGCAAAGAATTTTGTTAAAATTTCTGAAAATTCTAATTAAATTGTTTTTAGAAATTTCTCTTAATTTTTTCTTTAAATAATGAAGTGTTTTTTAATAATTTTAATTGAAATTTTTTTTAAATAATTGAATTTTATGAAAACATTTGGTGTTAATAAAATAACTATGAAGAATTTTATTTATTTAGAAAAATAGTTAAATTCTTGCAAAGAATTTAGTTAAAATTTAAAAAAATTCTAATTAAATTGTTTTTAGGAAATTCTTTTAATTTTTCTTTAAATACTGAAGTTTTTTTTAAATAATTTTAATTGAAAATTTTATTAATAATTGAATGTCATCAGCAATTTTTTACGAGTTTTTTCAATTAATTAATTAATTAAATTAATTAACAATTAATTAAATTAATTAACAATTAATTAAATTAATTAACAATTAATTATATTTGTTAATAATTGAAATTGAACAATTAATTATTGGATTGTTTGAGCAATTTCTTTAGAGTTTTTTAAATAATTGTATTTATTAATAATTCAAATTGAATAATTAAATTATTGAATTTTATTAAATTTTTAGAAAATATTTGGATTTTTTTTTGAAAAATATTAAAAAAATTTTAAATATTGAATTATTCTTTTGTTATATTTCATTAAAATTGTATTAAAAATAAATAAAGTTTTCCAAGAACTTTACTATTTATATAAATAAAATTGAATTTTTCAAAGAGTTTATTAAAATTTTAGAAAATAATTGAATTCTATTGAAATTTTTTTGTACTGAATTAAGAAAAAAATAATTGAATTATTTCGTGGAATTTGTTATAATTAAATTGTTTCGAAGGGTTTATTAAAATTTTAAAAAGTAATTTGTTTTCTAAAACATTTGAATTTTTTTCATAAAATTTTATTAAAATTGTATTGAAACTATTTGAATTTTTGCAAAGAATTTTACTATTTATAAATAAAAATAGATTTGTTTCGAAGGGTTTATTAAAATTTTAGAAAATATCAGAATTTTTTTTTAAACATCAGATTTTTTTTTAAATATCAGAATTTTTTTAAAAAAATTATTTACAATTTTTCCAAATATTTGAATTCTTTCAAATTTATAAAGTAAAGTTTTATTAAAAAATTTGGATTAAATTAATTAATCCACTAAATCAAATTTGTAAATATTTTTACTAATTTAAATTTAGAGAATAAAAAATATTTTTTCGATTTAAAACTCATTGGAAATTAGTAAATTTTAGTAAAAAAAAATGACAATATTTATTAATTTATTAGTAGAAATCATGAGGAATAAGAATGGAATTAATTAAAAAATTTATAGAAATAAAAAAGATATTAATTAGAAATTTTATAATAAAATTGAAATTATTTCGAAATTTACAGCAAGAAAATAAAAGTAAAAGTGATTTTAAATTTATTATAGAAGACAAATAATATTGTGGGGATATTAATGGGAATAAAAGTATAAAATTAATAGGAAGTTTAAATAAAAATGAATAGAAATAAAAATTGGATTATAGAAACAAAAATGAAGTTATGGAAACAAAAATGGAATTATAGAACGAAAAATTGAATTCCAGAAACAAAAATGGAATTATAGAAATAAAAATGAAATTATAAAAACAAAAATGAAATTATAAAAAGAAAAATGGAATTATAGAAATAAAAATGAAATTATAAAAACAAAAATGAAATTATAAAAAGAAAAATGGAATTATAGAACCAAAAATTGAATTTCAGAAACAAAAATGGAATTATAAAAACAAAAATAAAATTCTAGGATCAGAAATATAATTATAGAAACAGAAGTAAAATTAATTTGAATCAAAATTGCATTACAGAAACAAAAATGAAATTATGAAAAGAAAAATAGAATTATAGAACCAACAATTGAATTTCTGAAACAAAAATGGAATTATAAAAACAAAAATAAAATTCTAGAATCAGAAATATAATTATAGAAACAGAAATGAAATTAATTTGAATCAAAATTGCATTACAGAAACAAAAATGAAATTATGAAAAGAAAAATGGAATTATAGAACCAAAAATTGAATTACAGAAACAAAAATGAAATTAAAGAAACAAAAATAAAATTATAGAAACAGAAATAAAATTATAGAAACAGAAATAGAATTATAGAAATAGAAATTAAATTTATACGAATAAAGATTAAATTATGGAAACAAAAATTCAATCATAGAAACAGAAACGAAATTAATGGGAATATAAATTGAATTAATAGAAATAAAAAAGAAATTGAATAAATATTCATTAGGTGCTATAATAGCATACTGTATACTTGATTCTCATTTAGAAAGAAAATGTGAATTTCCCAAAGAGAATGATGGACCAGAAGGCATTAGAGATTTATCAGTCATTTATCATCAAGATTGCACTTCTGATAGTTTTAGTTCCTGTTTCCCGTTTTCTAGATGATGAAAGGCATATCTGTCTTGACGAGAAAAATCGATTGCATCTCGTGTGACCGCACTTTGATGGTTCAACGAGTTGTTTCATTATTCTTTTTCTATACTTTTTCTTTTTTTCTTTTCTTTTTCCCCTTCGTCGTCTTCTTCTTCTTCTTCTTCTTGGCGTAAATCACATGTTTTTACGCCGCAAGAAAAGAAAATAAGTCAATGTGAATCTCGCACATTTTGTTGAAAACAAACTTGGGAAAATTGTTATTGTTCCGATTTTTTTTTCGCTGGCATTACTTTTGTATATTTTACATTCAAGACTAAGGACATGCCTCAAGTGTAGTCAAGGTAAGAAACTACTTTCACTCTCCTTATATTTAAGGGAAATCTCATTCTTTTCCGGTACAAAATATTTCTACGTATTGGAATTCTGTTTTTCTGATTTCTTGTAATCGAATATGATCGGTATTTTTTTCTATTTATAGTATAATATATTTTCGATATGATCTCTCTAATTTGTTTTCGATTGAAATTTGGGTAGAATTAGCATAATTTATTATAAAATCTAGGGTATAAATTAATTTTTAAGCAACTCGAATAATAAGGAAATAAATTCTACCCACGATACTCTGTATATTGCCGAAATAATTTTTTTTCGGGAGAAAAGATTTTTTTCCAGACCTTGAAATTAGGGACAATTTTCTTTTATTTTTCCTACAGCTTAAAATGTGTGAAAAAATTTTCAATGAGGTTTAAAAATAAAAGAAAGAGAATGGGAATGTTTGGTTAAAATTTTCACATGGTTTTAAAATAATGTCATTGTTTTTCTTTTTTTTTCGTGGGTGTTTGAAAGTTTGGTTTTATGACAGCTGAGAAAGAAAGAGAGAGAGAGAAAAATTTCAGATCGTGTAGGAGCTGTTAAGGGGACCAATTAAGATGAGAGTGATACTTTCGTGTCAAAAAAATTGAAAGCAAAAGTCTGAAAGAAAAGAATGTTTTTCAATTTAAAGTTTGTAATAAATTTATTCACGCTGTTGGCTTAAATCAAGTGGTAAATTAGTTACACATCCTATATGTAGGTAAATTGCCAAGAGGCTCATTCAGTGATTAAATGAATGACAAGGTGAAAATAAAGTTGCTTCAAGAAATATTTGTTATGACAACCAGTGTGCTATAATATGATGCATAATAATTTAACTGTCAAAATTTCTATTCTCGAGTGCTTTTTTGTACTCGAAACGTCAATAGGAATTGATATTTATTTGTTCTTGGAAATGTTGTACAATTTCTTTTTCAGTAAAAGGCTCAAAAATGGCTCAATTGTTGTATTGTTGTGGTTTTGCAATTTTTTTGAAGCACCTGTCGAATTTATTTGTTTTTTTATGTACAGGTGTATTTGTTTTCTTTTTCGTTGAATCGAAAGTGATTTTCTATCGAATTGATAGGGAATTTGTTGAGATGTGTCGAACTTTGTTAAAATTTGTTGAGATGTGTCGAATTTTGTTTAAATTTGTTGAGATGTGTCGAATTTTGTTCAAATTTGTTGAGATGTGTCGAATTTTGTTAAAATTTGTTCAAATGTCACAATGTTCTTTGTAGTCACGAAGTCTGTACCATGTTCTTTGGTGTTAAAATTCTGTTTCATCGAAAACAATTTAAATTCCTAAAAGAATGTTTCGACTAGAAACTGTTCTTTCGACTAGAAGTTAGAACCAATATCATTAAATTGTTATAATGTTTATCGAACATGTAAAACTGTTGGAGAGGGTATTAATTTTTTTCTTAAGACAATTGAAAAGAGAGTTACAAGAAAGAGGACGAACCTCCATAAAGATCGGAACTTCCTGGTTCAGCAGTTTCACACGAGCTGCAGAGATTCTTCTTTGCAAGTTGTCCACGAACATGATGCTCCTGAATCCTAAAAAGGAAACTCGATAAATAATTTTTAGAGATTTTTTTAGTATGAATTCTTAAATTGTAACATCTGCTACCATTAGCTAATGGTTACAACTAATATTAATTGGAATTCGTATAGTCGTTACAACACTTTTGACCTAAAATAATCAATCTGCAATGAATTGGTACCAAAAATTTGGATGAAATAAAAAACTGTTCTAAATTTTTGGCATCAATTTGATCTGCTTTAGTATAAATTTTATACTTTTAGGAAAACTGTGAATTGATTGTTGTTATAGTAAAGTGAATGTAAAAGTGGTTAGTGGTTGTTAATAGTTGATGGTAATTGATAATAGTTGATGGTAATTGATAATAGTTGATGGTAGTAGATGGTAGCAGATGGTAGTAGATAGTAGTAGATGGTAGCAGATGGTAGTAAATGGTAACAGATGGTACTTGATGACTGTTAATGATTGTTGATGATAGTTTGTGGCACTTTCTGCTACTTTTAAACAACTCTAGTCACAATTATTGACAATTGCAAACATCATTACTTTCAACAATAAAAATACTACTCGTTCTTACAACAAACAAAGTTTAATACAACAAAATTACGTTTAGCAAAAATTTACTAGCTGTCACACTTCTAAAAATGATGAACAGTACGCACTTAAATTATGAGCAGCATAAAAATTATAGCAGTAACTGAATAACAACCTTGAGTAAAAAAAAGTGACACAAGATGTATGACAGTATACGAGAGTGAGAGTATTATTAATGCGAATGTAAATTGAATTTCCGATTCAATGCGTGACAAGTTTATTTTCGATTTTGCAAAATCGGACAAAATTAAGTGTATCTATTATGTAACGACGTGAAATAGCAAATTAGTTAGCACATTAATTTCACGGTAACATTCCGCAGTTAATATTGTAAATTTATCTTCTTAAGGATTCAGAAACAGAAAAAAAATGAGACAGAACCACTTGTTTTCATAATTAAATTTGCATATATCGTGTAGGTGGAATTTCTTTTCCACCAAAAATGATTATATTAATTTTTTTCAAAATTCCTTCTATGGATTATGATTCTATGGATTTGGGTAAATAATTTAGATGATCATCGTACAAATGCGGAATAATGTATTTATCCTTGAAACAAAACGGCCATTTATCATACTGTTGGCAAATGTTTGTTGGCAGTTATTATGTGATTATTATTCCTTTTGAAGAGGAGGTAGAAGAAAAAGGTTTTTTTTAAAACTTTCTTTAAATGTTTTGATCCGGTTCGATCCCTCCAATGTATATGTATAGATTTTTTCGCCAACGTCCTTGTACTACTTTTATCTAAATGGAACAACTGTATAATATAGTTTTAAACTGGAGAAAGTGATTTTAGAATCCTGTGAAATGAGTCAGATCTTTTTGAATTTACGATTCCCATTAAAAAGAGATAAGATATTTCTCTTTGAAATTCTTCCGAAATTTGCCATTAATTTTGTGAAAGAATGAAACTGTGGGTTGGGGTTATTCTTGGTATGTTTGGATTTTAATAATTGTGGTTGCAATTCTAATTGGCTCTGATTGTAAATTATTGGTATTAATTGGCTTTGATTATAAATTCTATTTGATTTAATTGTTTTTGAATTTAAAAGAAAAATTAATTTAAATTTAATTTTAATTTATGTTTCTTTATAAACTTTAAAAAACATTTAATTAAACTTTTTGTTTAGCACCACTAATTTTACTACTACAGATTTTAATACACTAGTTGTAAGAAGTGCATCATTAATTAATGATGCCATTAATTAATGATGCCTTTAATTAATTACCGTTCATTATTTACCATAATTTTCTTACCATTAATTTTTTTCCTAAAGGTCAACATTAACGAAACATTGAGTGACTTTATTTTATCTACAACTTTAAATTGCTTCTATTTCTACTTAATTTTATTAATTGATTTTAGAAATTACAGCATTTGGTATTTAATATTTATAACTGAAATTAAATAAATATTTTGATGAATGAAAAGAGTAATTAATTAAATAATTGAATATAAGTTTCCAAATAATTAAGTTGTATTAAGTTCGATTTATGAATGTTTGAATTTTTTTTTGAGAGCTGTACAAGAAATATACAATAATTATTATAAAGCAGTAAGCGAAGAAAATTTTAATTGCTTTTGAGAAATATCTGAAAAAATAATTCTCCTCTTGTTTCACTTCTCTGTGACCTCTCGTTCATTATTCGAAAATTATGAGACATCACTGGCAGTAACTCATCTGTTATATAGTGATTTCTACGAGATAAAACAATATCCCAGAATTCATGCCGTAAATTTTGCAAAAAAAAAGGAATTTTTTTCATTGTTAAAATCAATTTTCCCTCGTAATCTATTTTTGAGATAAACTTATTTATTTATTTTACAAATTTTTTTTTTTGTAAAACAAATAAATAAGTTTTTTTTGACTTATTGTTTGGTAGTTTTAATTATTAGAAAAAAGAAAATGCTCGCAATGTTCTAAATGTATAAATAATTTTGTGTCTAAATATAAATTGTATCTTTGGGAACTTCAAATACTTTTGGAAACGAGTTTAGAGATGATCTATTTCCGTTTTTGAGAAAATTTTGAGTGTGGAAGAAATTATGGTATAAATAATAATGAAACTCGATAATGGCGGTAGCAGAATATGATGGTACCTATAATACTTGAAAATGAATCTTGAAAAGAGATATAATGTGAAGAAGAAAATATGTGTGTTAGACAGTGAAAAATGAGCATCGCAATTGAATGACACTATGTGTGCGGAGAAATTCTAACAGACAACTGTATATGTCGTTCAGCGACCTCTCACCTGTCTATAGTAGAAAGTTAAATTGTTGCATTACGAGTTTTCAATATGAAAAAAAGTTTTCCAAGAATTCTCGTCAATTATATAGAGTTTTTTTTTAAATTAGATTACATTCCAATGATTAGGTGTGTTCCGGAATTGATGTAGTTCTTTATTGTCTTTAAATTTTCCTAAATGGTTTTTACTTTTGTCTTGTTTTTGAAAATTAATTTTGAAGCTTGTCTGAACCATGTTATTTAGGGAAAAAAATTTGTGATACTTTGTTTTAGTTAGTTTTTGGGTAACGGAAAAGTTTTACAAGTATGTGATTATTGTTACACTGTTTTTAATTTTTAGTTTGATTCCTTTTCTTATTTTTAGTTAAGTTTTTCTTATTAGGACTGTTTTTTTGTTAGGACTGTTGTTCTATTAGGACTATTTTTCTATTGTGACTGCTTTTTTTTATTAAGACTGTTTTTTTGTTAGGACTGTTATTCTATTAAGACTGTTTTTCTATTATGACTGCTTTTTTTATTAGGCCTGTTGTTGTATTAGGTTTGTTTTTTATTAGAAATGTTTTTTATTAGAAATGTTTTTATTAGAAATGTTTGTCTATTAGGACTGTTTTGTATTAGGTTTGTTTTTTATTAGAAATGTTTTTTATTAGGCCTGTTTTTTATTAGAAATGTTTGTCTATTAGGACTGTTTTGTATTAGAATTGTTTTTTTATTAGGACCGTTTGTTACTACGACTTGTTTCTTTAGTTTGACTACAACTATTTTTACGTTTATGCTTCTGTGTTTTCTTTCTGACAATAAATAAATTCGATTTTTATGTAATTTTTTTGCAGAAGAAGAACGATTATTATAAGTGAAAGCAGAAGTTGAATCTGCAAAGTAAGGATGAACACAGTAGAATTTTTGAGGAACTGCAGGGACTTAAAAGAAATTCTCCCCTCCGGCGAGTGCATTTCTATTGGTGAATTTAAGACCACCACTTCTTGGGAATTTCCGATTCCCACCACTACTTGGAGCATCATTCTCTCTTTCTCTCTCACTCTCCCTCTCTCGCTTTTATGGCATTATATAGCGATATTGCATTTTTGCATCACTACCATTCAAACTGTGCATGGGTCAAGTGTAATTTTAACATCAAAGGCATTTGTATTCGTTCAAGTCAAACAATTCCTTAACAAGATACGTCATTGAAAGAGGAGAGACAGGCAGGGAAAAAAATAACTCTGAATGCGTCAAAAGCCCCCAACTATTATTAAAGATTATTTTCTTCTTCTATTTTAAATATATTTAAAATATATTTAAAATATATTTAAAATACATTTTACAATACAATATATTTTACAATATATTTTACAATATATTTAAAATATACTTTACAATATATTATACAATATATTTTACAATCAATAATTTTACAACGTAAGCAACAATTAACAGATAAATAGTCGTGACAAAAAATTTATTTCGAAGCTGATGGGTCTGATTGTAAATACATTTTTTGTTTGTTTTGCAGGTGCAATATTTTTAATCTTTGATTTTAGGGAATCTTGAATTTTGATCTTAAATTATTTTAATTAATGTAGTACTGAATTTTATTACTACTATTAGTTTTGACTAACGATTGTAGGTACTGATTATTACTGCTATTAATGGTGACCACAAATGGTTTTAACCATTCACGATTGTAACTACTTTTTGTGGTAACAATTAATTTCTATTAATTGTTACCACAAAAAGTAGTTACAATCGAAAATAAAAAATTGTTCTAAATATTAATTGTTATCAGTTATGATAATTTGTAGAATCCCTAACCATACGGTTTAGAAAATGTTTAGAACTGTTTCGAATTGTTTCAAACTGTTTCGAACTGTTTCCAGTAATTGGAACCACAATCCTCTTAAGCACATTTGTTGTTAGCAATTACAAATGCTTCTAATCGGTAATAATTGGAATCATCAATTACAACCGATTGGAACTGTTGGCTCAGTAATTGATCATTGTACCAACTAAAAATTGCAACTACAACTTAATTAAATCCTTTAGATCTAGTTTCTAGTCAAAGAAACGAATTCTCTAGGAAAAGTAAATCTGCATTACCTAATTAATACTAATGGTGACTTTAAGGAAATATATTTTTCTAAACTAGAGAAATGGAGAACATTTTTGTATTCTAAAGAATAAAGACAAGGATCTTTAAATTGTTCCTATGCTAAATTGATTTCTTTAAATTGTTCCTTTGATTTTTTGTACTTTCACATGTAAACGAACGGAGAAATATGTTTTTTCATCAACATATGTCGGGAAAGAAAGTTGAACAAATTTGGCATGTGGGCAAATAATTTGCATAATTGTAAAATTTTATTCATTCAGAACTGTTTTTGATATGGTTTATAATAATTGAATGGGAAAAATTTGTAAACTATTTTAACGAGTTGGCTCCTATAGTTATAGACTGGATGTGTATTTTTCATAGAAAATCAAAGTATTTATTTTTATTTTATATTATCGAAAGTCGTTCATGCCTTATGTATGCCGCATGACACATATGCTGTACTATATGTACAAACACCACATACGATCGCATGTATTACCCAATAGAAAGTGAGACATGAATTATATTATACATCTAATCTATATGTGCATTGTATATTAAAACATTAATCTAAAAAAGAAGATCGTGAAAAATCATAACGAAGTAGAAATATTTTTTTTCTTGTAAATATTCAGTTTTGATAAATTGGATGAGTGTTTGTGTAAATTCCTAATTCTTTTTTTGTTTAAAGAAAACGATGAAAAAGAAATAAAACTGTCTACTACTTATTTCTCTCATTTCCATAATTTCTACCCGTATTTTCTAATTTCTTTTATTTCAAATTCCGTGAACAATTTCCTCCTTTCGTCAATTTTCTCTCGGTGAATAATAAATAAATAAATAACTAGGTGTGTTGTGGGGGATGTTGCATCATATTAATTTACATAATTGGGGACGTGATGTCTTGTATCCCTTTATTTTTAGTTTCTTCGCTTTTGGATTACATTGAAGTGAACAAAATGATTGTTTGGTTTCAAGTTTTTGTTGCAAACCGAATATTTTCGGGTTCTATTGTTCGTGAAGTGAATAACTAGCTTCGATTGTTTTTATGATTTGAAAATTGTTTGTTTCAAAAGTTTGTGACCTGAATATTTTTAGGTTCAATTGTTTTTGGGATTAGAAAATTGTTAGTTGCATAAGTTTGTGCCTTGTGCATGTTCATGTAATATTTTTAATTTCGATTGTTTGTGTCTTAAATATTTTTAGATTCGATTCTTTGTGACTCTGAATATTTTTAGCTTCAGTTGTTTTTGTAATTAAAAGATTGTTATTTACAAAAGTCTGTGACTCGAATATTTTTAGTTTCAATTGTTTTTATGATTAAAAAATTGTCTGTTGTAAAAGTTTGTGTCTTAAATATTTTTAACTTGGATTGTTTGTGTCTTGAATATTTTTAGCTCCGATTGTTTGTGCCTTGAATGTTTTTAGATTCAATTGTTTGTGTTTTGAATGTTTTTAGTTTCCATTGCTTTTTATGATTAAAAATTGTTAGTTGCAAAAGTTTGTTACTTAAACATTTTTAGGTTCAATAATGTTTTTGGGATTAGAAAATTGTTAGTTGCAAAAGTTTGTGCCTTGGATATATTTTTAGCTTCGATTGTTTGTGTATTAAATATTTTTAGATTCGATTGTTTGTGACTCTGAATATTTTTAGCTTCAGTTGTTTTTGTAATTAAAAGATTGTTAGTTGCAAAAGTTTGTGACTCGAATATTTTTAGTTTCAATTGTTTTTATGATTAAAAAAATTGTCTGTTGTAAAAGTTTGTGTCTTGAATATTTTTAGCTTCGATTGTTTGTGTCTTGAATATTTTTGGCTTTGATTGTTTGTGTCTTAAATATTTTTAGATTCGATTCTTTGTCTTTTGAATGTTTTTGCCTTTCATTCTTTGTGTCCGGAATATTGTTAACTTTAATCGTTTGTTACACGAATTATAGTTACACATTAGTTACTTAAATTGGTTCTGTTCGAAATATTCTTAGTTTAAGTTGTTTGTGCCTTGAATATTTTTAGCTTCAATTGTTTGCGATTTGAGGAAATTTTAGTCTTCAATTGTGTCGGGAATATTTTGATTTTTAGTTTGACAAAATATTTGATGAATCAATTTTTTTGTAACAGAATGTTTTGATTAGAATGAATGTTTTTTTGTTTTTACTAAAAGATTCTGAAGCGGTTTAATTTTTTTCTGCTGAACCTAAAAATAGAAGAAAAATTTTTGTGCTATGGTGGATTGTATTTTTTTCTGCTTCACTGTTTTGTCATTCGAAATAACACTGAGAAGGTGTAATACGCATACGAAAGTGGTAGTCGCCAGTGAAGAACTTATCATGTAAATTGATCGTTTTGCACAACGTAAGAGCGTTCGGCGAAGAATAGAATCTTACGTAAGTAGTAGTGGACAGTTTGATGATTTAACATTTATTGTAAAGCGCACGATAATAATGGAAGTCGACACGGTAAGTGTCAGTATATAATTTGAAAAACGATAGTCACTATACAGTCTTTAAAATGTCTATTCTAATATAGTGTCTCGCTGTACTTTCTGAATACAAAATAGTTGTTTTTTCTTTTCAAAAGAAGACAAAAAATTAAGAAGATGAAGCATTTCGATTTTTAGGCTATTGAATGTAGTTTTGTACCATGGTGAAATTAAGATAAGAATTTTAATTGTTGTCATTAATTTCCGAACCATTTAGTACCCAAAATTCTGTTTGTTTTAGTGTAGGTACCAAATGGTTGGGATTTTGCTTTTTTATCCTTGTATCGTTATTATACTTTTTATTATTTATTATCTTTCCGTATCGTAGTGTAGATTTAAATATAAAATTAGGAAAAAAGGATTTGAAAAGTCGTGGCTTGTATTTATATAATATTGAAGTCATTATATGCACCAACAGGTCTGTGGATAATTTTTCAAGTTAACAAGCCTCAAAGTTTGTTGACCGTGAAATTTTTCTCAGTCACAACCATGACTTTGTCCGCAACATTGATGTATATCGGGGATTATTATATTTATAAATACGAAATTGAAATTGTGCAAAACGTGTGTAGCGGTATCTGCAAATAGCGGGGAGTAAAGAAGGAAAACTACTTTCACAAGAGACTATGTATGGCACTGGTGACTCGATTTTAGTATTTCGACCATATAACATTTATACAAATGCTCATTAGTCAAGATACAGTGCTTCTTCTCTTTTCTTGACCACAAATTTACGTCACATAAAATAACCGCAAAATTAAGTGAAAGAATAATGGTTGTTTTTGCAGTGATAAAAATCACTTTGAGTTATTGATTGTTAGGATCGATAAATATTGGGGAAAACACTAAGGATGTTAAATTTTGAAATAATTCATGAGAGGTTATTTTAAAATTTTCTTCTATTCATGGTTTGAAATGATAAAAAAGGCTTGTTTCGTTACTAGTGTCAGTAATTTGAGTTGTTGTTGTTTTTTTTTGGTTGAGAAAGTTGAAAAAAGTGTTTAACCTGCGAGGAAAGATAAAAAAAAATTGTATATTCACGCAGTAAACAAAGAGTTCAGTCTTAAATGAAGGAATCTTAATAGCTACGGAGGAAAGAATGGTTGCAATTTAGAAAAGTCTAGAATTTTAAGAGTTTATGCCGTAAAGAATGATTGCATTTTATTTCCTTTTAAAAATGAACGACGTAGAGAAATGAAAATTTGTCTTTGGACGCGAAAAACTGTTATTATCTATTTTTCATGGACTAAATATATATAATAACGCACAATATTGAAAGGAAATCTTTCCGCTTTTGAGAGTACCCGGAAATTGTCTTCTAAGACAAATCTTTAGGAGACAATGTTTTGTTTTCTATTTTTGAACCTAAGATTAATATCGTTTGACATTTTTTTAGGAGACAATGTTTTGTTTTCTATTTCTGAACCTAAGATTAATTTCGTTTGACATTTTTTCTCTTGAATTTTTGCTTTAAGGGGGTTTGAATTTTTAGCTTCAAAGAGGAAAATCCGAAAAATTGTATCTACTTTGGGACCATCTTAATTTACGAAAAATCGAATGGGGAGAAAAAAATTCGGTTATGTCATTGCATAAAGTTTTGATTCGATTTGTCGAAACGACCTAAAGGCTTTTATGAAAGGAAAATTTAAATTGTTTTTGCCAGTATCACGACAGTAATTTTTGATTATGTAAAGAAGTTATGGTGACTTCAGCAAAAAAGGGGAAGTTAATCTTCAAAGTGTAATCTTCGTGTCTGGAAATTGACTTCCTAGTTATTTGTCTTTAACTTCACTCGGGGGTTTTTTTTTCTCCCCTTAATAATATTTTGTAACCGAAATTTTTCTCAGACAGCCTATTTTTCCCCCTCTTATTTTTGATTTAATATAAACATGTAATTTTTGAATTACAATACGTTTTTATGAAGAATATATGAAACTTTAAATCAGAATCTTTTGCTAGAGAATTGAATATTGATTTCCTGGTTTGTCTCGACTTCACTTTGAGTCGATGTATAATATAGTAAAAGTATAAACGCGACTTGAATAAAGATCTAATAAATAAGCATCTTCATGCTAGGCTTGTGTGTATAAGCGCTTTCCATTGAGGAAGTCGCTCCATAAGAATTCTCATGTGGGAAAATGAATCGCTGTTCTGAACTCATGACCTTTATTGAGGTATTTATCCACTTCCTTTAAAAAAAGAAAAAACAGTCATATTTATCTTTAACACTCTCCTACTGTTATGAAACTGAATTTTTTTAAGAATTATTATTGAGATTTGCTTTTCTTCACACACACAAATATTATAGATAAGTTAATTATCGTGCATATATAGAAGTGAATTTATTTTCAGCCCTTGCTAATATAAGGAAGAAAGTTACTTTGCAAAACTACTTTCTAGAAAATCTTTATGTGCGTCTGTTGGGTTGTAGTTTCTTTTTCGATCATGAGAGTGGTTGTGGAATTTTCCACAGGTCGAACATTTTTCTTTGGGTAAAACTAAGAAGATGATTAAAGCCCTGAGGTCAATAAAGGGACCATTATAGTTCAGGGGTCAATAAAGGGACCCTTATTGCCCTAGGAGAATAGAGGGCTCTTTATTTTTCCCTCGTAGGTTGATAAGGTACCCCATATTACCCCAGGGCAATAATAGCCACTTTATTACCCGCTAGACTGTAATGATCCCTTTATTGTCACTACCAATGATTACCATTTATTTCCTTCAACACTTTTTGAGAATACTTTTTCTTCTTTTGGAAAGCAAGAAAAAATCTAGAAATGCAGAAAGCTTGCGGAAGGGAAAATTTGCAGATTCCTTTGAGGAATATTTAACTTCCTGATATATATGAGATCCTGGCGAGATAATTTCGAAAAGTTTATGTATAGAGAATTTCTCTTTTTTGAAGTAAAGAAATAAATACATATACACACAGCAACCTCTCTTGTTGTTTCGAATCTTTGTGCGTATACATACAGACTTGTATATATGTAAACGCTGAATGCTTGTACCGTATGAGAGTTATCTTTTACGAGTTCTCATAAAAGGCAACTTTAATGTCAAACAAGATCGTGATCTGATCAGCGAAACTGATCCAACTACTAAGAGATTTCGCAATTTCCACTCCTCAAGGTCGAGGTTTTATTTTCCCCTGTTTTTTTTGTGTAAAATGTTCATTTTCTAGATGGAATAGCGTGCGACAACATTTTCGACGAATGTTTTTTTTTGGTCACGTTTATGTATGAGATCCCCTCTCTCTCTCTGTTTTTATTTTTGCAGCATTGCATTGCAAGAGACAGGAGATTCCACTCTCTTTAGTAAGAGAGACAAGTTTATTGTACCGTTTGGATAACTGTGTAAACTAGACTTTCGTGATTTACGTTTTTCAAGGTTGATCGACGAGGAGAAACACACGAAAGCTTTCAGTTTCAATGGCATTGAGGAGTGTGTGTAGTTTTTTCGTTTGCTGCATTTTTCATTGTTGTTGTTGTTGTCGTTGTCGTTAGGTTTGGGAATATTTAAGTCACAAACTTTTGAAAACTAGCAATTTTTTAATCACACAAACAACTGAACCCAAAAATATTCAAGACACAAACTTTTACAACAGACAATTTTTTAATCATAAAAACAATTGAAACTAAAAATATTCGAGTCACAAACTTTTGCAACTAACAATCTTTTAATTACAAAAATAACTGAAGCTAAAAATATTCAGAGTCACAAACTTTTGCAACTAACAACTTTTAATCATAAAAAATAATTAAAACTTAAAACATACAAAACACAAACAATTGAATCTAAAAATATTCAAGACACAAACAATCGAAGCTAAAAATATTCAAGTCACAAACTTTTGCAACTAACAATTTTTTAAACATAAAAAACAATTGGAATATTTTTGTTTAATGTGGAACGAAGAGAATATTTTTTACTTGAATTGTTTGTGATTGAAAAGGCACGAAGAATTTGGGTTAAAAATATTTGAGGTAGGAACATAGCTTAAATGATTTGGAAAAGTTTACTGCAAAAAAAAAGTAATAGATTTAAGATGTTTTGGAATTGTCATTTGTGAGATGATTTGGTAGGCACTTTTTTGGTATTTAAAATATCTTAATTTATGATGTTAGAAGTATCTTCATACACATTTTCAGCATAGTTTTTGGGCATAATGTTTTGAGTTTTGAGTTTCATATGTAAAACACTTTTTGCATCATGTTTTTAGAATAGCTTTTAGAAACTTAGGTTTTTTCGCATCTTTAGTTTGGATTCTTTTTGTCTAAAATATTGTTAATTTTATTCGTTTGTGACTCTCATTTTTAGTTTGAATGGTTTTTGTCTAGAATATTAATAGTTTTAATTGTTTGTGACTCTAAATATTTTTAGCTTCAGTTGTTTTTGTGATTAAAAGATTTTTAGTTGTAAAAGTTTGGGACTTAAATATTTCTAGCTCAGTTGTTTTTGTGATTAAATGATTTTTAGTTGCAAAAGTTTGGGACTTAATTATTTCTAGCTCAGTTGTTGTTGTCGTTAAAAAATTGTTAGTTTGCAAAAGTTTGTGACTCTGAATATTCTTAGCTTCAATTGTTTTTTATGATTAAAAGTTGTTATTTGCGAAAGTTTGTGACTTGAATATTTTTGGCTTCAATTGTTTTTATGATTAAAAAATTGTTAGTTGCAAAAGTTTGTGACTTGAATATTTTTGGCTTCAATTGTTTTTATGATTAAAAAATTGTTAGTTGCAAAAGTTTGTGTTTTGTATGTTTTTATTTTCAATTGTTTTTTATGATTAAAAGTTGTTAGTTGCGAAAGTTTGTGACTTGAAAATTTTTGGCTTCAGTTGTTTGTGTGGTTAAAAAATTGTTAGTTGCAAAAGTTTGTGACTTAAACATTCTTAGCTTCAATTGTTTCTGTCTTGAATAAAAGTTAAAAAAAATTGTTTTTCGGATAATTTTCCCAACAAATGCAATGTTTGGAATTTTTCTTTCTTCCTGAAAGTGTAAAATTTACAAACACACACAAACTTTCGTTTATTGGTAACGATACTTTTATATATGCAGCCTCATTGAGAAAGACGAATTTCGTAATAATGATTATTACTTATTACTTTCTCCGGACTATTCACGCACGTGCAAATTCACACGAATCCCATATTAGTGTCTCATTGACACAGGCACAATAATTTTAATGTATATACAATAATAAATGAGAGGGGGAAAAAAAGAAAAAGAAAAAAGAAAAAGAAAGGGAGGGAGAAATGTACGCGAGTTTTAGATTTTTAATTACGCTGTTAGAAAACTTTCTTGACACTGTTATTAAAATTACAAATCACGTTTTATGTTGTGCAACAATAAAATATATATATATATATATATATATTCTGATGATTTCAAAAGCTAATTAATTGTTTCGATTTCTGATTGGTATTTTATTGATGTAATTCGGATTTTAATCAATTGAATTTAGGTTTGGAAGATTGGTTTGTAGTTTCTGTAGATTTGAATAGAGAATTAATTAATAGTTTGTTTGGAAAACTTTGCGTGGGAAATTATTAGATACGGAAAATGTTGACACACTAGGTTATCGCTCTCATAATTCAGGTGGTTAATAAAGTGGACATTATTGCTCTAGGGAAATAAAGTGTACTTTATTGACTCATTATTACCCTAGGACAGTAATGGGCCCTTTATTAACCGCTGATCACAGGGAAATAATATACTTATTATTGCCCTAGGGAAATAATTTACTGATTATTGCCCCAGGGAAATAATTTACTGACTATTAACCTAGGGCAATAATGTATTCATTATTAAACTAGGGCAATAATGTATTCATTATTAACCTAGGGAAATAATGTATTCATTATTAACCTAGGGCAATAATGTATTCATTATTAACCTAGGGCAATAATGTATTCATTATTAAACTAGGGCAATAATGTATTCATTATTAACCTAGGGAAATAATGTATTCATTATTAACCTAGGGCAATAATGTATTCATTATTAACCTAGGGCAATAATGTATTCATTATTAACTTAGGGAAATAATGTATTCATTATTAACCTAGGGAAATAATGTATTCATTATTAACCTAGGGCAATGATGTACTCTTTTCTAACCTAGGGCAATAATGTACTCATTATTACCCTAAGACAACAATATCCACTTTATTGACCAGCTGTGTCATTTAGGGGCTTTTAAATTAACCAAATTTTTTTCTTTTAATTTTTTTTACGTTAACATGATGCTGCCACGTTTTTGGGCATGACCTAAAAATGTTATATCATTGATTCGATTAAACGGCTTTGATTTAAGTTAATGCTACTTTACGACACGCGATATTATCGTTTGATTTGCTCTCATATTTCATGTAGGTATAAAGAGAGAGAGAGAGAAAGAGAGGTGTGTGTTGAACCCTCCCCAAGAAACTTTCAACTTTAATAATGATTCCTCTTCACTATGGTTCAATCCTGATTATTTTCTATTCGTAACTAATAAAGAAAACGTGATAGAAATTTTTTTTCTACATAATCTGTGTATGTGTGTGTGAGTGTAATTTTTTTAAAGAAGTCATCTTAGAGAAATGTTGTTCGTTATGGTCATTAACTGAATAAAAAATGTTTAAAAGAAATTTTCTTTTATATAATCTAACGTGCGTATAATGAATCTAATTACATTAAATCGGCAGTTATTTTCAATAAATTATTACAAACACTTTTGAAAATTCGTTTCTTCTAGAATAGTTTTATTCAGTTTGTAATATTGAGTATTGTAAATATTTTTATATTTTTATTATTATTATTATTATTATTATTATTACTATTATGATTATTATTATTGTTGTTATTTTACTTAATTTATTATATTCTATGCGATAGGAGTGAATTTGAAAATAAATTGCCACATTCTTTGCGCCCGAGAAATGACGGTAATTTATGTTATTATCGTTTTTAATTTTTTCTATAATTGTTAAATTATTGTAATTGGCGATTTTTTGTGAAGATAGTTTAGAAAGGTAATTATTCGATTTTGGAGATAAATTATTATTTCCAAAGAAAGGGGTATTTCAGTTAAACGTTTTTAGAGTTAGGGTCAACTTTTATTTATTTATTTATTTATTTTTTCCATTTTTTTTTTATTTTTTACATTTTTTTTTATTTTTTACATTTTTTTTTTATTTTTACATTTTTTTCTCAATTATCACCGTTTTTGAAGAATCGTAAGAAAGTTTCATCTGAAAGGAGCAATAAGTTTATAATAATATTTATCATATCGTTATATAATATTAATTTCATCATTTCAAGGAAAACTTTTCTTTTTGCTTTATTATGTGTATTTAATTTCTAAAAAAAAAATGTTAAGGAAGTAAAAAAGTTGAAATTGATTATATGCGCGGCAAGACCTATAATGGAAAGAAGATGCAAATTTATAGAAAAAAATTACTCGAGTATCGCTTAAAGATACATAAAATTGTGTATAAGAAAAACAGAAGGAGCCTTCTTTTTTTCCTATGGAAATAAATCATTTAGAGTGTTTTCTAATACTATAAAATTCACATCATTTAGTGTTGGTAGCTACTGCTGAAAATGGTAAAAACATACCGAGAAAAAGACTTTCAATAAGTTTTAAATGATTTTTTTTTTCGTTTACAACTTCCTATGTACCTTATTTACAAAAGAAAGTCCGTTCAATAATTTATTATATATACTTTGTTCGCTAACGGACAATTTTTTTCTATAATTAAATAATAATAATAATAATAATAATAATAGTGGTAGGAGAAAAAAATTTTTTCAATTTATTATTTATTTGAGTGTGGAAGAAAAAAAAGGAGACTTGATATGATCGTAAACACTAATTGCTGTATGCACGAAAATCATTAGTTAATTTAACTATTAACGATGGAATTTTTATATCAATTTCCGGGAGTCTCACTTTTTCCGGATGATTTAATTTGTTTTCTTCTTACTGTTTTTCTAAAAATGGCAAATTGAGACAAAAAGATCAAATATGTTGCTTCGGAACACTTTTGATTTGTTTGTCTCAATTTGCTACTTTTAGAAGAGTAGTAAAAATTTGTTTTTTAATTAAGTCTAGAATAAAGGAATAATTTTGTTATTAAGGGCAATGGGACTTTTTTTTGTTATTAGGGGCAATGGGATTTTTTTTGTTATTAGGGGCAATGGAATTTTTTTGGTACTTTTTCTCATTGGGAGGATTAATTTTTAAGAGTATGGAATTGGAAAATTAATTTTAAGAATAAAATCGCGTGAGCTGCGTTTTTCACTGCGCGGCTTATTATTCGAAACAATGTTGATGATAAAAGTCTATTTTCTTTCGAGCGTGACTTCTCTTTGTTGGTCTAAGAGGCGATAATTGGCGAAAAGCACCTATGTCCCTTGTTCTCAGAGTTCTCACGAAAAACACCTCAGGCTGAGATATCCTCACTAAACGTACACGAGAGTTTGAAGATTATTTATTTGCTGACAGATTATCAGGGCACTATTTGATTCAGTGAAAGTCTTTTTTTTTTTTGCTCTAGGCAGACAAAAAATAGTTTTTTTTTGTTATCCTCTGTGTAGAGGAATTTGAAGAAAAAAGTTTTGGAGTGTTGGTACAGAAATTGATTAATGTAGTACAAAAATAGTAAAAGAATCTGAAAAGAATAGTAAAAAGCCGTAAAAAAGAATAGTAAACAAAAAATATTAAAAGAATCGTGAAGGAATCGTAAAAGAATATTAAAAAGAATTAAAAGAATAGTAAACAAAAAATATTAAAAGAATCGTAAAAGAAAATAGTAAAAGAATCGTAAAAGAATATTAAAAGTAAATATAGTAAAAGAATAGTAAAAGAATAGTAAAAGAACAGTAAAAGAATAGTAAAAAAATATTAAAAGAATCCTAAAAGAATAGTAAAAGATAATAGTAAAAGAATAAATCGTAAAAGAAAATAGTAAAAGAATAGTTAAAAAAAATAATAGAAGGTAACAACAGTAAAAGAATAGTAAAACATAATAAACAATTGTAAAATATACTGAAAAAAATAAATTCCCGATTACTTGTCTACTATTCAATAAATATTTGCTTTTATTTTTTCTAAACTTCCATAATATGCATCGCCATTTTTCCTCCACTTTAGGAGCTAATGTTTTAATTTTTGAACACATTACTTTTCTACGATTTAATTATTTTCCACACTCTTGTGCGGTATAAAATAACTTTCCAGGAAGCAACTCTCAGACATAATATACTGACCTCTCTTTAAAAATTTGATAAGAAGTACTTAAATAATCGTGAAATACTTTCTCAGATTTATGATCCATGAAATGCTTAAAGATTAATTAACAAATAAAAGTTGGGGAAGAATTGAAAATTTAAGTTCAAATTCTCATCCGTTAAATTGCATTTGTGTGTTATGCTGCAATTTTCGTTTGTCATCTTTTTTTTCTTTATTCGCAACAATTCATTTTAAGTTCTCTTCATTTTTGGTTGTAATATTTTTTTTTAGAAGAAAGTATTCTGTATGCTGCAAATAATTAAGTGAGGAATTATTTCAGTTGCGTTTAAGGATTGTACTTTTTATTTTCGTTTGTAATGATTTTTTTTTACAAGAAAGTATTTTGCAAATGCTGAAAATTATCCAAGTTGCGTTTAAGGATTGCTCTTTTTATTTTCGTTTGTAATAATTTTTGTTACAAGAAAGTATTTTGCAAATGCTGCAAATTATCGAAGTTGTGATTAGGATTCTTCTTTTAATTTTCGTTTGTAATAATTTTTGTTACAAGAAAGTATTTTGTATTCTAATTATTGTGATTAGGATTGTTCGTCTGATTTTCGTTTGTAATAATTTTTTAGAAGAAAGTATTTTTTATGTTGCAAACAAATAAGCGAAAAATTATTTAAGTTGAGTTAAGGATTGTTGTTTTCATTTTCGTTTGTAATAATTTTTTCGACAAAGTATTTTGTATGCTGCAAATTATCAAAGTTGTGATTAAGATTGTTCTCTTAATTTTCGTTTGTAATAATTTTTGTTACAAGAAAGAATTTTGTATGCTAATTATTGTGTTAGGATTGTTCTTTTGATTTTCGTTTGTAACAATGTTTTTTAGAAGAAAGTATTTTTTATGCTGCAAATAAATAAGCGAGAAATTATTTAAGTTGAGTTAAGAAATGTTGTTTTCATTTTCGTTTGTAACAATTTTTTTAAAAAAGTATTTGGAAAGCTGCAAATTATCGAAGTTGTGATAAGAATTGTTCTCTTAACTTTCGTTTGTAATATTTTTTGTTACCAAGAAAGTATTTTTTATGCTGCAAATATTATCGATGTTGTGATTAGGATTCTTCTTTTAATTTCCGTTTGTAACAATTTTTCCCCCCAAGAAAGTATTTTTAATACTTTTTTTCTTTTTTTATCACCAGACGAGTCTTTTACGAAAAAAGAATCTCACGATGACTCGACATTTCTTCAGCGTGAAAAGTTTAGATGATTTGGAAAAAAATGTGGTTTGTGTAATCATTGAAGAAAGGGATTTTTTTTTATGAACTCGCAGTGAATATAAATTTGCTGGAGGTGGATGAGGAATTTCGCACACCTTTAAAAATTATTGGAGCGCGAAACGAAAATTTAAATTTATAAACGTAAACCGATACCGCGGAGTGTGTTTTTTTTTTAAGAAGAAAGTAAAATCCACAGCATATTAAACTGCTCGAAAAATTTCATATATAGGTTATTTATATACATAACAGTTATTCGAGAATCAATGTTATCGACAGAAAGCCACTTTGTGGTGTGCATTTTTGAAACAGATTTTAAAACAGAGTTTTAAACAGAGGAAGATTCATTTTTACGACTTGTAATAATAATTTCTTATGAGGAAGTAAAATATTTGGGTTAAAATTAGTTTTACGAATTGAAGTATAAGGTAAAAGAAGGGTGAAAGTAAAATAATGAAGGGAAGAAGTAAAATAAAAGAGAAAAGGTGAAAAAAGGGTAAAAGTAAAATAAAAGAAGGGAAAAAGTAAAAAAAAAAGGGAAAAAGTAAAAACAAAGGTTAAAAGTAAAATAAAAGAAGGGAAAAAGTAAAATAAAGGAATAAAGTAATATAAAAGAAGGGAAAAAGTAAAAAATAGGGTTAAAGTAAAATAATAGAAGGTAAAAATAAAAATAAAAGGTAAAAGTAAAATAATAGAAGGTAAAAAGAAAAATAAAAGGTAAAAGTAAAATAATAGAAGGTAAAAAGAAAAATAAAAAAGGGAGAAAGAAAATAAAGTAGTAAACGTAAAATAAAAGAAGGGAATACAATTTATATAGTTGTAAAATTATTTTATTTGCGATATAAATTTGCAGCGCCGAATTTACATTTATTTTGATTGAAATAAAACTTTTTTTTTGTATGCACGACATGGGGATGTGTATTATTTAGAAGCGTGAACTATTACTTTCTCAACGTGCATTTTATGATTGCAACAAAATTAACTACGACATGAATTATTCATGAGGCAATATTTGCAGGAGTTGATTTATCTGTTTGAGCAGGGAAAATAGGGAATTTAAGTTTCAATTAGAAATGTGTTGAATGGAAGACGAGCATTAGCTGTTGGCTTATTATAAATATTTAAATTACGAATATTTTATATTGTATTCACTCTATTTATTTACATTTGCAAATCTAATATTTGACGTTTTTTTTCTCAGCGGCTGTAAATATTTTTCTTACATTACAAACACAGTGGCTTTTTTATGTTTGGAACAATTTTGTTGAATTATTTTGTAAAAATTTTGTAAAAAATTATAGTAAAACATTTGTAAAACAGTAACTTCTTTTTTTTTGGAAGATTTTTTAAAAGTATTTTGTAAAACATTTTTTAAAAGTATTTTGTAAAACATTTTTTAAAAGTATTTTGTAAAACATTTTTAAATATTTTGTAAAACATTTGTAAAACAGTAGTTTCTTATTTTTTGTAAAATTTTTTAAAAATTATTTTGTAAGACATTTTTAAATATTTTGTAAAACATTAATAAAACAGTAGTTTCTTGTTTTTTGTAACATTTTTTTTAATTTGTAAAGCATTTTTAAATATATTGTAAAACATTTGTAAAACAGTAGTTTCTTGTTTTTTGTAAAGTTTTTAAATAATTTTGAAAGACATTTTTAAATATTTTGTAAAACATTAATAAAACATTTATAATACAGAGCTTCTGTTTTTGTAAAAAAAAATTAAATTTTGTAGAACATTAGTAAAACATTTGTAAAACAGTAGCTTCTTTTTTTTGTAATAATTTTTTTTATTTTGTAAAACATTTGTAAAACAGTAGCTTTTTTTGTAACAATTTTTTTATTTTGTAACAATTTTTTTTATTTTGTAAAATGTTAGTAAAACATTAGTAAAACATTTGTAAAATATTTGTAAAACAGTAGCTTCTTTTTTTTGTAAGAATTTTTTTTATTTTGTAACAACTTTTTTTATTTTGTAAAATGTTAGTAAAACATTTGTAAAATATTTATAAAACAGTAGCTTCTTTTTTTTAAAAATGTTTTTAATTGTGTAAAACATTTGTAAAACAGTAGTTTCTTTTTTTTTGTAACATTTTTTGAATTATTTTGTAAAACATTTTTTTTAAATTAAAGGCATTTTTTTTATTTCTTACAATTTTTTGTGCGATCTGGAACTATGCGGGGAAAATTATGTAAATATAAAGAAAGTCCTATATAAATTCAATTGTAGGTGAATGAAATTGGTTATTAAAATTAATTTTACAGACAATATAACTCGGGAAATTAACACAATTTTATCGTTGCCATGAAAACGACAAATTTTTTTTCTTTTTTTTTTTGCATTTTAATTGCAATCAATTTTATGTTTCTCTAAAACCCTCAATTATATAAGGATGGCGTTACTTTCGTGAAATGGTAATCTACTGGATTTTTCTCATCGCGCTTATACATTGTTTATGTGTATAATTTGAGCAATTTTCGTAAATAAAAAATTACATTTTCGTATTTTTAAGAAGAAAATTAAAACAATAAGTGCGACTTCCTAAAATGGAAAGAGGGGAGGGGAAAGTATGAATTAATGATAAAATAGTTAGAAAGCATTGAACTTTGAAAATTGGGTCAAACTCTGTATAGGGAATTTGAATTTTTTTTATTATTATTATTTTTACTTGCGTTTTTTCTTAATGAATTAAATAATAAAAGCAAAAAAGTAATTGAAATTTTGTTTTAGAGATTTGAAAATAGGAGCAGTAATTGATGTTTTAAGTAAATTATTTTTGTTTTTATAAATTTTATTTCTGCTTTTTTTATTGCCTTGTTTCTCCAAAGCTTTACTTTTTATTATTTTTACTTCTTTATAAGTTTTATTCTTGTTATATTTTTGCTTTTTTATTTTTTTTCATTACTTTTTATTTTTATTCTTTTTTTTTAATAGAATACATTTTTTTTCTTTTCTAAGTTTTCATTCATTTTTTTGTTTCTTTAATAGATAACATTTTTTTTTACTTTTCTAACTTTTTATTCATTTTTTTTTATTTTCTTGTTTCCTTTTTTTCATATTTCTAGTTTATTATTTATTTTCTTGCTTTTTTATTCATGATTTTTATACTTTTTTTGTTTCTTATTTACTTTTTTTCATTTTCTAGTTTTTTATTCATTATTTTTTTTTATTTTCTGGCTTTTTTATTGTGTTTTTTAATTTCCTGATTTTTATTAATTATTTTTTTAGTTTCTTGTTTCTTTTTTTTCATTTTTTAGTTTATTATTTATTTTATTCTTGTTTTTTATTCATTATTTTTATATTTTTTGCTTTTTAATTTTTTTTTATTTTCTTGCTTTTTAATATTTATTTATTTTATTTTCCTGCTTTTTATTTATTTCCTTCTTTGATATTGATTATTTTTTTATTTTCTTGTTTTTTATTCCTTATTTTCTTGTTTCTTTTTTACATTTTTTTCATTTTCTAGTTTTTTATTTATTATTTTATCTTTTCTTTTTTACTTTTTTCCTTTTTCTTGTTTTTTATTTATTATTTTATATTTTCTTGATTTTTGTTTGTTTTTTTTATTTTCCTACTTTTACTTTCTTGTTTTTTTCATTGTTTTTGATATTGTCTTGTTTCTTATTTACTTTTTTCCATTTTCTAGTTTTTTATATAGTACATTTATTTTATTCTTTGATATTTATATTTTTTTATTTTCTTTGTTTTTTATTCTTTATTTTCCTTCTATTTATTTATTTTATAGTTTTTTGTTTAGTATATTTATTTTCTTGTTTTTTATTCATTATTTTTTTTATTTTTTATTTATTATTTTTTTATTTTCTTGCTTTTTTATTCTTTATTGTGTTATTTTCTTGCTTTTTATTGATTTTCTTGTTTCGTATTTATTATTTTTATTTAGTTTCTTGTTTCTTATTTACTATTATTACAATTCTTATTAATTAATTAGTTAATATTTTGTTTATATTTTGTTTATATTTTGTTGTTGTAAATTGTTCGTATTTTGAAAATTTTTTTTGAAGAAAAAACGATTTTGTATCAGGATATTGATTTTTTGAAACACACTAACCCAAATACAGGTGTATACTTTCTCGTGAAATACAGAAAACATCCTAATTTTCAAACAATTTCGCGCGCGCAGTCACAGGAAATTTGGACTTTCTCGTGTGAATAATCAAATTTTTACGGTCGACTTTATTTTTTTGCATGAAAAAAATATAAAATCGAATGTATATTTTTTTTATTGATCTGTTACCAATAATATATTTCATGATTGGGAGAGGAGGAAAAAAAAATTGGTGTGAAAAGAAAGGTATGCGTCATTTTTTTTTCGAAAAGTGTATCACACTATCAAAATTTCATTCACGTCTTTTCACTTTTGGCTTGGAGGAGAGTGTTTGAGAAAAAAAATTTGTTCCTTTCTCTTTCTATAAAGAAATATATACACAAGTATACACTATACAATATTATGTAGCGAAAGAATAAGTTTTTGAAGAATGGGAGTGTAACCTTGCTATGTAACCTTGTATTTTCTGGCGAACTTCAACGCAACGGGTCTTTTTTAACTGAGGCCAAAGATATTGGGCAGAAAAATGACGGAAAGATAATGTGGTATATATATAAATATATATATATATATATATACGGTAAAATGTACACTCTTGACGTGTGTCGGATCACTTTCTCCGCGCGCGTTTTATAGTTGCGTTGGTCAGATCAACAAATAAAACTATTCACGTCTGTTTTTATTTAGGAAGTCGGATATATGATAATTATAAGCCTCGTAACACTGGTTTTAATTTTATTATCTTTTTTTTTTTATTTTTTTGATTTGGGTTAAATGCTGTTTACCAAATGACTCTATTGAGAGAGATGTAATTTTTCATTCGTTTAAGGATTATTCTTGTGTGATGATTTAATTCTTTACCGCTGGGACAACAATTTTTATTTTTCGGAATTTTTTCTTTCTTCTTTTCTTCTTCTACTTATATTTGCTTTTTATTTTTGCTTTTTATTGAGTAAAATACTAATTGAAATAATAATAATTTTTTTATTTATTTTATTTTTGTTTTTACATAAATAGAAAAAGAAAAATATTGTTTTTTAAAGAAAGTGAAAATATAAAAAATCATTTTTACTTTTTTTTACTTTTTGCTCCCTTTATATTTTTGTTTTTTTATGTTCGTGCTAATATTATTATTATTATCATCATTTAGTTTCTTTAAAGATTCGGTTTTCTGTATTTTGCTTCATTGTATTTTTGTTCTTGTTACATTTTTTCTTTTTTTCTTTTCTTCATATTTTTATTTTTTGACATTTTTGCTTTTTTATATATTTTTATTTTCTTTATATTTTTGGTTTTTTAAAATTTATTGTTCTTGTTATAGATATTTCTGCTTTTTTTGATTGCTTTGTTTCTCCAAAGTTTTGCTTTTTATTATTTTTACTTCTTTATAATTATATTCTTGTAATATTTTTCCTTTTTTATTTTTTTCATTTCGTTTTTATTTATTTTTTTAATAAATTACATTTTTTTCATTTTCTAGCTTTTTATTCATTATTTTTTTATTTTCTTGTTTCTTTTTTACTTTTTTAATTTTCTAGGTTTTTTTTATTTTCTTGTTTCTTTTTTACTTTTTTAATTTTCTAGGTTTTTTTTTTATTTTCTTGTTTCTTATTAACTTTTTTTTCATTTTTTAGTTGTTTATTCATTATTTTATTTTATTTTCTTGATTTTTTATATTTTGTTTTTTTATTTTCTGTTTTTTATTTATTTTCTTGTTTTTTATTCATGATTTTCAAATTTTCTTGTTTCTAGCTTACTGTTTATCATTTTCTAGTTTTTATTCATTTTTTTGTTAGTTTCTTGTTAATTTTTTATTTTTATTTATTTTCTAGTATTTTATTTTGTATATTTATTTTCTTGTTTTTTATTCGTTATTTTTTTTATCTTCTTGCTTTTTGATTTATTATCTTTTTATTTTCTATATTTTATTGATTTTCTTGTTTCGTATTTATTATTTTATTATTTAGTTTCTTGTTTGTTATTTAGTATTATTATTGTTTTCTTGGTTTTTTATTTATTATTTTTTTTATTCTCTATTTTCCTTCTATTTATTTATTTTACAGTTTTTTCCTTAGTATATTTATTTTGTTGTTTTTTATTCATTATTTTTCATTTTAATGATTTTTTATTCATTATTTTTTTATTTTCTTGCTTTTTTATTTATTTTCTTATTTCGTTTTTACTATTTTCTTTTTTAGTTTATTGTTTCTTATTTACTTTTTTTTCATTTTTTAGTTTTTTATTCATTTTTTAGTTTTTTATTCATTATTTTTTTTTATTGATTTTTTATCCTTTGTTTCTTTCTATTTACTGTTTTTTTTATATATTTTCTTGTTTTTTTCATGATTTTTAAATTTTCTTGTTTCTTATATACTTTTTATCATTTTTCTAGTTTTTATTCATTTTTTTTTTTTTTTGGTTTCTTGTTCCTTTTTTACTTCTTTTTCATTTTCTTGTTTTTATTCATTTTTTTGTTAGTTTCTTGTTAATTTTTTATTTTTTTTTCATTTTCTTATTTTTTATACATTATTTATTATTTTCTTGTTTCTTTTTTAGATTTTTTTCATTTTCTAGTTTTTTATTTATTATTTTATATTTTTTTGTTTCTTTTTTTCATTTTCTAGTTTTTTATTTATTATTTTATATTTTCATGATTTTTTGTTTGTTTTTTTTATT
Source organism: Leptopilina drosophilae (assembly GCA_032873175.1). Classification (NCBI taxonomy): domain Eukaryota; kingdom Metazoa; phylum Arthropoda; class Insecta; order Hymenoptera; family Figitidae; genus Leptopilina; species Leptopilina drosophilae. The sequence goes on along the minus strand of CM065485.1, from coordinate 43,182,250 downwards.
TTCCTGCTTTTATCTTCTTGTTTTTTTTATTGTTTTTGGTATTGTTTTGTTTTTAATTTACTTTTTTCATTTTCTAGTTTTTTATATGGGTGATTCTTCTGAAAGGCACCTGTTTTTTTCTAAAAACTAAAAAAAATTAATTTTTACATTTTCTAAATTTTTTTGTCATGGATAGGTTTTAAATATGATTAAATATACAAATCTGAGTTGCGCAAAATTAATTTTAAAAAATAAGCCTTCCAGCATCATTTTAATATTAAGTGTTTGGAAGGTTAAATATACTGTAATCAATATTGGGATTTTTGTAAAAAAATTCCTTTTAAATTTAATTTCTTTCATTTATTAAACTTTTAACATTATTCATTTTTAATTTAATGAATTGTGTATTTAATAATTTATTTTTAACTATTTTATCTTTAAAAAAATAACTAATATATATTTTTATATATTGAACGGAAAAAAAATTGTAATGATTTTTTTAATTTATCATTTTAAGTTCGAAATTGATATTTTCTGTAAAAATTTTTATTCTTAATTATAATTTTAATATTTATCTAACTTTTTCCTAAATATATTATATTTTCAAAAATTAAAAATATTTTATTTTAAATAAAACGGAAAATTTTTTTATAATTCAAGGGTTAGGTATTTGAAAATAATTATTAAGAACAAAACAATACTGCTTACCAAATATGAAAAAGGCTTCGGAGATGAATAGTTTGTCAAATAAAAAATTCACATTTTTATTAAATTTAAAAATATTGAAACATAATTTAACAAATTTTTTGGGCTACAACTTCAAATATTAATATATAGATTACGTGTAATTAAAAAACAGTTTCAAAATATGATTTTATTAACTGAAAAACGAGGCTTCGGAGATGAATTTGAATTTTTACTCTCGTTGCCAATAATTTTTAATTAATTATTTAAAAAATTTCTTTTATTTGGTTTAAACTAAATATAAGTGAAAAATAAACGGTAGAATCTAAGCTTCAATTTGATATATATTAAGACTATATTTCAAAATTTTTAATTATATTAAAAAATAATTAAAAATATGTATCATATTTAACCAAAACCAAAAGAAAAAATTAAATAAATTCTTTTACTAAGAAAAACTTTAAATTTTAACATTACAAGATTATGTAAAGATAAATAATGTTTCGAAGATTATGGATAAATTTTTTTTGAAATTTATACTCAACAAAATATCATAATAAGTTAATGCAAATATTGAGTCTCACGTTGGAGACACGTGAAGTGGTCCCTTTCAGGATAATCACCCATATAGTACATTTATTTTATTCTTTGATATTTATGATTTTTTTATTTCCTTTGTTTTTTATTCTTTATTTTCCTTCTATTTATTTATTTTATAGTTTTTTGTTTAGTATATTTATTTTCTTGTTTTTTATTCATTATTTTTTATTTTCTTGATTTTTTATTCATTATTTTTTTATTTTCTTGCTTTTTTATTAATTTTCTTGTTTTGTATTTATTATTTTTTTATTTTATTGCTTTTTATTCATTATATTTTTTTTCTTGCTTTTTATTCATTATTTTTTTATTTTCTTGCTTTTTTATTGATTTTCTTGTTTCGTATTTATTATTTTTCTATTTTATTGCTTTTAATTCGTTATTTATTTTTTTTCTTGCTGTTTTATTTATTTTCTTGTTTCGTTTTTACTATTTTTTTTAGTTTCTTGTTTCTTATTTAGGTACTATTATTATTTTTTTTTGTTTTTTTCAGTTATTTTTTTACTTTCTTGTTTTTTTAAATTTTATTTCTTTTTTTCGTCGTTAAAATATAATTCGCGGACACAATTGCAGAAAACCAAAAAAAAAATATCTCCCTCCTCGAGTGAATAAAATTAATAGTGTTTTAATTTTTTCTTTTTTTTTTAATTAAATTTTTTTTTGTCAGTGTGTAAATGCGTATTGAGCAAGGTGCGAAGGAAATACTCGAAATAATCGAATGTGTATCAAAAGCATGTTCCCTGGACTTTCCTGAGAAGGTGAGGAGTATAGGTATAACCATCGCGCACCACTTCCATTGCACTCTCAGTTTCCACCACCGATCTTTTGCAGGTACCACCACCTGGCGTATGTCTTTCATCCGGACATTGCACCGGGGGAGGATACGCGCCTATATAACAACGATGTTCCACTGATTGGACGAAGTAAGCTACGTTTTCCTGCGCCTAGGGAACCCAGAGTACGCGGGCCCGATCGGGCGGCACTGCGACAATATGAATTTTCGCCCGAGATGCGCGGTTAGTTTTTCTTATTTTGGAAAATAAACAATTTTTTTTTTAATTTTCAAAAAATTTCGAGAAAAATTGAAAAAAACTTTTTTTTTCATTTCGATACTGACACGAGTCTCGCGAGCGTGAATATTTTATTTTGTTTTTGCAAAACACATTTTTTTCAAGTGCCGATGGATTTTTTGCTGTTTGAGATTTGTAAAGAGGAAAATTTTCTGAATTATTTTCTTTAATTAGTGATTGTTTTTTTTTAGGCTAATTTTTTGCAAAGTGACTAATTTTTATTTTTTCGAATATTTGGTTGAATAGTAATTATTTGGATGATAATTTTTGGTATTGAAATTTTAAAGTAATTACTAACTTGCTTTCTGGGGTTAATTATTGGAATTTTATTTTTATTGTTTGCTATTTTTTAGCTAATTAGTGGTAAAAAATTTAATAATTATTTTTTTGGGTGTTTTGGCTAATATTAAAATTTGATTCAATTATTTTTTGAACTATTAACATTTTGATTGACTTTTTAGATAATTTTCACTAAATTTCGAACTAAAATGATGGTTACAATTTTTGCTAATTAATAATTAATAATTAATAATCTAATTAATAATAATAATTAATTAATAATCTTAATAATTAAACATCTAATTCAACTACTAAGAAAATTGTTATTGAAAGTCAACTGAAAATTTCAATAAGTGGACATTGTTTAGCTTAATAATTAAAATTTTTAAACTAATATCTAATAAATAAAATAAAAAAAATAACAATTAGAATTTTTTAACTAACATCTAATAAATAAAATAAAAAAAATAATTGAAATTTTTTAACTAATATCTAATAAATAAAATAAAAAAAACGATTAAAAATTTTTAACTAATAACAGGTAAAAATTTGTTTAACAATTTTTAAAATTGTTTTTACTCATTAGCTAATTATTTGACAAATTGGTTTGCAAATTGTTGTTGAAATTTGAAATAATCATTACTAAAACTTTCAAATAATTATTTGTGAAATTTCTAGTTAATTAACTAGAAAACTAAGTTAGATGAATTTTTATTAATTATTTATTTATTGTTAATTTATTTTCTAATTTTTACTGTCATTAAAATTTAAATAATTAACGCAGTGAAAGCTTTTAAACTAATTATTTGTAAAATTTTTAACTCATTTTTGGTGCGACTTTAACTAATTATTTGTAAAAATTTTAACTAATTTTTGGTGCGATTTTAACTAATTATTGTTAATAATAAAACTCTGCTAATTATTAACGAAATTTAAAATTTTTACTTAGTGGAAATTCAAGTTAATTTTATTTCCTTTTTTTTTAAGTAATTAATAGAATTTTTATTCATCATTGACTGAATTTGGCTAATAATTTATTAATTTTCAAGTGTTCATTAGTAAATTTGCAACTGTCGATAAACTGTTTTTCTTATTAAATTCATTTGGAAATTTTATTAATAAATTCGTCATAATTTTTTATTCAATAAAATTCCATTGGCAACTGATAAAATTTGTCGAAATTTGAATTTTAAGGGTAATTGAAAATTTAAAAACATAAATTGTAAATTAAAAGTTGAAAATTGAAAAATGTAAATTTTAAATTGTAAATTGTAAATTAGAAATCGAAAATTGGAAAATATAAATTGTAAATTGTTAATTAGAAATTAGAAATTAGAAATTAGAAATTAAAAAATTGGAAAATGTAAATTTTAAAGTAAAATTTAATTATTTTTTTAAATTTTGAAAAAAGGAAATTGGAAATTAAAATTTAATTCTGTTTTTAAAATTTTGAATGATGGAAATTGGAAAATACTTAAACTAAAGAAAATAATTTGTGCAATTTAAAGTAATTAATCAAATTAAATTAAAAATAACTTATTGATAATTATTTTCGAAGAAATAAAAATTGAAATGTTTTAAATTTAAAAATTCGAGAATGTTAAAAAGAAAAAAAATTTTAGGCACTAAGGCATTTAAGTAAAACAATTGAGTGAATAACGAAAGAAAGCAGAAAGCCATTAGAGAGAAATTAAAACAATTAAAATTGGATTTTATGAGAAAAAATTAATTGTAAATAAATATATTGATGAATTTTATAAAGTCAGGGAAATTTTTAATGCCATATATCGTGAAATGTATCTAACGAGCGATGAAAGTTTGCAAAAGAAGTATCGTTTTATATATATATATATGAGGAGAATTATTTGGGACATAAAATGCGCGCACGATTTCTTTCAAGGAGCCAGAGATCTTGATCTTGAAAAGTGGCGCGCGCGCTCGCTCGATCGTAATATATTTTTTTTTTTTTGATTGGCGAATATTGTTACCGCCCGTTTTAAAAATTGTAAATTTTTAATTAATTTGATTTATATTCAATTTTATTTATTCTCCTTTTTCGTTTCTTTTGAATTATTCGCAGATTGCGGTAGTTGTGCTACTGCAAGCCGTTCTTGTGGCGAGTAAGGCACTGGACCAAACACAGCTACAATCTCAAGTACAGCAACAAATTCAGTGAGTTTTGTCTTTTATTTATTAATTTCTTAATTCTTAGATTCCTAAATAGTATTTTTTAAAAATTTTATTAAGTTTTATTAAATTTTTGTTTAAATTAAAGAATTTAATAATAAATGATAATAGTAATTAATAATTAATGATAATAATAATTAATAATAAATGATAATAATAAATGATAACAATTAATAATAAATGATAATAATAATTTATAATAAATAATTATAATAATAATTAATAATAAATGATAATAATAATTTATAATAAATAATAATAATAACAATTAATAATAAATGATAATAGTAATTAATAATGAATGATAATAATAATTAATAATAATAATTTATAACAAATAATAATAATAATAATAATAATAATTAATAATAATAATTTAATAATAATAATTTAATAATAATATAAATTTTTTATTTACTTCTATTTATTATATCTTAATATTTTTAATCAATTTATTTTTTTTGATTTGACAATTTAAATTTGTTGCTGGTAATTCTTAATTTAATTTACTAAGCAAATTTGCTTTCATAAATTTAATGAAAATTCTTAATTTCTTAAAAAATATAATTTTTCTTACGATCCTTCATTAAATGTATAATTATTTGAACAACTCGTATAGTAAATATCAAAATATTTCTAACAGCAACTTGAATTAAAATTCAAAATTTATTTCAATAAAAGTTGGCAAAATTTTCAATTGTTTCAATTTTTTTAAAATTATTTTCCGAAATAGAAGTATTTTTAAAAAATTTTTGTTTCATTTTTTCAAGAAACAATTTTACAAAATTTCTAAAATTGAATTTTTCAAAACTTTAATACTTGTTAAATAAAAATTTAAAAACTTATTAATTTTTATTTTTCGCCAAGGAATTATAATTTCAAATAATTTTAATAAAAAACCTCATGAAATATAATTATTTCTGAAATTTGCAAATTTAATTCATCCAAAATACAATTAGTTTTTAAAAATTTATGAATAAAATTATTGTTGAAAAACTTTATTAATTTTTAAAGAAAAATAATGTTATTAATAATTTTTTAAAATAAAAAGTTTAAAGATTTTTAAATGATATAATTTGAAAATTATAATTATACTTTATTATACTATATTATATTTTTCATTATTATTTTTTTTAAAGAGGAAAAAATATAATTCTTTAAAATATAAAATTTTACAGAATTTTAAATTGTTTCAATTTGGTTAAAATTCTTATTGCAAATTCAAGTACCTTTTTTCTTTAAAAAATTTAAAAAACTATTTTTCAAAAACCTAATGTTTTAAAAGTTTCCAAATGAAATTGTTCAAATTTTTAATAACTTTTTGTAAAATAAATATTTAACTAATTATTGTTCTTTATTTGTTTAAAATTGCAAAAGTACTTAAAATTTTGAACTGAAAGTCTTCCAAAATTCAATTAATTTTCTAGAATTTTTTAATAATATTATTCAAAATTTAATTTTTAAGAACAAATTAAAACACTGCACATTTTTACAAGTTAACTTTCCTTCTTTTCACATATCAGTTTAAACTATATACAAAACAAAACATTGTAACAAAACAACGCTAACTTCAGGTGAGGACAGATTACACACAAAAAAAATTACAAAAAAAATTACACTGAATTATTGAAAAAAAATTTTAAAAAAAATTAAATTAATTAATTAAAAAGTAATTAATTAATTAATTACACTAAATTATTACACTGAAAAAAAATTTATTTAATTCAAATAACCGATTATTTGACTATTATCAAATAAATATTTACTTGAATCAAATAATTTTTATTTAAATCAATTTTTTATTTAAATAAATTGTATTTGAATTAAGTATTTCAGTATTTAAAGCAAATATTATTTAATTGATTCAAATAAAAATTATTTGATTCAAGTAAATATTATTTATTTGATAATAATCAAATAATCGGTTATTTGAATCAAATAATTTTTTTTCAGTTTATATAATATAATAATAATAGTATTAATGATAAAAAATTATTATTCAAAAATAATAATGGAGATAATAATAATTATTTGTGTTTTGGAGGTTAAGATTTGTAAAAAACCTAAAAAGGTATAAAAGAAAAGAAAATGTTTGCTATTATTGTTGATGTAATTAATTGTTTAAATTAAGAAATTTTAATTTAATTGTAATTTAATTTATAACAAGTAATGAAATTGTATAATTTAATTTACATTTGAAATTTTCCAACAAATTAAATTGTAACTTTGCACTTGGCATCAGAAGCTTTGTCAGATTTAGGTAAATTATTTTATGTTTCTACTTTCTATTTATTATTTAATTTATTATTTTATTTATTATTTCTATTTAATATTCAATTTATTATTTCTATTTATTATTCAATTTATTATTTTATTTATTATTTCTATTTATTATATAATTTATTATTTTATTTATTATTTCTATTTATTGTTTAATTTATTATTTTATTTATTATTTAATTTATTATTTTATTTATTATTTCTATTTATTATTTAATTTATTATTTTATTTATTATTTCTATTTATTATTTAATTTATTGTTTAATTTATTATTTCTATTTATTATTTAATTTATTATTTTATTTATTATTTCTATTTATTATTTATTATTATTATTCGAATAACAATATTCCTTGAATTTTGCAAAATAATTTTGATCTAATTTAATTTTAAGCGATTTTAAATTTGTTCTGCTGTAGATATGGTACCGTGGCACAAAAGCGATGGGCAGAGGGACCAAGTGGAGGTGGAGGTGACTCTAGTGGACATGGAGGTGGAGGTTACGGAGGAGGAGGAGGCGATTTAGGAGGTCATGGCGGTGGAGGCGGCGGTGATTTTGGAGGTCATGGAGGTGGAGGAGGTTACGGAGGAGGAGGTGGTGATTTAGGAGGCCATGGCGGTGGAGGAGGAGGTTACGGAGGCGGCGGCGGCGATTTAGGAGGTCACGGAGGTGGAGGAGGAGATTTCGGAGGTCATGGAGGTGGCGGAGGAGATTTCGGAGGTTACGGCGGTGGAGGAGGAGATTTCGGAGGTCATGGAGGAGGCGGAGGTGACATAAGCGGAGGTGGTGGTTACGGTGGTGGCGGCGGAGGAGGAGGAGGTGGCGACCACGACTCCGGTTACTGGAAAAAGAAACTCATTTGGAAACCCGGTTGGAAGAAAATCTGGAAACCAGTCCAAAAGCAAATATGGAAACCGGCGTGGAAGAAAATCTGGAAACCAGTCTGGGAACCAACGAAAAAAGCAATCTGGAAGGAAATACAGGTACCGGCATGGAAAAAAATCTGGAAACCGGTTTGGAAGGAAATTCAGGTTCCAGCCTGGAAGGAAATAAAAGTGCCAGCCTGGAAGAAAATAATGAAACCGGTTTGGATTCCCATAAAGGTACCAGCATGGAAAGAAATTCAAGTTCCGGACTGGAAGAAAGTCTACAAGCCTGTGTGGAAGGAAATCAAAGTCTCGGCTTGGAAGGAAATTCAAGTACCTGCCTGGAAGAAGATTTGGGTACCCGAATGGGTCAAGGTCGGCATTCCCGGACCCCATAAACTGGGAACCGATCATCACGGATGGATGTACACCAGTCATGATCTTTGGAAGAAGAAATTGATTTGGAAGCCATTGTGGAAGAAGTACTGGAAGACGGCCAAGAAACAGGTTTGGATTCCAGACAAGAAATTGGAATGGAAGGAGGAGTGGAAGCAGATTTGGAAGCCGGCGAAGAAGCAAATTTGGGTCGACGACAAGAAGTTGATTTGGAAGGAGGATTGGAAGCAGATATGGAAGCCGGCGAAGAAGCAGATTTGGGTGCCGGACAAGAAGCTCGAGTGGAAGGAGGCTTGGAAGCAAATCTGGAAGACGGAGAAGAAAATGGAGTGGATCGCTGACAAGAAGCTAGCGTGGAAGGAGGCTTGGAAGGAGATTCAGGTCCCGGCTTGGAAGGAAATTTGGGTACCAGCCTGGAAGAAGATATGGAAACCGGTTTGGATATCGGAATGGTTCCCAAATGAGGATCATCATCATCATAAGTCGTCGGGTTGGGAGGATCGTAAGGACACGCAGAGTCAAGACACGCAATTGGTGCCTGCGACATTGCAAGCCATTGAGAAGCAGAAGGCGAATCAAGTGCCTCAAGTGACGCAATTGACTGGTGATAATCAAATTCGATGGGACAGATCGGCTCAAGTTCAGGGACAGGGACAGTTGCTTTCGATCACTCAGGATTTGAAACCACCGCCACTGCCGACAAATTTGAACAGCGAGATAGTTAATTTCCAGGACTTCTCGAAATCATAGAGTTAGGGAAGAGTATTTTTTTTTAAGTCCCTCGTGAGAAAATCTTGTACAAAAAGGAGAAAAAAAATCTTCGTGAAGAAAACATTTTGTTTGTAACATAAGCCACTGTACATATTAATTCTAAGGTTTCTTAAGACGTACGAAGTAAGGTACTTTTATCGAGCACTCTACTTGACTGAATGATTTTATTTTTATTATTATTTTCTTTTTACTTTTATAGAGGATCTGCAGAGTCCTTTGGAAATTCTTTTGCGTTGAACGTTATTGCTTTGGAATTTTTTTTTTATTGATACACACGTTGTTGTATTTCCTGTTAATAAATTCGTTAACGAATAAAGATAATATTTTGTTAATTTGGTTTTCCTTTTTTCCTCGTTTTACCCTTTTGGTAATTTACCTAACTTTTACCTTCGTTTTTGCTATTTTTGCTGTTTTTGCTACTTTTGCTATTTTTGCTGTTTTTGCTACTTTTGTTATTTTTGCTGTTTTTACTACTTTTGCTGTTTTTACTACTTTTGCTGTTTTTACTATTTTTTGCTGTACGAAACTGTTAGGAAACAAAAAATTTATTTTTAAACTAGATTTTCTTTAAAACTTCATCACGACAGAGTGAAAGAAAAAACTAAAAATTAATTAAATTTACTTTTTTTCTTTCTAGATTCGTGGTGCTCGTTGAATCTCTAATCGGTTAATTAGCAATTATTCGTGACGTAATGCAACGAGAGTTGGAGATAAAATGGGAGCGAATTTTTTTTTTTTTTTTTTTTAAAAAAGAAAACACGTGACTACTTGGCCAGGGGGAGAAAGTTGAGGAGATTTCCTTATGGAATAAAGGAAATGATATATGCTAAAAGCTTGAACATATATACAGACAGTGAAAGTATCTCGCGCGCTCTCGGCACCCACATGCAATACAAGACATGAGCGAATTAATAATCAAAGATTACGCTTCTAGCCGCAAATGAGCCTTTTTAAGCATCATATTGTAGATAATAAGTGCAATCGTGTGTATGATTGAAGGCACACTTGATTTTCCAGACGTGACTGAAGAATTTCATGTACGTGACGGGCTTATACTTCAATCATCATCATCATCATCATAATCATCAAGAGCATCATTATGTTCTTTACCATCATTACCTTTCATTATCATCAATATGTTTTTAAATATATCTTCATTTATACCGAAAGTGTGTAAAGTTTCACTTTTATGCTACTTAATATTAATTTTGTTTTTCTGTATTTACTAAACTGTATACAGAAAATTTAATTCTTTTCTATTTGTTTTAGTAAAAGCCTGTTGTTGTGAATCCTATTGTGAATTGATTTTTCTTGTTTTGATTTCTTGATTTCTTGAATTGCATCTGTTGACTCTTAATTGGATTTTAATTTGATTATTTTAAGGTGCTTCGAATTGTAGGTTCATTGAAGAATTTTGTTGATTGATTGATTTTGTTTTTGATCGGGTATTCAATTGATTTTTCTTGTTTTGAATTCCATTGATTAGATGATTGCATCTGTTGACTCATAATTGGATTTTATTTTGATTATTTTAAGGTGCTTCGAATTGTAGGTTCATTGAAGAATTTTGTTGATTGATTGATTTTGTTTTTGATCGGGTATTCAATTGATGTTTCTTATTTTGAATTGCATCGATTAGATGATTGCATCTGTAGACTCTTAATTGGGCTTTAATTTTATTATTTTAAAGGCACTTCGAATTGTAGGTTCATTGAGGAATTTTGTTAATTGCTTGATATTGAATTTTTTTGATTGATTGATTTTGTTTTTGAATGGGTATCCAATTGATGTTTCTTGTTTTGAATTGCATCGATTAGATGATTGCTTCTGTTGACTCTTAATTGGATTTTAATTTGATTATTTTAAGGTGCTTCGAATTGAAGATTCATTGAGCTTTGTTGATTGATTGACATTGAATTTTGTTGTTCGATTGATTTTGTTTTTAAATGGGTATTCACTTGATGTTTCTTGTTCTGAATTAGATTAGATGATTGCATCTGGAGATTCTTAATTGGACTTTAATTTGATTATTGTTTCCAATTGTAGATTCATTGAATGTTATTGTTTCCAATTGTAGGTTCATTGAATTTTTTGTTTTCATCTGTAGGTTCATTGAATTTTTTTGTTTCCAATTGTAGGTTCTTTGAATTTTGTTGATTGAAGTTTGTTGGCGAAGGTGAATTTTTCGATTGGAACTAGAACAGTTGGTGTGTTATGTTAGAGATCAGTTTTAATTAGAATCGTTTCGAGTAAATTTTTTTGGTCCAAAATCTAATGGATTGGTTGGCTTTTCTATTCGGAATTTTTCGACAATTGTTGTTGCATTCTTTGGTTGTTTTTTAGTTAAAATTGCATTATTCGTCACTTCCGCAATTGGCATTTTTTTTAATTCAGCTTTTTGAAAGATAAATTTTTCTGAATTGTTACATTTGATTATATTTTATTGGTATATTGTTATACTCTTATTTTGTTATATTGTTATATTGTTATATTTGATTCCATCACTCGGTAAAAATTAATAAATATTAAATAAAATCACTAAATTCAACGTTTTATTAAATATTTCTGAATTGTTGTTTCGTTTGGTTCTTAGTTAACCGAAATTTATTTATTCGCAGATTCTTTAGATTAGATTTCTTCAATTTACGTTGCATCTTGTTCTGTTTCCTGAATCGGAGTTGCATCATTTCGTACTTTCTCAATTAAACTTCTACTTTTTGACGTTTGAGAAAATTTGTTCTTTCTATTTTTCTAAATTCTTTCAAAATTTTCTATGCATTATTTTTTCAATTGAAATTCCTTTGCGGTTTTATTCTTCAGATCAAAGTTCTCCAATTTAAGTTATGCATCATTCGCTTACTTTCTCAATTGGAGTTCTTTCATTGTAGTTGCATAAAAAAAATAAAGTAGTTTCTATTTTTCCAGTTACATTTTATTTTTCATATTGCATCATTTTGCGGGTATTATAATATCTCAATCGTAATTCCTTGGCAGCTTCTTTAAATTAAATTCTCTCTCAATTTAGTCTTGATTATTTCTTTCATGTTTTTTTCTTTTTTCTTTTTTTTATTTTTTCTTCTTTTTTCTTCTTTTTTATTTTTTGTTTCGTTTTGAAGAAGCTGTATTTATTTTTATTGTTATTATTTATTTATTTTTCTTTTTTTTATTTTTTTGTTTCTTTTTTGAAGAAGATGTATTTATTTTTATTGTTATTATTTACTTATTTATTTTTTCTTCTTTTTTATTTTTTGTTCCTTTTTTGAAGAAGCTGTTTTTATTTTTATTGTTATTATTTATTTATTTTTCTTCTTTTTTGTTTCTTTTTTGAAGAAGATGTATTTATTTTTATTGTTATTATTTACTTATTTATTTTTTCTTTTTTTTATTTTTTGTCCCGTTTTTGAAGAAGCTGTATTTATTTTTATTGTTATTATTTATTTATTTATTTTTTCTTTTTGTTTTTTTTTATTTTATTGTTTCTTTTTTGAAAAAGCTGTATTTATTTTTATTGTCATTATTTATTTATTTATTTATTATTTATTTTTTATTTATTTATTTTTTTTTATTTATTTTTATTGGTAAATTAATCAATTTTTGAATATAAATTAATTATTAAATTAAATCAACATATTCTTTCTCTAGTTTTGCGTCGACTATACTCTTCTGTGAATTGTAAAAATTATGCAATTTTGTTGGCACTGGAAAAAAATGTGTCGTAAACATTCATTGTTAAAGGAAAGATTTTTTTTTTTTTTGCAAAAAAATTTCAACATTCCAATTTTGCCAGGAGAAATATTTTGAAAATGAAGCACTGAGAAAAAAGTGTGGAAATTGCCATTTAGCCGCGCCATGTCAACTTCCTGTCCTATTTGAAAAATGCACTTGAAGAGAAAGAGTGTTTCCGCATTACATGCAAGAGTAAAATAGCATTTCCTTTAAATGCACACTTAGGGGCATATATTACGATATCGAAAAATAATAAAAAGATTAAAAAAAAATTAGAAAAAGTGGAAAAGGAAATTATTTTTCTATTTCAAATGATAATAATTAACTGTAGTGAATTGAAAAGTGGAAAAAATGGTGTAGTGTAGACGATTAATGTAAATAGAGAGATAAATATAGATCAATAATTTATTGTCGATAATTATTATTAATTATTATTATTATTATTATTATTTTTATTATTGTTATTATTATTATTATTTTTTTTATTATTATTTTTATTATTATTATTAATTTTTTTTTTGAGGAAAAAAGACATTTTTTGTGATATGCACTTTTTTTGTCCGAAAAGAAATTTTGTGATATAAAATTTAATGAGTACTTTCTGTCGCGTCTTTTCTCACGCACGTTTTTTTTTATATATTTATTTCCTCTTAATATCAGAATATGTGACTTTTATTCTATATAGGTTTTTATATATGTGTACGCTGATGTTAATTGAAGGTTTCGTTATTCATGTGCATTGAATTCTGAGCATATAATTGCTTCGGGGAGAAAACAAGTTGAAGATTTTTTTTTATGAACGCGAGAAGCTCGTCGTGAATTTAATTCGTACGGAAATGTCACGTGTGAAATATTTTCACTTTCCATCATTGGGAGCATCCGTAACATTTGGTGCATTTTTTTTTTAATAGTAAATTTTAAATCGAAAATTATTTATTTTCCATCGAGAAAAAACGAACAAGAGTTTCATTTTTAATTGTGTATTTTTGGTAATTTAAATTTTTTTCTGTACTTTCCGTATTTTTAATTTTTTTCTGTATTTTCTGTACTTTTAATTTTTTTTTTTGTATTTCTGTATTTTTAATTTTTTCTGTATTTCCGTATTTTTAATTTTTTTCTGTATTTTCTGTACTTTTAATTTTTTTTTGTATTTCTGTATTTTTAATTTTTTTCTGTATTTCCGTATTTTTAAAATTTTTTTCTCTACTTTCCGTATTTTTAATATTTTTTTATGAAGTCTGAATTATAAAAAAAAATTAAATCTGACTGTATATGAATTTTTTTTCTTTGATCAAAATAAAAATAAATTTCTTTTTTCAAAATCTGAATCGTAGAAAATTAATTTATATATCTAAATTTAGAAAAACAATTATCTTTTCCCAAATTTAGGGAAATAATATTTTTTTCTTAAATCTGAATCTTGGGAAATTTTTTTTTCTAAATTTAAATGAAAAAATAATTATATTAAGAACTGGGGGAATTTTCTTTTTCTTAAAGCTGAATAAAAATTTTGTCCCTTCAATTTGAATCAAATTTTTTTTCCTTCAACTTGAATAGAAATTTTTTTCTTCAATTTGAATGGAAATTTTTTTCTTCAATTTGAATGGAAATTTTTTTTCTTCACTTTGAATAAACATTTTTTTTTAATCTGAATAGAAATTTTCTTTTTTTTTAACTGAATATAATTTTGTACTCTCAAATCGGGATATAAATAAATTTTCTAGGATTCGGTTTGCAAAGTCAATATCCACTAAGGTCATGGCGAAATGGTTCCATTTGAGAGACTTTCATTATGATATAATTCATTTAATCACTATAATTATCAAGAACGGGAATGAAAGCGAATAATTGCTATTTTATAAGTGTAACTGTTGAATAATTGGTTTCGGTAGACGAGATATAAATTCTTTTTTTCTTAATATCGTTCATTAAAAATAAGAGAAAAAAATAGGGAAAATTTTCCTTATTCTTGGAATTTTATTCAATTGCAAGTAATTTTTTTGTTTATTATTTTAAAACGTTCATATAAGAAAAAATTTTTTTGAAAAGAAAACAAACAAATATTATTTTTTAGTAACAGTAAATTTTTTCCAGTGACAATAAATATGTTTTAGTCTCAAAAAATATTTTTTAATCACAATAGATATTTTTTGATACTACCAATACATTTTTTTCAACCACAAAAAAATTTTCTTTAGTCACAATATATTTTTCTCAGTCATAAGAAATATTTTTAAGTCATAGAAAATTTCTTTTAGTCAAAATATATAATATTTGTTAGTCAAATTTAATTGCTTTAGTTACAATTTATTTTTTTTAAGTCACAATAAATATTTATTGTGACTAAACTATTTTTTATATTAAATTTAATTGCTTTAGTTACAATTATTATTTTTTTTAAGTCACAATAAATATTTATTGTGACTAAAAAATATTTTTGTGACTAAAATATTTTTTTATATTAAATTTAATTGCTTTAGTTACAATTTATTTTTTTTAAGTCACAATAAATATTTATTGCGACTAAAAAATATTTTTGTAACTAAAATATTTTTTTCGAGACTAAACAATTTTTGTTGGCACTCAAAAATATTTATTGTGACTAAAAAGTATTTATTGTGACTGGAAAAAATTTATTGTGTCAAAAAAATGTTTATTGGACAAAATAAATTATTTTTAGTCTCCAAAAATTTTTCCCTGTCATAATAAATATTTTTAAATACTAATACATCATTTTTTTTTCAACAGCATTAAAATTCTCTTTAGACACAAATATATTTTTCTCAATCGCAAAAAATATTTTTAGTCACAATAAATTTCTATTATTGTCACTAACAAATATTTTTTATGACTAAAAAATATTTATTGTGACTAACAAATATTTATTGAGACAGGGGAAAATTTATTGTGACTAAAAAAAAATTATTGCACCAAAAAAAAAGGATGGGGACTAAAATTAATTATTTTGGCCAACAAATGTTATTGTTTAGTCACAATAATTTTTTTTTAGTCAGAATAAATATTTTTTAGTCACAATAAATTTTTTTTTCAGCCAGAATAAATATTTTTTAGTCAGAATAAATTTTTTTCAGCCATAATAAATTTTTTCCTGTCACAATAAATATTTTTTAGTCACAATAAATATTTTTTAGTCACAATAAATTTTTTCTAGTCAGAATAAGTATTTTTAAGTCCCAGTAAATAATATTCGTTACTGAAAATAAATTTCCTTAGTCAAAATACATTTTTTTGGTCGAAATAATTTTTTTCTAGTCACAATAAATTTTTTCCAGTCACAATAATTTTTTTCAATCGTATAATCTGTTCCGTCCGCATATTTTAATTTTCTTTTGTACTTCTCTGTGAGGAATATTTTGATTTTTGATTGATTATTCCCAATGAACACACAGAGGAATAATCGATGAAAAATTATTCTTGAAATGTTTTTATTTTTTAGTCGCATTTTCAATTCACGTGATGTATTTATAATGAAATTGAAGAGGGAGAAATGCAAACAGACGATTATCATTATTATTATTATTATTATTATTATTATTATTATTATTATTATTATTATTATTATTATTATTATATTTTTGTCTTCTTCTTTTTTTTGACGTAGATTTATAAATTCTCAACAGGCAGTCGACAAAGATGAAAATGGTTCAGTGGAAAAAAAGTGTCCTAACACAAAAAGGTATTTTTGTCGAAGGCCATGGGTGACACGATGATAAAAATCTTAAAAAATGCAAATGTAAATCATTTTGTTCCGCTCTATATAAAGTAAACTGAGACACAATGCTGAGCATCAGTGCATCATCGTGAAGATGTTCATAACAGTGTTTTGGTTTCTTCTAATTCTTTTCGGTTTGTGTTGCGTCTACGATTGCGTGAAACCCAACAACTTTCCACCTGGTGTGTATTAAAGAATTATTTGTTAAATTAAATTCTGCTTTCGTGCTTCGAGAAAAAAAAAATTATTCTTTATTTTTTTGTTCATAATAGTAGTTTTTATTAATCAAATTCAAATGCTCCAGATATGAGAGTTTATAAATTATTCATTTTTAAAGAGGGGGAGAGAAAAAAAAAATTGTTAAGCGCATCGAAAACAGAAAAGACTGCGCGGCATGAAATTATATTTTATGAAAGTTATTATTATACAATTATATTGAGTTTGTGTTTAGTGACCTAATTATTTTTACTTAATATTTTTTTTAACATTTATTTAAATATTTATTTAAATATTTTTAAAAATATTTTTTAATATATTTTTTAATATATTTTTTAATATATTTTTAAAAATATTTTTTAAACATTTATTTAAATATTATTTTAAATATTTTTAAAAATATTTTTTAATATATTTTTTAGTATATTTCTAAAATATTTTTTTTATTAAAACAGGACCAAGATGGCTGCCTTTGTTGGGTTGTTTCCTAATATTTCGGGAAATTCGAAAGAAAACGGGATACAATCATTTGGCATTTCAAGAGCTGGCGAATTATTATGGACCAGTTCTCGGGATGAAGTTTGGAAAACAGAAATTTGTTATTATATCGAGTCATGATCTCGTTAAGAAAGTGTTACTACAAGAAGATTTCAATGGAAGGCCCGATGGTTTTTTTTATAGACTTCGCGCATGTGGCGAGAGAAAAGGTAAACTTCTGCCAATTATTTTATTTTTAATAATAAAAAAGAAAAAAATATTAAAAAATGGGAAACAAAATAACTAGAAAAAAATGTAAAAAAAGAAAAATAACAAGAATAAAAATTTAAAAAAAAGAAAAATAACAAGAAAAAAAATATGAAATGAAAAGAAAAGAAAAATAACAAGAAACAAAAATATAAAATGGAAGAAAAAAAAAATAACAAAAAAAAAATAAAAATAAAAATGAAAAAAAGAAAAATACCAAAAAAAAAATAAAACAATGAAAACAAGAGAAAAACCAAATATGAAGAAATTAAAATCTAAGAAATATTTTTTTTAGGATTAGGAAAATAATTTTTTATTGGAGAACGATTTTTTAAATTCAGAACAAAAATTTTAAGGGGAATTTAAAAAATTTTAATTGTTTAAACAGTTGTTAAAATTAAAGAAAAAAAAGTTAAGTGAAAAAATTTATAATAAAAAGAGTGAAATTAAAAAGAAGATAAAATAAATAATAAAGAATAAATCATTAAAAATAAATAAAGAAAAATAAATAACAAAAAAAAATTAATAAAACTAAATATAACAAAAAAAGTAATATTAAAAAAATAAAAAGTAAAATAATAAAAAATAAAAAAGTGTAACAAAGAAAAAAACATTAAAATTTCTAAAAGAGAGTTTTTAGCTGCACGGTAAATCGTTAGGTATTAAAATAACACCAAAATGGATTAAAATAACACTAAATTGGATTATTTTAATCCTTTTTGGTGTTATTTTAATACCTAACGATTTACCGTGTGAATAAAATCAAAACTTTTGATTAGAGAACAATTTTTTAAAATTTAAAACAAAAGTTTGAATATAATTTGGTAATTACAAAATACAAACTATTTGAATAATTAATAAAAAGATAAAATAAAGGAAAAAGAGTGAAATTAAAAAATAAATAAATAATTAATAATAAATATTGATAAATAAATAAAGAAAAAATATTAAAACATAAATAAATAATAAAGAATGTATAGTAAAAAAAATCATAAAAAATAAATACCAAAAAAATAATAAAAACTAAATCACAAAATATTAATATTAAAAAAATTGAAAGATAAAATAAAGAAAATAAAAAAGCAGGACAAAGAGAAAGAAAAACATTAAAATTCATAAAAAAGAGTTTTTAGCTGAAAAAAATCAAAACTTTTGATTAAAGATCGATTTTTCTTAAATTTAAAACAAATGTTTGAATAATTTGGTAATTAAAAACTATTTAAACAATTAATTATTAAAATTGAATAAAATATAAAGAAAAAAGAGCAGAATTTAAAAAAATAAAAATTGGATAATAATAAATAATAATAATATATTGGATAATAATAATAATTGGATAATAGTAAAAAATTAACAATAAAGGAAAAATAAAAATAATTAAGTTAAAATAAGAAAGAAATAAAAGCGAATGAAAATAAATGAAAATTAATACAAAAAGAAAAAATGTATAGAGACAATAATAAAATGTAAATAAAATGTAAAAGTAGAAATTAAAATTGAAAATTAAAGGTAAAAAATTTAATAAATAAAATAAATTATTTTTTATAATTTTTTTTTTATATAAATAAATTCATATACAAAGAAGTAAGTAAATAAATTATGTGAAACGAAAGAATAAAAGTCTAGAAGTTCCTTGGATTTCAAAAAATAATAATAAAAAAAATCGACAAAAAAATAAATCAATAATTTTAATACCTTATTATTTAATAAAACAAATTTTTAGAAAAGTAAAAAAAAATTGAAAATAAATTCGTAATAGTAAAATATTGAATGTAAAATTCATATTCAATAATAAAATGAAAAAATTAGGTAGAAAAAAACATTACTTATAAAAAAAGAATAATTCTAAAAAATTTTTAGAAAAGTAAAGAAAAATTGAAAATAAATTCGTAATAGTAAAATATTGAAGGTAAAATTTATAATTTAATTTAAAAAATTTATAGAAAAGTAAAAAAAAATTGAAAATAAATTCGTAATAATAAAATATTGAAGGTAAAATTTATAATTTAATTTAAAAAATTAGTTAATAATTAATTTAATTTAATTTTAATTTTATATTCAATAATAAAATGAAAAAATTAGGTAGAAAAAAACATTATAAAAAAAGAATAAAAGACTGAAAGTTTTTTGTAGTGAAAATAATAGTTACTATTAATAATAAAAAGAATATTTAAAAATAAAAAAAGTGATAAAAAATTAAAAAAGGTAAAAAAAATTCAAAAATGTAAAGAAAATGAAAAATAATTTTACCCAAAATTAAAAATAGACAAAAATAAATTTTAAAAATTGAAAATAAGAGAAATAATAAGAAATTGATAAATTACGTGTGAGGAAATTAAAAAAAATGTATTTTTTTCTGTAACTTTAAAAAGAAATTATAACAAAAAAAAATGTTGTGTATGTAAAAATAAAAAAAAATTGGACTTAGGAGTTTTGTTCACTGATGGCAGTACATGGGCGCAGCACAGAAGATTCACGATGAAACATTTGAAGACATTTGGCCTGGGACAGATGACAATGGAAAGCTATTTAATATTCGAAGCTGAAAATCTCGTGGAAAATCTCAAGTGCCGAATGATAAATGGTCCGGTTGCAATGCATAGAGCATTTGACATTGCTGTGCTCAATTCACTCTGGACAATGTTCGCCGGGCATCGTTTCGATTACCAGGATCAGAAGCTGCATAATATTTTAGAAGTCGTGCATAAATCATTCAGGTACAGGAGAGAAAAGATGCTTTCAATTTAAAAAAATTTTTTTTTTATCTTTATTTTAATTTATTTTTTTTTCTTTTCTATGTAGTTTTTTTTGGTATTGTTTTGTAGTTTACATGCATTTTTTTTTTTCGTGTAGTGTTTTATACTTTTTTTTGTTTTTCTTTCTGTATTTTTGTACTTTTATTACTTTTTGTACTTTTTGTATTTTTTGTAGTTTTTTTTATATATTTTTCTTGATTTTTTTGGAGCTAAATTTTTTTCTTGATTTTTCGGAGCTATATTTTTTTCTTGATTTTATTGGAGCTTTAATTTTTTCTTGATTTTTTGGAGCTATATTTTTTTCTTGATTTTTTTGGAGCTATATTTTTTTTTTGATTTTATTGGAGCTATATTTTCCTATTTTTTTCTTTTTGTAAATTTTTTAAAATTTTTTTTTCATTTTTTGTACTATTTTCTTTTTTTTTATTCAATTTTGTATTTTTCTTATGTATTCTAATGAATATTTCTTGTTTTAAATTGTAGCTTTCTGGATTTTTTTAATAATTTCTCATAAAATATTTTTTATACTTTTTTCATTTTTTTGTACTATTTTTTTTTTTTTTTATTTAATTTGTATTATTTTCTCCTGTTTTATGGAATATTTCTTGTTCTAATTTTTAACTTTTTGGATTTTTTAATAATTTCTCTTTAAATATTTTTGATCCTTGCTTTACTTTTTTGAAGTTTATTTGCATTTTTTTCTCCATTTTTTTGTAACTAAATTTTTTTTATTATTTTCTTTTCGTAGTTTTTTGGAATTTTTTTTTTTTGGTAACATTTTGTATTTTTTTTTTGTAGTTAATTTATATTTTTTCTTCCGTATTCTATTCAATATTTCTTGTTTTGATTTATAGCCTTCTGGATTTTTTAATAATTTCTTTTAAAATATTTTTGATACATTTTTTCATTATTTGTACTATTTTGCTTTTTTTTATTTAATTTGTATTTTTTCTCCTGTTTTATGGAATATTTCTTGTTTTAATTTTTAACTTTCTGGAATTTTTAATAATTTCTCTTTAAATATTTTTTATTCTTGTTTTCATTTTTGTGCAGTTTATTTGCATTTTTTTCTCCATTTTTTTGTAGCTAAATATTTTTTAGTTTATTATTTTCTTATTTCTTTTCGTAGTTTTGGAATTTTTTTTTACTATTTCGTATTTTTTTTAGTCAATTTGTATTTTTTTCTTCTGTATTCTATTGAACATTTCTTTTCTTAATTTTTAGCTTTCTGGATTTTTCAAATAGTTTTTTAAATATATTTTTGCTACTTTTTGTATTTTTTTCTATACTATTTGTATTGTTTCTTTTATTTTGTGCTTTTTTGGCTTTTTCGTATTTTTTAATTTACTTTTTTAATTTACTTTTTTAATTTACTTTTTTAATTTACTTTTTTAATTTACCTCCTTTAGTTTTCGAATTTATTTTTTGTCAATTGTATTTTTATTGGAGAGAAAACAAAAAAAAATGTTAACATTTCTTTTAAACAATTTTAAACAATTTTTTTTCTACAATTTTTTTAAACAACTTTTTTAAACAATTTCTTCTATTAATTTATCAATTTTTTGCAGATTGACTGACACTTTGGGCGGAATTGTGTCGCACATGCCGTTTCTTCGCTTCGTGATACCGGAACTCTCAGGCTACAAGGAATTGAGTACCAATATAAAAAAACTGTGGGAATTCATTGGATATGAAATCGATTCACATGAAAAGGAACTCACGAGTGATGTGCCAAAAGACCTTATTGACGCTTTCCTCCTGCAGATAAGGAGCCAAAAGGATTCTGATCAACAACACGATTCGATATTCAACAGTAAAAAAATATTTTTTTCCATACAAAAATTAATTAACTAGATTGAAATTTAATTCAAAAAAATTAGAAACATTCGAAAAAAAGTAGATTAAATCAGTAAACTAAATTTGAAGTTAGTTAAATAAATAGATAAAATAATTGTAAAATTGAAATAATAAATAAATTAACTAAATTTGAATTTAGTAAAATAAATAGATAAAAAATTATAAAATTGAAAAATAAATAAATAAATAAACTGAATTTGAATTTAATTAAATAAAGAAAATTATAAACTTGATGGAAAAAATTAAACAAAAAAAAACTAAACTAGAATTTAATTAGATAGATTAAATATTAAATTAATTTAATTAGATAAATTAAATATTAAATTAATTCAATAAGATAAATTGAATATTAAGTTAATTTAATTAGATAAATTAAATATTAAATTAATTTATTTATTGAATACAATTAAATTAATTAAATTTGCCTTCAATTTTAGGGGAAGATTTATTGATTTTGTGCCTCGATCTTTTTTTGGCCGGATCGAAAACAACAACGGACACATTGGCGATGGTGTTTTCATTTTTGCCACAACATCCGGAATGGCTGAAAATTCTGCAGGACGATCTAAACGATGTTGTTGGAAGAAATCGTGCGCCTCGTTTGTCCGATCGTCCATTGTTGCCACGAGTTGATGCCTTTCTTGCCGAGGTACTAATTACTGAAATTATAGTAATTCGAAACAATAATTATTGCCCACGAGATCAGTTTTCACGCAATTTATAACTATGTATAAGTGAAAAACTGCTGGAAAAACCATTTTTTGTGCTTTCTTTTCTTTTTTGGTAATTAAAAACAGTTATGAATTTTTTTTTAGTCACAGTAAATTTTTTTTGGGGAATTATTAATTTTTTTGTGAATAATTAATTTTTTTGTCTTCATAAGAATTTTGTTACGACTAAAAAAATTTATTGGGACTAAAAAAACTGTATTTTGAATGACAATGAATATTTTTTAGTCCAAATACATTTTTTAGTCCTCACAGTAATTTTTTTTTGTCTTCATAGGAATTTTGTTACGACTGAAAAAATGTATTAGGACTAAAAAAATGTATTTGGACTAAAAAAATGTATTTTGAATAACAGCGAATATTTTTTAGTCACAATAAAGTTTTTTAGTCCTAATACGGTTTTTTTCAGTCGCAATAAATTTTTTTAATCACAATAATTTAATAGGAAGAATTTAATAGGTTTGATAAAAATTTATTGAGACTAGAAAAATTTTTTTTTGGCTGAAACAAATTTATTTTGAGTGAAAAAATTGATTGTGACTAAAAAATATTTATTGTGATTGGAAAAAATTGATTGTCACTAAAAAAAATAATACTTGTTAGTCCAAATAAATTTCTTCAGATCCAAAACATTTTTTCAGTCGCGATAGATTTTTATTGGGACTAAAAAAAATTATTGCGACCGAATATGATTTATTGGGTCTAGAAAAAATTTTTTGTGACCAACAAATATTATTTTTCAGTCACGATAAATTTTTTTTTAGTCCCAATAAATCAAATTCTTGAATCAAAATAATTTTTTTAGTCCTAAGACTCTTTTTTTAGTCGCAATAAGTTTTTATTGTGACTAAAAAATTTATTACTAGTAAAACAAAATTTATTTTAACTAACAGAAATTTATTGTGACTGGAAAAAATTAATCGTGACTAAAAAATTATATTTGTTGGTCAGAATAAATGTTTTAAGTTTCAAAATAATTTTTTCAATCGCAATAATTTGTTTTTAGTCACAAAAATTTATTACGACTAATAAAATGTATTGGCACTGAAGAAATTGATTTTGACTAACAAATATAAATAATATTCTTTAGTCAAAATCATTTTTTTTAGTCCCAAGATATTTTTTTAGTCGCAATACATTTTTATTGTCGCTAAAAAAATTTATTATGACTAAAACAAAATTTATTCGAGCTAAAAGAATTTTTTTTACTCCTAATAGATTTTTTTCATCCCAAAAAAATTTTTTTAATCACAATAAATTTTTTGGGGATGAAAAAAATCTATTAGGAGTAAAAAAAATTCTTTTAGCTACAATAAATTTTGTTTTAGTCATAATAAATTTTTTTAGTGACAATAAAAATTTATTGCGACTAAAAAAATATCTTAGGACTAAAAAAAATTATTTTCACTAAAGAATATTATTTGTTGGGACTAAAAAAATGATTTTGACTAAAGAATATTATTTATTGCGACTAAAAAATTATTTTGACTAAAGAATATTATTTATTGCGACTAAAAAATTATTATGATTGAAAGAAAAATATATTGTGACTGAAAGAAAATTTATTGTAACTAAAAGAAAATTTATTGTGACTAAAAGAAAATTTATTATGACTAAAGAAATTTATTGCGACTAAAAGAAAATTTATTGTAACTAAAGAAATTTATTGTGACCAAATAAAATTTATTGTGACTGAATAAAATTTATTATGACTAAAAATAATATTCATTAGTCAAAATAAATTATTTCAGACCCAATTTATCTCGTTTAGTCGCAATAAAATTTTTTATTGCCATAAATTTAATTTCAATCCAAGCAGAAAAGGAATATAATGATTTCTTGTACTGGTTTTTATTTGAATAGTGAAATTTCTGACCGAGTGGATTGCAAATGGTAATAATGCGAAAAGGAAGCTTGTATAAATTATAGTCAGTGGAGAGAAATAATTTTTTTCTTTTCCTTGCAGGTGCAGAGATATTTGATCTTGGCTCCTTTGGGTGTTCCTCACAGGACAATGAAGGATGTCTCATTAAATGGCTACCGAATTCCACAGGTCAGCAGTCAGTTATAAATAAATGTGTAATTCTCATTCAATTTACGTGAAAGCCGACAAGTGTTTTTTTTTCTCCGTCTCTTTTCTTAATGCCATCGTGACTCTCTCGCAACCATCTTAATAAAGAATGAAATGACAATTATCGTCGCTTTCAATTTTGTCGGCTCCTATACGAAAGATGTATACGCCAGACTCCAGGATATGAAAGCTAAAAAAGGAATTTTCTTTCTTTTTGTAAAAAGGAATGCTTAGAGAACCAGAGACGATGGAGATGTTTTAAATATGGAGATATTTTAAATAGAATTTGTTTCGGTCATGAGATCGTGTAGCGAGGGATTTATTGGATTTTTTAATTTCTAATTCTATTTTTTGTTTTTATTCTTTTTCTTCATTGTTTTTTTTTTTCTTTTTTTTTGAGACAAATTTTTATTTTGTAAAAATGAATTTGGAGGAGGATAAATTTGGAGAAGCTTTAATTGTATAGGGAAAAAACGCTTGTCTTGGCAATTTTTTGATTCACACGATTTATGGAGGCGAATATAAATTTCGAGCTTTTTTCCCCAAATTCGAGTTTTATTTAACAAGAAAGAAAAAAACGTTACTAAATTTTTTTCGTAATGTTTCCTTTACGTTAAAAAACTGTACGTTGTTCAAGTTTTTGCATTTTTTTCCACTTCTCTTCGTCTAATTTTTATTTTCACTAAAATTTTTTTTCCTCTCATTTTGTTTCATTGGAATTTATTTGTATTTCTCAATTAATTATCAATTTGTCGGTAATTAAATTCTTTGTCCGAATTTTTTTTTCGCTCGTTTTCTCTTACACAATTTATGTTTTATTACTTCTTCGTTTCCTTTATGATTTTTCGTTTTTATTTCCTGGTTGCAATTTAAACTTTTAATTGACACTTTCTTACTGTTTACATGCGCGCCTACTGCCTTTGTGATGGAAAGTATTTCTCTCCTTATAATTATATCTCCTTTGAATCAGATCTTTTTACGATGATGACGATTCTATTCGAAAGATTTATATTTTTTTTCTCCTTTGAATATTGAAGACGAATTTTTTTTCTTGAAAGTTAAATTTTTTCTGTTCTTTTGGAAATAATTTTTTTCTTGAAAGGTAATTTTTTCTGTTTTTTTGGAAATAATTTTTTTCTTGAATGTAAATTGTTTGTTTTTTGGAGAATAATTTTTTTCTTGAGGAAGATTTGTTATTTTCTTGCTTACTGATGATTTTTTTTCCTTTTCAGGACACTGTGGTTCTTCTCAATTTTTACAGCGTTAATAATGACCGAAGGTACTGGGAGAGTCCGGAAGAATTTCGCCCCCAACGATTTTTGGACGAAAACGGTCTGTATCGGCAAAATAATGCGGCAATGCCCTTCGGATTAGGTAATTCTAAAAAGAAAAATTATTTTTTTGTCATAATTATGATAATAGAAATTTATTTCCTTATTAATTAATTTTCGTTATAAATCAACGTGGAAAATAATATTTTCCTCATTAATTCACGTGGCCAAGAATATTTTCCCTATTAATTACCGTGTCAAATAATATTTTTCGTCTTATTAACTAAAATCAAACCATAAATACAAAAATAAATCATTTTCTCCCCTCTATTAAAATTTTCTTTCCTGATTTTTGCTTTTGTTTTCAGGTAAAAGACGCTGCCTCGGTGAAACTCTAGCGCGTTCGTCTCTCTTCCTGTTCTTCACTTACATAATACACTACTTCAATTTCGACATCTCACCGGAACACGGTATCCCAAATTCAAATGGTTATGATGGATTTACAATCTCTCCGAAACCGTATTATCTCACACTCTCCCTGAGGTCCGACCCAAATACATCCTCATCGCAAGAGTGAAGAAATTCTCAAGCAAAAATGCAGATATGTATTTTTTTTTCTCTTTTCGACATCTTTATAATTAAAAAAAGGAAAAAAAAATTCGCGAATCTTCCCTTGCAAAAAAAAAAAAAATAAAATAAAAACAAGTAAAACAGAGAGAGTCATACAAGACCAAGTTTGACTTGCCCGAGTTGTCGAACAACACTTTACGAGAAAGTGAAAGAAATGAGGGGACCACCTTTTTATTTACGATCAACAACAAAAAAAAAGGAAAGAAAAGATAAATATCGTGCATATGTTCGACTTTTAAGTATATATATTTATTTCTCATGTTCTGTCCATTTAATGTTAACATTATAATCGAAATTTAAGGAAAAAAAAGTCTATTCATTTTTTATTTATAATACAGATTGAGATAAAACTGTCTTTTAAATTTCTTGCTGGCTTTTTTTCTTTCGTGAAGCGTTTATTTTCGTCGGGTATGAATAAAAAATTGGATTTGAAGAATTATTTGATGTTTATTGCCTTTTGGAGTTTTCTATTATTGGTAACTGTAATTATTGTAATTTTACGATATTTTACTATTTTGATATTTTTCTTTAGTTCTTTTTCTATTTAGCTTCGATTTTCTCTGTGCTTTTATTTATTGAATTGGAATTTTCTATGTAATTTTATTAATTGATCTCCGATTTTTTATGTAATTTTATTTATTCACCTCCGATTTTCAATCTGCTTTTTTCTATTTTAATTTGTTTTCTGCTTTTTTAACTTTTTTCTGTATTTTTGTCTGTTTCGAAAATTATTAAACTCGGCGATTTCCTTCGGTTATCAATAAATTATAGTTATTAATTTTATTATTATTACTATTATTATTGCTATTATGATTATTATAATTATTATTATTATTATTATTATTATTATTATTATTATTACTATTTCTATTATTATTGCTATTATTATTATTATTATTATTATTCTTATTATTATTATTATTATTATTATTATTGTTTCTATTATTATTCTTATTATAAGTAGTATAATATTTATTTTAACAAATAATTTTCCGGCTTTTAACACTTATTATTATCATTACAGAATTTTTTTTATTTTCTTTTTCAATTTGTAAATAGAAAATCAATCAAAAAATGAAAAAAGAACTGACGATTTGTCTATAAACGAAAAAATATTTTTAATTTCAGTTTTCTTTTTCGGAACACAAAAAAAAAAACTGAAACTAAAAATATTTTTCCGCTTTTAGACAAATTTTCACGAGTTCGCTTCAATTTTATTTTCAAAAGACCACATTAACATTTAGTGTTATTGTTATTTAGGATCTTAAAATTAAATTTATCTCCACAGGAAGATAATAATTCATTTATGCAAAACAAATGCGGAAAGAATATAAAATATATATTGCGTACGTTATTGTTGAGAGTGTTGTAAATATTTTATCTTTTTTGACGAATAATACGATTTGTTAACAATTGGATTGTAATTATATAATGTTTTTGTTTTCAATTTGAATTATTTATTCAAATTTTCACAAAATTTATACCTGATATTATTGTTCGCGAAACGAGAGATTGTTTTTTTTTCCTTTTGAACTCCAAAAGCGAAAGGAGTATAAATATAAATGGTGAAGTGAAAGAGCACCCAACACTTGAATTACAAACAAGATTCTGAACATCGTTAAGCCACTAATTAACTGTATATACATTGTATAAAGTTCATTGTTAAAAAATTGAAACTCCTTTTTTTTAACGTTCCTTTTATTTTGAATTAATTTCATTTCACCGAGGGAAAGTACTTTGGGAACATTGTTTTTTTTTGTTTTTTTTTTGCACGAGATTTTTACTTTTTTTTCGATTCTTTACTGATTTTGCTAATTAGCAGAGAATTGGAAATTTATTCCGTTGATTTAAATTTAAGAGTGTGGAAAAAATGTTTACTGCATCGAAAAAAATATTTTGTTAAAAAAATTAAATAAATAATAATAATAATAATAATAATAATAATAATAATAATAATAATAATAATAATAATAATAATAATAATAATAATAATAATAATAATAATAATGATAATAATAGTAATAATAATTGAAAGAATAATAATCTATGTTAATAATTGTTGTACCTATTTTGAATCTGAAAATTTTGCAAAATTGAAATCAACGAATAGAACATTTTTTCTAAGTTGCGTAATAATAGGAAATGAAATTCTACATTTAGTGCATAATATTTTGAATTTTTTTTTTTGCAGAATGAAAAATTTGTTTGATAAAGATCAGACTGAAGGGAAAATGAAATATTTTCAAGACGAGCGAATAATACTAATTACAATAAACTTTCATCATGAGGCCTCAGGAAGAATTCGGATAGTAATCAGAATAAGTCTCTCTCTCCTCCATAATTAGTGTGAATTTGTTATTATGCAGAGATTCCTGTGTCTCTCTCTCTCACTCTCTGTCTTTCGTTTTAAAAAGACGCGATGAAAAAGCATAAATTGTTATATATGCTCT
This sequence comes from Leptopilina drosophilae, assembly GCA_032873175.1. NCBI lineage: Eukaryota > Metazoa > Arthropoda > Insecta > Hymenoptera > Figitidae > Leptopilina > Leptopilina drosophilae. The sequence continues at coordinate 43,152,957 of CM065485.1, read as the reverse complement.
CGTATATAAACGAGTAAGCGCTAAATGGAAGCGTCCAGAGAAAGTGATTTCACTGACAAGACTCTCTCGTATTCTACCCTCGTGTCGTTTCCACAATATTTCTCTCTTCACTTCCTTGTTCGAATCTGAAAAAACAAAATGATTCGTCAATTTTTTTATGCATTTAGCTAAAAAAAATAGAAGTGAAAAAAATATAAATAACTTACTTCTATTATTATCATTGGAATAATCCTCTGATAATTTCCCAAAAACAAAATTCTTTTTTGAAAGTGATTTATCAACTTTCCCGTCAGTATTTTGCAAATTTCTCTTGAAATTTATTTTTACATAAATCGACGATAATTACCGCAATAACTCAATATTGCACTTAGAGGATTCGAAGAAAAAAAATAATATGTTCGAACAACTTTTTGAACTGGTTTTTAACTGATTTTGATGAGGTGATAAATTTTCTTTGATTTATATTGTAGTCGAATACTGCGGTAAGAGATAAAATAATTTTTGTTTCTACAATTATTACTATTTTACTTATTTTTGATTTTAGATTTTGATTCGATTTTTATTCAGGAAAAATAAGCAGAATTTTATTTTCCATTTTCTAAAATTAGCAATTTTATTGAATCTTATTTCTTGCAAATAATCTAAAAAGAAAAGAAGGAAATGCAAAGGGAAAGTTGAATAGTGACGATTATTTAAATTTTTGAATTTAATGTAGTTTAGATAAGTTTTTTCTACTGCAAATTCTTGTGTGAGTGTTCGCTTTGACATTTAGAATTTAATGAGTGTAAATTCGTTTTTTATTATGGGAATTACGCTCTGGGGAAATTTGAAGGTGAACACAATGTTAATTATGTTTTGTTTTCAAGAGGGAAATTATTTCTTCATGAGAAGTAAATCTAGAAGTTCATAAAATTAACAATTTTTTATTTTCATTCGTTAATTGCAAATTAAAAAAAGAAGTTTATTTTTAATTTGTTCTTTTTTTCCAAGTTATTATAGAATTTATAAAAATCGTCTAATTGGACTTTCGTTGATTAACAGTTAATCAGAATTAATTTAACTAATCTCGTGTAATTAATGAGTAAACTGATAGACAATTTTATCAATACTGAATTGCATAATAGAGTATTCCGGGCAATGATTAAAATAATAATAATTATTATTATTCATTAAATTGTTTTCGTCGTTTGAGGAAAACTTCGTAAGGTTTCGGTGATATTGTTAATCCTGGTACGATTTTCAGTGACGGGAGTTCTTCTCCCGGAACTGGATGAAGTTCGAAATTTTGCAGTACTCCGGATGTTAGTAGGAAAATTGCTGATTTTGCTAAAATTTCTCCGGGACATCTTCTTTTGCCTGAGGAGTAAAATTTGTTGGTGAGAAAATTGAAATTAAAAAGGAATTATTGTATTTAGAGGGATTAATTACCTTGGCCAAATAGAATTAAAGTTTCGTCGTGCTGATATGTTCCGTTTTCAATAAATCTCTCTGGATTGAATGACGTGGGATCTTTGTAGCGAATTTTACTTGTATTCGAACTGTAGACGTTTATTAGAATTGTCGAATTTTTGGGAATATGATAGCCGAGTAATTCAGTGTCGCGAAGTACACGACGTGGACCAATTGTTGGTGTCACCAAACACAGTCGCTGTGATTCCGCGCAAACTGCTTCCAAATATGGTAAACTGTTTTGGGAAAAGGGAAAATTAATTCAATGAAAATTATTTAATTTGGATTTGAATTCGAATTTTAATTTGGAGTCGAATTCCAATTTTAATTTGGAGTCGAGAATTCCAATTTTAATTTTGTTTTGAATTTTAATTAGAATTTGAATTTTGTTTCGAATTTGAAATTGTATTCGAATTTTAATTTGGATTTGAATTCGTAATTTTAATTAGAATCTGAATTTGAGTTTGAATTTAAATTTGAATTTTCGAGAACTCAATTAGAATCTGAATTTGAGTTTGAATTTAAATTTGAATTTTCAAGAATTCATTTAGACAAATTTTGTGAGGGAGAAAAAAAATTGTACCTTTGTCTATCGTTTATTTCCGGCAATCTTTCTCGTCCGATAATCGAGTCAATTTCTTCATGAAGCTTTCGTTGAACATCTTGATGAATGAGGACGTTTAGAAAAATAAAATCCAAAGTCGTAGTGGTTGTTAAAGTGCCGGCGATGAAAATGTCCATTAGAATTAAAATCAACTGATCCTCTGAAAAATACGAAACGAGAAAATAAATAAACGAGTGGCGCTAAAAGTTGGAAAAATTTTATAAATTTATGTAATTAATTTATGAATTTGTTAATTTGTATTAATTTTATAAATTGGGTAAATACAAATTTAAGAGAAAGAGTAAATTAAAAGAAAAAGGAAATTAAAAAAAGCGTAAAGTTGAATATTAAAAAAATGAATAAAAATAAAGGTAAGGAATTATTAAAAGGTGATAGAATAATAAAATCTCACCAGTAAATCCAGCGGAAGGTCCTTTTCCGAAATACATTTCTTGGAGAAACATGTCTATCAAATCATTTTCCTTTCCAGACTTGTAGTTCTTCTTGTGATCTTCAATCGTGTCCTGAAAAATTCAATTTTCGTTTAGAATAAAATTTTCTATTATTGAACTTAAATTATCAATCAATTATTAATTTCTCTTTAAGTTGTTCTGTAAGTATTTTTTCGTGGCGTTCTCTTTTGTAAATGGAATTTATTATTTCCTGAATATTTAAAATCGACAAAGTATTTAAATCTTTTGGAAAATTGACAAATGTTCAAAAATTAATAGTAAAAAATCGTAAAATGAAATAAGTTCTGAACAATTAGAAATATTTGTCAAAAATCGAATTAAAGTTGAAATTAAATTCAAATAAAATAGAAATGAATTGAAAATAAAATGAAAATAAAATTGAAACTAAACTTAAATAAAATTGAAACTAAACTTAAATAAAATGGAAATAAAATTGAAACTAAATTTAAATAAAATTTAAATAAAATTAAAATCAAATAGAAGCAAAATTGAAACAAAATGAAACAAAATGGAAATAAAATGTTAATTAAATTGAAATTAAATTCAAATAAAATGGAAATAGAATTGAATTGGAATAAAAATAGAATTGAAAATAAATTCGAAATGGAATTTAAATTAAATTCAAATAAAATGGAGGTAGAATTAAAATAGAATAGAAATAGAATTGAAATTAACTCCAAAAAAATTGAAATTTACTTGAAAAAAATTGAAATTAACTTGAAATAAAATTGAAATTAATTATTAGCAGCGAATATTTTCATGTAGTTACGATGACGAACCGTGAAGAAATTTTTAAGCTCTTTGTTCAGTGTCATAAGAAGATTGTAACCTGAGGCCTCTGGAGCAATATAACGAATCCAGGGGACACTTGAAAGAATTCCTCCTCCCATACTAAAGGCCTTCGCTCTCCTATCCATTAAATTAATAAAGTATTTAAGTCTGAAAAAGAGAAAAATTCTTTTTCAACAATCTTTTTGATAATTGAAAAATAGTGAAATTAGCTCTAGATAGGTGCTCGAAAATTTACTTTTTCTCGTCGCTGAAACGTTTTCCAGCGGTTAATGTCCATAAGACATTTATAACTGCATTCATTGTCACTGACTTTAAATAACGAACGCCACCTTCGCCTAAATTCTCCAAAATCTCCACGAGCTCGTCTCGAATCAAATGAAACATTTGACTCCGGCCAAATCCAAGTTCACGAAATGTACGAACGAACCAGCCACGAATTTCTTTCCACTCTGGACCGTCTGACATTGTTATTCCTGAAACGAAAATTGCGAAAATAGATTTTGTTTTTTATTCTAATATAAATAGAACTTTTACTTTGATAAAAAATTGTTTTAATTTGGAAAAAAAATATTATTCTGGCTTTTAAATAATTTTTGTAAATAGATGCTTTTGGAAATGTTTTTTGGTTTTGAAATTGAAATTTTTGCTGATTGAAAATTCGTGTTACCTTTTCGAAGACCCAAATTTCGTAGTTTTATGAATTCATCCCATGGTCTGCCATCGAATTCCCCATTTTTGAGCACCGATTGAATCCCTTTGTCACCCGAAACGACTGTTATTCTATTTCTACCGAGTTTTAATGATATTAAATCGCTATTATAGCGACGTGATAATTCTAAAAAGGCTAAGTGTTGACCTCCAAAATCACGTGACACTTGACGAAGAAGATGAAGATTCCCAATGAATGGCCAGGCGAATGGACCTGAAAACATTGAAAGAATTAAAATCTTTGGAGAAATAAAGATTATTTCACAAAAGAGAATTAAAAACATCAATTTGTAAATATATTTCCCATTCAATTTTGAATTTACAATTTAATTTTGAATTTCCCATTTAATTTTGAATTTACAATTTAATTTTGAATTTACAATTTAATTTTGAATTTCCCATTTAATTTTGAATTTCCCATTTAATTTTTAATTTACAATTCAATTTTGAACTTACTATTCAATTTTGAATTTAACATTCAATTATTTTTGGAGAATCCTTACCTTTTAGTTAATAAAAGAAAATTACAAATTATTTTTATCAAATACAAAAAAAAAAATATTTACAAATTGATGAAGAATAATTTTAACAAATAGTTGAATAAAAAAATGAAATTTCCATACCTGGGGGAAGTTTCTTCTTGGTTCTTTTTCTCCATTTGAAATTAACGATGAGAAGAACACTTACGATGACTAATAATAAAACACTACTGATCATATTATACAGTTCATGAAAAAATTGATGATACTTGAAATAAAATTAATTCGCTATTAAATAATATTAAATCTATTCGAAAATTGATGAATTAAATTTACAATTTATGGGGAAAATTTGAGGAAACACTAAAAATTCGAAGAAGAAATATTAGATTAAAATTCTAAAAATGCAATGAGCGAAATGTGACACCATTAAATTTGAACGATGATATAGAAAGTGCTAGTGACTCGTGTGTTCGTAATTCTTTTATTTAGTTACGTGGATTCGTTTGTAGTTTCATTATCGTTTCAGTACCGTAACAATATTTCCGTCTATTATCAACGGCAGATATCACTTTTGACCCTTCACGAAATGAAGATAAATGGAGAATTCAAATTTCTTCCTTATTGAAGATTAAAAGTTGTATAATTGAGGAAAAGATCATTTTTATTAAATTTGTATTATCGGTGCCAAAAAAAAAGATTGCTGTTATTATTTTTCTTGAATTTTTTATTCAATCGGGAATTCTTTTTTTGCTAAAAGGGTGAGAGAATTTATTTTTCGAAATTGAAGAAACTTGTGAAATTTGATGAAAATTGAAGAAAAATGATTGAGATTGATGGATAGATGATAAATAGACACGGCACTGTCCATTTATTCTTGATCTTTTTTTAATGAAAATGAACTATTCTTGTCAGGCTAGCAATTGGTTCTCTAGTCATTTCTAGTCATTAACTTCGCCGACTTTGCCCAATGAGAAACAATTGAAAGGAACGAAAACCTACACTTTTATGTTAATTATTGTTCATTTTGTTTTGTCGATTGTTACGTAAATTTCAAACTCCATTGTGATCGAGACTGGTTTAAAGGCGAACTAGAGAAAAATGAGAAAATAAATATAAAGAAAATTAACAATCGAGAATAAAAAATGAGAAATAGAGAGAAAAGAAATTAAAAAAGGAATAAATTAAATTAAAGAAGAAATTAAACTAATCAGAAGAAAAGTAAATAAAATGAATTGAAGAAGAGAAAAATATTGAAAAAATGTTTAAAAGGAGAATTCTTACTAAATAAAAGTTTATTACTTACGGTATATTATGTACAAAATTCCGAAGAATAAATAAAAATACATACAATTTTTTTCTAGCTAATTATAAACTCATCCCATCTCAAGATCAACTTCCCTTCGTGGTTTTTTTCGCGAAACTTTCTTCCCCTTTAGACACTCAATTTTCCTCTTCCTTGCAACTTTCTTCTTTTGTTGTTTCGAAATCTTTCGTTTCGCCGCCAATTCAGGATCCGTTATCACCTGAAATGCAAAAATTAATCAACTTTCTTGTTCTTTTTTTAAAAATAATTTACAGATTATTTAATTTATTCTTTAATTTTTGCATTATTTATTTTTTCATTATTTAATTTTTTCATTATTTAATTTTTCATTATTTAATTTTTCATTATTTAATTTTTTCATTATTTAATTTTTTCATTATTTAATTTTTCATTATTTAATTTTTCTATTATTTAATTTTTCCATTATTTAATTTTATCCACTATTTAATTTTATTCATTATTTCATTTTTAAATTTGAAACAAAATAAAAAGCCAATTTTTAAAGGAACAAAAATAAAATTCGTTGTTATCGTCATTATGTGAAAGGATTAACAAATGGAAAATTTAAATTGCAGCAACCAAAAAAAAAAAAAATGAATAAACAAGGAAAATTACCTGTTGTTTACGAATCTTCTTTCGCTCTGTTTTCCTGGAATCGATTCTTTGTTGAACTTTACTCAATAATTGAATATATTCCTCACTATCCAATCTCTTTTTTATCATCACGGAAATTTCTTTCGCCAATTGACGTAAAGGAGCATTCGACTCTTCGGTTGTTGCCATTTCTCGCACCAACGGCGAAAGCAAATTGAATAAAAGAGGTCTCAAAATATCCATTGGTATTGTACTCACAATTCCAGCAATCCATTTGAAAACTGCATTTCTCTGCGAAGAAACATTTCGACAATAATCATTTTACTCTTTTCGGTGAATGAAATAGAGAAAAGAAAAGAAAGGAAAATTATAAAAATTGAAAGTTATTGGCGAAATGTAGAGTAAATTTTAAATCAAATAAAGTGAGAGTAAAATAGAATTGAAATGAAATTTCGATTTGAAAATGATATCGGAATAAAATAAATTTCGAGTAAAATTAAGTTCAAGTATAATGAAATTGAAATTGAAGTAAATTTCGAGTAAAATTAAATTAAGTTAAAATTAAAATTTAATTTAAATTAAATTAAAATTAAAATTTAATTAAAATTAAATTCAAGTAAAATAGAATTGAAGTAGAGGAAAATTAAGAAAAATTGTTTCTTTACGTACAACGCAAATTAATTTTGGCGATTGAGTGACTTCCATATTAACAGATCTTCGCATTCTCTTCACGAGCCAAAGAAGCGATAAGGAATTAGTTTTTTCAGCCTCCTCACTATCTTCACTCTTTTCATATTTTGGATTTAAAGATTTCAAAAGTCTTGCAATGAAGACCAAATTCTTCACAACTTGATTCGATAATTCCTCCACATTCATTTCCGGTTGTAATTGAGCAATCAAATCAAGACTCAAACTCCTCAAAGTATTCACTGGATCCGAATAAATATATCCCGATTCATTGTCGTCTGGATTTTTCAAAAGCTTCTCCACTTTTTTCGTATCAATGGCGGCGAGAATAAATTCCAAAAATTGACAAGCTCCCAAACGAACCCACAAGTGCGGATGCGCCAATAGCGATTGACTCTGTTCTGAAAGAATAATTTTTACTGTTAAACTTCGCATTTTTACAAAAAAGTTTTTTAAACTAATAGTATTTTTTTAATTTAATAAATTAAAAAAAATTCAATAAATATTAGTTTTGAATTCTATTTACCAGCGAAGGAATGAATGTGATCGTTGAATTTTTTGTCCTTGAGAAATGCGGAGCAATTGGTGGCCAATTTAACCAGCAAATGGAAGAGACGAATTAAATGATGATCTCTCAATTTTTCCAAATCCTTCGCAATTTCTTCGTTGTCTTCGTTTTCATTCTTTTGTATCTTTACAAAACGTCCGGGTTTTGTTTCATCGACATCGTCGGCGTAAAATTGTTTCGAAATAAGTGGTAACAAATCATTCAACCTTCGTTCGAATTTTTCCTTCTCGACTAAAACGAAAAGTCCACAAAGTTGAAGGGCTAAACTTCGGTGCATCATTTTTTTGTCCTTCAACGACAAAGTGACAATATCAAAAAGTTCATTTCGCTTATTATTCGACAGTCTCTCCAACATATCTTGAATGCATTTTGCGCAAAGTTTCTGACATTCCGGATCGTCATCGTTGATAATTCGAATGCCAATCGCGACAAATAAATAGACAGCTTGCTTCATGAGAACTTTTAAGGGAAAGCCCTTGACAATATTGTGTAGCATTTCCAAAACACTCATTCGTCCTGGTTGCATTTCAAAGGATAATTGAGTGACAAAGAATTCCAAATGTTCTTGAATTTTCTTCCCCAATGGATAGTCGACTAGATAGGAGTAGAAAATTTGTCGCGATTGCTGTTTCACGTGGTCCAATTCGGAGGTGACGATGAGAGTTGATACTTTTTTCATTACCTCGTGCATTTCGGGTACAACCATTTTACGACTTATGATTGCTCTCAGGAGACCGTAAGCGGTGGCTTGCTTTTCACTGTCGTGAAGATCTTGCTCGACGTAGAGAATGAGTAATTTTAATTGGTCCTCATTTATTGTGAAATATTTCACGTCCCGAACAATTACTGAGGCGCATTTGAAAGCTGACATCACTAGATCGTAATTGTCGCCTTTACTCAAATCGGCGACTGCATATTTGTGAAGAATTTTGAATATCGAGGCGCAAATTTCGGAAATTAATTCATGTACAGCTGGGAGATCCATTTTTAGAATCCAGTTCAGGCACTGCAAACTTAATGTGCAGATCTGCAAAAAAAATATTCAAGTTATTAACTGAACGTTATTTTTCACTACAAATATTTATCATTACTATTATTATTTATTGTTTCCAAAAAATTTAATGAAACTCTTCGAGACAATTAAATTATTTTCGTAAATAAAAAGAATCAAAGCAATTTAATTATTTTTGATCAATTTTGATAAAATCTTTCAAGGAAATTCAATTAGTTTCAAAAGAATTAGAACTAAAATCAAATTTTCTATTTTGAAGTACTTTGATTCAATTTTTAAAAAAAGGCAAATTATTTTAGAAAAATCGTAAAATTTCTGGAAACAATATAATTGTTTTCATAAATAATTAAAATTTTTAACAGAAATTGAATTATTATTTTCAATGCAACGAATTCGATTGCTTTAAAATACTTTGATTCAATTTTTAAAAAAAGGCAAATTATTTTAGAAAATTCGTTAAATTTCTGGAAACAACTTAATTGTGTTTTCATAAATAATTAAAATTTTTTGCAGAAATTAAATTATTATTTTAAATACAACGAATTTGATTGCTTTTCGAACACTTAAGTATTTCCAAGAATTTAATAAAATTCATCGAAATAATTCATTTGATTTCAAAAAAAATTTAATAACATTTTTTTAAAGAGTTCAATTATTTCAAAAGATTTTCATTAAATTCTTTGAATCAGTAAAGTTTTGTATCAACTTCTTCGAAACAATTAAATTAATTACAAAAATTTTAATAACATTCTGTGCAAAAATTAAATTATATTCAAAAATTATATTAAACAAAATGTTTCAGATTAAATACTTTTAATTTCAGAAGTTTTAATTAAATTTGACAAAAGAATTCAATTATTTTTAAAACTTTCAATTAAATTTATTAAAAAAATTATTTTATCAAAATTTTTGGAAACAAAATGTTTCTTGAAAGAATTTAATTATTCGTCTTTTTTGCTTTATAATTGTTGTTTTATATTCAAAAATATTTCAATAAAATTCTTCGAAATAAATACTTTTAATTTTAAAAAATCGGAATGGAATTTGACTAATGAAATCATTTAATTTCAAATTTTTTTATAAAATTTATCGAAAAAATTCAATTATTTTAAAAAATTTTAATAAAATTCTTCGAATCAATTTAATCAATTAAATTCTTTTCACAAATATTGAATTTTTATCAAAAAATTAAATAAAATTCTTCAGAAAAAAATTATTTTGAAGAGAATACAATTATTTTCTTTCAATATTGTTTTCAATATAATTTTATTAAATTTTTTCGATTGAATTCAATTACTTAGAAATAGTTTTAAAAAATTCTACAAAATACTCAAATATTTTTATATAAATACAATTTTTATTAAGTTCCACTAAAGAATTTTATAATTTTAAAAATGATGATAAAATTTGTTGAAATAATTCTTATTTTGTTAAAAACTTTCTATTAAATTCTTCATAAAAATTTGTTTTCAACTTTTTAACAAAATTCTTCAAAATATTCAATTATTTTTATTTAAATACAATTTTTATTAACTTAAACTAAAGAATTTTGCAATTTGTAATTAATTAATTAAATTAATTAATTAATAATGTAATTAATTAATTTAATTAATTAATTAATAATGTAATTAATTAATAATGTAATTAATTAATTAAAATAAATTGAATTATTTCGAAGATTGAAAGAATTAAATTATTTTCAGAAATTTAAACAAAATCTTCGAAAAGAAATTATGATTTAAGTTTTCTGAAAGTATTTAATTTCTTTCTAAAATTTAAATAAAATTCAGCAAAATAATTATTAAATTGTGTATTTTGAAAAATTTTAATAAAATTAGTATAATCAAATATATTGAACGATTATTATTATTATTATATAATACAGATTGTTTTTTATAATTTCATTGAATTTCTTTTTTTATTTTGTTTCAAAACTAGAAGAATAAGACAAAAAAAATAAAATTTACCTTAACATGTTGAGACTTGAGGCTGTCGTTTAAAATTCCAACAAACGGATTCAAAAGTGGCTTGAAATCGAAACCCAAAAATTTGTCTCGTTTCAAAAAAATGTGCAACAATCTCAGACCGAATTCAATTAAAAAGTGTGCATTCGCATTTTCCGTTGTCTTCGCCATTGTTCTCTCGCAGGTTCGTCTCTTTGGCACCGGCGCAATGAGGAAAATATCCGGTCTCTTGAAGGCTCGTGCCTTAATTTCCTTCTCCGTTTCAGTTGTCTCCTTCAATTTTTTTGGCAAAAGATCGGGAATACTTTCCGAAGCAATGCCGTAGAGGAATATTGTCATCGACTGAACCTCAATGAATTTGTTGTCCGCCAACCCGAGGCAAATTTGTCTGAAAAAAGAATTATAATTAGTTTCCGGTTTATTTTCATTAATTTTTAATTTAATTAATTCAATTAATTTAAATAATTCAATTGATCATCAATTATTTTCATTACTTTTTATTTTCATTAATTTTTAATTTAATTAATTCAATTAATTTAATTAATTCAATTGATTCCATTAATTTAATTCATTTCTTAATTTTTTTATTTTCATTAATTGTTAATTTTATTAATTTTATTAATTGTAAAAATTCCAAATAACAAACCTTAGACACTCGCCGACTTTGTGTAATTTTTTACTCGAGTGGGAACTCAGTAAAACCTCCTTCAACGGCATTATGATGTCGATTAAACAAGTTTCGCTGATGAATTCCGCTAAAATGTGAAAGATGTCGTAGCTTTTCGTCGACTTTGCCTCGGAGACGTTTTTTATTATTCCAGCGACTTCCTTCTCCTCGGCGGTGAGACCGAAGAGATCGATTTTACACACCGAGAGAATACTGGTGAGATTTTTGTTGACGTGAATTGGTTCCAAGTGGGGTTTGAGTGAGACCAAGACTGATTGAATGGTGAAAACGAGGACGTGAATTTGGAAACCTTTCGTGAGGAGGGTGTTCATTTCGCGGAGTAAATAGTGAAGGTAAGCGGGACCTAGGGTGATCATAATTTTTTGTAGAACTTCCCTGGTTGTTCGACGCACCGACTCGAGGCGAGATTTCAGGAATGTGCAGATTTTCATGAATATTCCGGGCAAATTGGAATCGAGCATTGACTCGGGGAGTTTTTGGAGGAGTTTGACGAAGGCGAGGGCGACGGGCACTCGCATTAGTTCCTCTTCTTCGCGATCGAAGGAGGTTCTTTTTCGATTTATCTTGTGGCTGTTCTCGTGTTGCGTTCGCGCGACGATCGCTCGATTTAATTGCGGCAGGAAGATGCGAGAGATGCTGAAAATTAGTCGCTTTGATACGTAACTCGAGAGGAGGGTTTGCTTCTCGAATAGTGGCACTGGGGAATTTTGTTCTTGATTCGTTTCTGATTCTGCTCCTCTTTCGATTTCTTTTTCGATTTTTGTTTTTGTTTTTCCTCCCTTGATTCTTCGTTCGTTTTCTGTTTCGATTCCTTTTTCGCTTTCTGTTTCGATTCCTTTTTCGCTTTTTGTCTCGATTCCTTTTTCGCTTTTTGTCTCGATTCCTCTTTCGTTTTTTGTTTCGTCTTCTTCGTTTTCTCCTTCGTCTTCTTCGTTTTTTCCTTCGACTTCTTCGCTCGCTTCTAACTTCTCTAAAGCGTCCTCCAAATTCTCCTCCTCTTGTTTCTCCCTCAGCTCGTCGAGAATTTCCTCCGAATTCTCCCCTTGGAGCTTTTCCAAAGCAGAAGTGAAGCTTTCTTGTAAATTTTCCCCTAACTTTCCTGGTAAATTTTTCTCCTTTTCGCCCTCTTGGATTTTTTGCAATTTCTCCTCGATGGTGACTTCCTTGTACTTGGCGAGATCGTAGTGAAAGGCGTCGAGAATGACGACTATTATTTTGATCAATTGCTTTTGGAAGTCGTGCGAGTGTCGCATTTTGTCGAGGTAGAATTTGAGAACGATTTCGTAGTGATGCCAGGGCAGGAGTCGGCAAACACTCCCGACGACTTCGATCGCGGCGTCGACGATTGAATTCTTGTTGAGGAAGTCCTCGTTCAGTAGAAATGACGACGCGAGTGGGAGAATAAATTGAGTTAGTGTTTTTGGATTTGGAGCTTTGGTCAAAGTCTTCGCGACGGTGGAGAATTTCAGGAGAGCACGAACTTTACGATGCAACTGTAGATGCTGGAGATTCTCAAAGAAATCGACTTCTGGGTCCAATTTGTTCGCGAGGAGGGAGAGATCACGGAGAACAGGATGAACGTCGGAGCACTCGAGGGCCATGAAACCTAAAAATGATATTAGTTCCAGGCGAAGTTTCTCGTTTTTCGATCTTAGATTCTTGCGAACAATCCCTAGAATCGTGTCCTCGATTAAGTATCGTCGATTAGTGGGGTTTTCCTTGTGATTTTTGGCCAGGTGTTTGCTGATTTGTTTCATTGTTTCGGTGGAACTGTAACGAACGGCGAGATCGTTGTCTGTCTTGAGGAAGAAGAAGCAATTGTAGATGACAGCGACTCCGAATTCGAGGGAGATGGAATTTTCCTCGAGGAGAGTTTTTATTTTTGCGAAAGTCTCGAGACGTTTCTCGAAGTCCGGTTGGTCGAGCCATTTCGAATCGTAGGCGTTCAGTTGGGCCAGTAAATTGAATTCGGAAATCATTTCCCTTGACGACGATCTGTGGGCGATTATGTTGAGCAATTTTGCTAGATCCTTCCTGGCTGGGACGGAGGAAATTGAGCCGATTAGTGGGAGAATTATTCTTACGTGCGCCCCGGGGTTTTCGACTTTTTGGCAGAGGTTCGTTATCGTGGTCAAGAGATCGAGAAGAATGTCTTCGGATTCACCGAGGGAGGATTTTTTGACGAGAATTGGGACTAGTAATTCCAGGAGGGTAGCACTCGTCTCGCTGTTGGTGATAAATTCGGAAATTCGGGAGAGAATGGTAAGATCCGTCTTTTTTACGCTCTTGTTGAATTTTTTGCTTCGCTCCAATTTTCTTCGCATGAATTCCAGAATATCGGGAACGTGTGGCAGGAGAATTGATGAGCCGTAATTTATTCCCTTCGGTAGTGTGTCGTGGTCCAGTTGCAAAATGTTGGTGGCGATTGAATTCAGTGACTCGACGACTATGTCATCAATTTCCATAGAGTTGGGATTCTTTTCATGATTCTCGAGAGTTAGTAATTTTTCCAAGATTTCTAGAATCGTGTTCGTCACTGATGAATGCGCCTTTGGGTGTAGGAGTAGACGAATGATGAACACGAGAGGCGTGAATGTTGGATCCTTTTCCTCGTGCTTGACGAGAAGGGCAAAGTAGCGTGAATTTTGACTCCAGGCGAGGAATATTTTCAGAAGTGGTGTGGGACTGTGAATTCCCTCAATGGGAAGTTTTTCTAGCCAGGGAAACACGCCAACGGTGAATAGAGCGTTTATCTCGTCACTTGTCCAATTGTACGCTTCGAAGTGAATGAAAAATCTCGCGAGAATATTGAGTGAAGTGGTACGGATATTTCTTATCGAGGAGAGAAAACCTGAATGAACGGTTGTTATTTTTTGTACGATACCAGTGATTTGGGCTAGAATTGTGAGTAAAATGCGAAGAAGATGAGGGAGTAGTTTGTCCATCATTTTGCCGCCGAATTGTTCGATTAGAATTGCGAGAAGATTGACGGCACTTTGTAAACGTTTTGGTGGTGTGATATTTTTGAGATCGATATTTTTGATGAGGTGTTGGAGGAATTCGTTGAGATTATTGGTTTGCTCGACAATTGGTAGTAATTGATGGAGGAAGGGTTTGAAGGCCATTTGAACGAAGGTGAACATTTCTTTTTCCTCGGCGCCGGCGAGAAAGCGGAGAATCATTTTGCGACGATGAAGACCACCGGATTTACCGCCTGTTCTCATTCCCACGCGTGTTGTCATTTTTGCGTAAATTATTCGCATTAGAATTGGAAATAAATCGTCGCGATGTGCATTGTCGATCATACTTTCGTCTTTGGTGATTTTAAAGTGGGTTAGTTGATTTTTTAATTGCTTCTCGTCGACGAAATTGCTTAGGTGCTCTTTATAGGGGATTAGGTATTTGTGTTTGTAGGCGAAGAGACAATTGAGAGCGGCTTTTTGAATTTCGGCATTCTTCGATGAGAGTAGATCGAGATAAATTTTACTCATCTCCGTTTCGCGGTAGAGTGATTTTGGATTTACGACTTTGCTGAATATTTGCATTTGAGCGAGGAGAAGTTTTATTTTTATTTTTGTGTTTGGCTGGGTTTCTTTGTTTTCCTCTTTTGTCTTTTTGTCTTCTTGATCCTCTTTTTCTTCTCCTTGTTTTTGATCCTCCTTTTCTTCTCCTTTTTCTTGATCCTCTTTTTCTTTATCTTCCTCTTCCTTTGTGTCTTCGTCGTCATCTTCTTCTTCCTCCATAGCGTCTCCATCGAATTCCCCTCGTTTCTCGATGTTACACGACTTTCCATCCTCACTATTCGACTTGAAAACGAATCTATCCACAAAATCGATAAACATCACAGTCAAATCGCGATTCTTCGTCTCGCAATAATCCGCGAAATTCGCCATCGACTTCCACAATTGTAATCTGTAATTGTCGTAATCAATTTTTTCCTCACTGACACAAATCTCCTTTTCCAACGAAGTGATAACGTCGCAATTGATTGTTGTCTCATAGAAAGGTGAAAAGTTGTTTTCCATTTTTAATTGCGAGAGGAAAATTGGCCAAAATTGAGGGCATTGTTTGTTGGCGTAAGTGGCTAGGATTTTGCCGCAAGGTTCCCAGATGAGGGAGAAATTTAAATAAAAATTGCCTATTAGATAATTCAGTGGTATGTCGTAATAAGACGGATCCAAGGAATTCATTGCCTGACCGTCGAAATTTATCGCTTGAAGATGTAACAATTTTTCTCGATATTTATGAACCGTTGCTGGTTCATTCTCGGCTAGGTAAATTAATTCGAAGACATTTTTGTCACTGTTTTGATTGAACAGGTAGAAAATATGCGCGACTGTTTGGCGAACTCGTGGATTTTCTGATCGGAAATTCTCCGCTAAAGATTGATGTAAATTTTCAAAAGTCGTCTCGTTTAATAATTCGCCCCTAGATTGGGATTCGTTCACATGGGTCAGGACAAGATCCAGGGAGTTTAAGATCGATGGTTGATTTTTGTACATTTGGGACAATTTCACTAGATTTACTTTTGAGAAAAATTGAATGATTGAATCGGGACTTTTTATATGAATCATAGAGTCGAGTGCCAAGAGGAAGAGAAAGGAGAATTTTCGCACTGATTCCGGATTTAATTGATTTAGTTCGTCAGAAAGTATTTTATAGAGATTTTGGACAATTTCACATAAAGCAGAATCGAGATCTTTATGAAGTGGTGACAAATGAGGGAGAATTAGCAAAATGTGCACAGCCTCGTTCGTTGGTTCCACGGTGAAATTTTGCAATTTTTTTCCCAGATATTCAATTTCCAAAGTTTTTTCCAGAATGTTGAGGGGAAATTGTCGCCAATTTTGGAGATTATTTCCACGTAGCGAAGGAGGGGTTTTGGTTTTGATAATTTTGGCCAACAAACGTAGATATTTGGGCTTGAATTCGGGTTCGATGTTCATTTTCATCAAACGTGGTAGTATCAATGATTCGAAGGACGAAAATGAAATTAATTGTTCAATTGTATTGAGTAATAATTCGGTATACTGGATCGAGAGGACTTTCAGTGTCAAATAACTTCCGGTCTCTTGTGTGATAGTAACGCACGGAGCGAGGAGCAATTCTGTCGTATTTTTGAGAATCTCTTCTAAAACTAGGGGATTCTTCTCGAAGGTAGTGATAACGTCTGCTAATTTTCGGGCTAGATTCAAGGGATCTTTCACAATTCTCCCACCTCGTTGATGAATCAATTGAAACATGAGTCGGAGAATTAGAATCAAGGGTTCTTCTCTCTCGGAAGATTTTTTGTACGACGAATGTTGTTCTATAAATTTGTCCATTATTCGTAAAATAACTGTCCATAAAATATCGGATTTTTTGTAATTTATTGTTTGCATGTTGTTGATGATTTCGTTTAAGACTTTATAGAGAAGTTGTTGATTTAATTCTTCATTTTCGAGTGATTCGAAATAGAGGGTTAACAAATCCTCGGCACACGAATGAAATTGACCGGAAATTGATGAAATGACTTCGAATAATAATTTTCCACAACCTGCGACACCGTTTGGCGTTTCTTCCAGGGCATTTAGGACTAGTTTGAGAAAATTCTCCTTGTCCTTCACTTTTCTCACGACAAAGGAGAAACTTTCGGCGGCAAAATTATTTATGTAGTGTGGTCGCGATTCGGATAAAAGTGGAAGAAGTAAATTGAAAATTTTGTCTACGTTGCGAATTAAATAACGCCAGAGGAATTTGAATAAATAGGCGAGTGTCGTGAAAGTGTATTCAAGTTGATCGGCATCTTTCGTCCAGAGAAGATCGATGATTGCTGTTAGAAAATCGGGAAAATGTGGATAGAATTCTTTCTGTAAATCTCTCGATACTGCGACAATTAATCTGTAATTTTTTTAAAGTAAATTTCAGTGAGTTTTTAATCTGAATTGTTTAGTTTAGTAACAGTTTATTAAATCATAATTAATAGTTGATTAAATAAAAATTAATAGTCGATTAAATAATAATTAATAGTCGATTAAATAATAATTAATAGTTGATTAAATAATAATTAATAGTTGATTAAATAATAATTATTTGATTAAATATTTATTTAAAAAATTACTAATTCAAATTTATACGTACTCTAAAACTGTCTGTAGGCAAAGAGGATCTTTTAATTTCAAATATTTCAGAAGAGTGTCGAGTACATGCTGCTGACTGTTCAGCAATTGAGGTAAAGTAATTATATTTCTGAATTCTTTCTTCAGACTGCCATAAATTTCCGAAAGATTAAGAACATTCCATTTTTGGAGTGCTTGATAAAAATGCGTTTCCTCCTCGGTGTCATCTTCATAACGATGTGACACTCGATGAAAGACGTCAACATCGATTTGTGTCACCCTTTCCGAAAAGGGTTTAAACTAAACAAAAAAATACAACATTTACTTTCCTCCTATAGTAACAATATTTATAATTTTTTAACAATATTTATTATTTTATATAAATATTTTTAATTTAAATTAATTATGACTCTAAATTTGGAATTTAAAAATCTAAACGATTAAGTCACAATTTGCGAAAAGAGTTGCAAAAATATTCTTCTATGTAATTCTTTACAAGATAAAAACTACTTTTTCAAATAAATTTTCTTTGTAAAGCAAAGCAATTTTTAAAAATAGATACTTGATACAATTGTTTAATAAATTATATGGAAATTATTTCTTTTGCTGGCAAGTAAATTTAACAGAAATTAAAATTCTTTTAGGTTAGACCTGAAATTGCAATGTTTATAAAAATTATCGCTTACCTTAAAAGTATTTGTTTCTTTGTGCCGCAAAGGTTTAGTCTTCATTTTGAACACTATCTATTGCAAATATTTCAAATGAATATTTTCTTTTTCATCACTTTTTTACTATTTTGTTATTTGTTTAACAATGAAAATGTGGTGCGTGCAAAAATAAACGTGAGAACTATACATAACCTGCAAAGTTTTGAACACGTTTTTTTGGATCACGTGACCCACGTGTCATTTTCTGCGCCTGCGTGAACTGAAGGCGGGTAAATTTCAATTTTTCCCAAATATTAGAACAAATAAACGAGTGTATTATAAATGTTCTTTGCTTTATGTAACAATAAAGGGAGTAAAAATGAAAATAAAATATTACTATAGGATAAATAATTATAAAAATTATAAAAAATAATACAAAATATTTATATAAAGTTCGCACAAAGTTTGCGATAAATTGATTCTGAATTTTCTAACCTATAAATTTTGACAGATGGTCATGTATTTACAAAGGATTACAATAAGGAAAAAGCATTACTGGAGTTCTACTTTATTGTTCTTTTGTACTATTCAATTGTGGTTTAATGTTTAATTGTACCATTTTATAGAAAAGCGATGCGATTAAGAGATTATAGGAAAATAGTTTTTTTTCTCAAATCAAGTGGAATTTGTGTTGCGACTGCAGGGTATGTTTGTTTTGTTTTGATCGGAAAGTTGTTTTGATTTTTAGTTTATTTTTATTATTTTCAGTAGTTTTTGTATTTTTCGGTAAAGAATAGAAAAAGACCAAATGTAGAGTAATTTAAATTGAGTGGTGTAAATATTTAGACATTAGAAAAATGGACCTAATGGAAAATTAAAGTTTGTTTACTTTTCAGTGGTTGTTGGTTTCTGTATCAATTGCATCAGATTTCAGAAAAAGTTCGAGCAGCTGTTGCAAATAATGTTTTGCAATTAGAAAATCTCCACGTTCAGTATATTTATGTCGACGATCCTAGACTTAAAGGTTGTTAATTTAATTTTTGAACACTTCAAATTTAATTAATTAATTAATTAATTAATTTTTATTTTCTCTTGTTATTGGATGACAATGGGATAACGATGGTTTATAATTTTGCAGTTTAGAGAGTAAGATTTTTTCTTTTATTGCAGATATTTTTATGTTTCGGGAAAAGGATGATCTTAATTCGTATGTTAAGGAGAAACCGCAAAATCTCTCAGAAATAATAATGAAATGGTGGAAAACTTTGAATCGTAGTTTAGCTTACAGATTATTGCACATGGCTCGCAATGGTTCGAAAGAAGAGCGAGAAAAAGCTGTTTATTCACTAAGTAATCTAAAGCACCTGAAAGGTAGTTTTTTAATTATTTCTCAGACATTTTTTTAACCGAATAATTACGATTCCATGTGTGAAAAATTCTGTGAAATCTTTTTTTAGACTGGCATTATTGTGGTTTGGCGCAAATGCTCGATGCAAGGACCGCTGTCTCCCTGTCAAGAATGCCAAATACGGATTTAAGATTTTTTTTACAACCACCTTATAATCATGAGAAGCATAAACTTTTCGTATGACTCTTTATAGATATTTGGAATTTTTTTTGAATTTTAAAACGATTGGATTAGGATTTAAATTCTAATTTCTAATCTTATAGAATTTATCTACTATTAATTAATTTTGTTGTTAATTATGTTAATTATTGATTTTTGATTTTGATTTAATTATTGATTTTGATTTAATTATTGATTTTGATTTAATTATTGATTATTGATTTTTTTTTAGGTTTGTTAATTTTTTTGTGATTTTGATAATGTTTTTTTTTTAATCCAGGATCTGATAGAGAGGACACACACAATTCTCTTGAAATTGGATAATTTATGTCAGAGTTGTCATCCTTGTTTAAAGCAATTTATTGACAGAAAGTTCAAAGACTTTCATCGCGTGAGTATGAATAAAAAAATAAAATCCGCTGTCTATGTTTTATGAGCTTTTTTTTGTCAAAAGTTTCTGCAGCATGTTTTTTGAGAAAAAAAAATTTAGAGACAATTGAAAAATGACTCAAATATAATATAGAAGCAGTAAATGGTAAAAAAAAATCTCGTGTAGGAAGGTTTGATATTCGACCACGATTTAGTAAGTGTCGGTCTTGCCGTGCCACCAGCAATAAATTGGGATCTAGAATTTCTTCAAAATTGCTTACAAGCCATTCATCATCATTCCTCTCTTGAACAACACAGCAAAGGTTCTTAATTTTCTTCTTTTTTTTGGATGAAAAAAGAATTGTTTCTCTCTAAACAAAAATCTGTATTTTATAATTATTGTAATTTTATTACTATTACTATTTTTAAATTATTTTTAAATTACTCTTTTTAAATTACTATTTTTAAATTACTATTTTTAATTTACTATTTTTAATTTACTATTTTTAATTTACTATTTAACAAGAGGATTTATTTTATTTTAACGTTTTTTATTGAATATTTTTTCCAGACGTTATAGATGTTGGCGGTCTGTCTGTATTGACAAATATTCAGAACACCTTCGACAATAATTTGAATATCAAGATTTTACTCGCAAAAATATTGTCGAATCTGTCGCTTCACTCCGATTGTTTAGACGATATTTTTCGATCAGGTAAAAAAAGTTTCTCCCAAACTATAAATAATTTTTCTTCATTTTTCTTTATTTAGTTTTTATTTTTTTATTCTCTTTTATTTAAAGAGAGATAGTTTTTTTGCAAATGGTAGAAAATTAATTTTGGTAAATGAATTTTAGTAAATAAATTTTGGTAAATTCAGGATGGATTGGAATTTTGGCGCAATGGTCCCGAGACGAGGACATTCAACTGGCATCGCCGGCAGCGAGAGCGTTGGCAAATTTGGATTTGGATGACAATAAGGGCGAGATGTATTCTCAGAGTATTTTTCCTTTACATCCATTGCAGAGGAATCGAACGCAGAGGAAAATGGATGTGATTTTTATACACGGACTCCTGGGTGGCCTTTTTTTCACCTGGAGACAACGATATTCACATTTAATACCCGCGGAGATTGTAGGTTTGTCTGCGATTTATTTTATTCAAATTCTTCCGTCCTCGGACTTTTTATCACAGAAAGAGAATTATTTTCATTTCATTCTTATTGTTATTCTTATTCCTATTGTTTTTCAATTTTTTTTTCTACCATTCTTTAATTTATAATAATTTTTTTTAATCGTTTCAATTAATTTAATGATTCTCTGAACAATAATTTTCTTTTTTTTACTACAATATTAGAAGTAGAAATAATTTTTTTCAATTTATTATTTATTTGGAATCAATTTTGTTTTATTATCGCTTTTATAATTTTATTATTGTTTAATTGTTTATTATTGTTTTTTATTGTCTTTTATTATTTTTATTTTTTTTTAAATATTTGTTGTTGTTTTTTATTGTCTTTTATTATTTTTTTTATTATTTTTTTTATTATTTATTATTGTTTTTTATTGTCTTTTATTATTCTTATCGTTTTTTTATTATTTGTTACTGTTTTTTATTGTCTTTCATTATTTGTATTGTTTTTTTAATATTTGTTGTTGTTTTTTATTGTCTTTTATTATTTTTATTTTTTTTATTATTTGTTATTGTTTTTTATTGTCTTTTATTATTCTTATCGTTTTTTTATTATTTGTTACTGTTTTTTATTGCCTTTTATTATTTTTATTGTTTTTTATTATTTGTTATTGTTTTTTATTGTTTTTTATCTTTTATTATTGTTTATTATTGTTTATATTGTTTATATTGTTTATATTGTTTATATTGTTTATATTGTTTATATTGTTTATATTGTTTATATTGTTTATATTGTTTATATTGTTTTATTATTAGTCATTTAGGATTACTGTGAATTAAATTTGGAAAATTGACTAAAAATATTTTTTGCGATTAATTTTTCAGATCCTTGTTCTGAAGAATACAGTAACGACTCATTTACTGAGATAATCAAAGGCTATCCACAGGAATTTGTCAAGGATTTGGCAGAGGACTTGAGAATGCATGAATGGAAGCGAATTGGCCATGATTTTGAAGTTGTCCTTCACGATTGTCCTACGAATGTTAATTATTCGGCTTGTGGACCTTACACCTGCAAAGGGTGAATAAAATTCGAATTATGTTTCATACAATTAATTAGAGAGGAGCTTTTCATTTTTGTGATTATTTTCAGAGATGATAACTGCATGCAAGAGGGCAAAGGGAAAACTTGTACGACGCAATGTTGGCCGAAAGATTGGCTTTCGAAGGACGTGCCAGCAGCGCGTGTCATTGGAATTAATTATGACACTAAGTTGTCCACGTGGACACCTCTTTGTCCTATTGAAGGAATGAGGTAATTTTTGACAATTCCGAAATTTTTTATTTAAAAAATACAAACGCCACGAAATTAAATTCAGTTTTTAAATTTAATTATCTAATTTCATTAACATTTCATTATTTAATTTAATATCGTTTATATTTAATTTACTTTCGTTTCATTATTTAATTAATTTCGTTTCATTGTTTTCATTAACCGTTTCATTAACATTTCATTATTTAATTTAATATCGTTTCATTATTTAATTTACTTTCGTTTCATTATTTAATTAATTTCCGTTTCACTATTTAATTTACTTTCGATTCATTATTTAATTAAATTCCACAAATAAGGAAAATAAATTAAAATCAATCTTCAACAATTTTTCTCCAGGAGCACAATTAAACAAAGAAGCGATGAGTTTATAAGAAAATTAATTTTAGCCGGTGTTGGAAAAAAACCTGTCATTTGGATCTGTCACTCCATGGGTGGATTGTTGGCGAAAACGATGCTAGTCGAAGGTGAAAAATCTTTTACAATAATTTTCCTCTTTTGGAAAAAAAAAATATTAGAAGTAATAGTTACCTTTGGAAAAATTAGTTTGAAAAAAAATTATTTTCTTTGAATCGTTTGAATAAAAGAATTATAATAAAATTATCATAAAATTGATAAAACGAAAATGTTTTTCGAAATTTGAATATTCGTTTCTGATTTCAGAATGGAAAACCGGTGATAAACACAATATTTGCAAAATGTCGAAGGGTATTATTTTTTATAGTACACCACATCAGGGTTCGAGCGTCGCAGCCTTGAGTCAAGCGACGGAAATGCTTGTTTGGCCCTCGATTGAAGTTAAAGAACTCCGAGAGCGTAAGTTCATTTACATTTCGAAATTCATTCTTAATTCATTCATTTCTTAATTCATCGAAATTTTCTATTTCAGAATCGCCAAAATTGATAGATTTACATGCGAATTTCATTAAAATGTTGGATAATTATCCAATGGACATTGTGAGTTTTAGTGAAACGAAACCAACACTCGTCAAGGCTTTAAAATTGAAATTTCAATTTGTCCAACCAAAGTCGGCTGGTAAGCAATTTTTTCTTTCACTTTAAATTAATTTAAAATTTAGAAAAATATTTAAATTTTTGTTTCTCCTGTTGAGGAATTTCAGTGCTTAGTTTAAAACAAAAAATATTTTTCAACTTTTGTAATTTCTAGATCCAGGTATTGGGGAATTTTTCGAAATACCTCAGGATCATTTTACCATTTGCAAACCAGCAAATAGACAATCGTTTTTATACCAAAAAGTACTCAGTGTAATAAGAAAAAATATCGATAATTCAACACAAGAAAAGTCATTGAATGATTAGTTTTCAAAGACCTGAAGGTAAATCACAAAAGCATAACTATTTTTCTATCTTGATTCTGTAAAAAATGTAAAATATTAAAAATATTAAATATTGGAAATATTAAATATTAGAAATATTAAGTATTAGAAATAATTAATATTACAATTATATTAAAAATTAAAATTTAATTTGTAGACAATTTTTGTTTTGCAATAACGAAAGAGAAATTTTTATCAACTTATTCAAAAAATTTATTTAACTCGATTAAATAACTTAATTTAGACTAGTCAACATTAACAAAGACCAGAGATTAATATATATTATTTAAAAAAAAACTGAATTTCGAAGAATAATTTGAAAAAAAAGAAAAATAAATAAATACCTAACCGATTTTACATTATGAAAAAAAGAGTATAAAATCACAAGAATAACTTTTTGCAAAGTTTTCTTTATTTATGTCAAATTTTTTTTTCTTTCTTTTTTTGTTAAAAATTTGTGTCATAGTCCGGATGATGATGATGATGATGATTATGATGATGATCATAATCATGATGATGGGGATGGTGTCGAGATAAATTAATGCTGCTGTCGTATCCTCCGTATTTACTGCTCGAATGTGATGGATTATTATAATAATATCCATTCCATTCTGAACGCCAACTATCGTACATATTGTATTTTTTATTCTCCATCATGGATCCGTCAACTAAAATCTGAAACGTCGAGTGAATAATAAAATAAGTGACATGGCATCTTTAGGAATGTGGGATAAAAGGGGAAAAAAGAAAGAAATTTTTGTTGTTTTTTTTTGTTTTTTAAGTGAATTTTTTGGGAGTCGACGTTTTGTGCATACATACCTTGTTTGAATTGGACTCGAAGGATTTATCATTCCAAGCAGTGCTCGGGTCATTCCACATTGTGTGAATGTCCACTTTGTGATAATCGCTCGATCTTTGCATCGGTGGAGCGTGATTCGCTTGAATTACATTTTTCGTTGCCTCCTCATCGAATATCGCCATCACTGGGGGCTTTAATTTTGGCGCGCTGTGTCGATTTGCCAACTGTAAGTTGCATTTGAAAATTATTTTTTAAATGATTTCCCTTTAAATTAAATTAACAATTTTTTTGAAAATAGTTTTAATTAAATTTGTATTTTCTTTCACTCTATTTTTTGATTCATCTTTTTATTCATTTTTTATTCACTTATCCCAAAATATTTGCTCTTTTTAAACATAAATAAAACTATGATTTTAATTCTCGAATGGAAAGTGGAAAAATAAAACTGTTTTTTAATTCTCGAAAGGAAAGTGGAAAAATAAAACTGTTTTTTAATTCTCGAAAGGAAAGTGGAAAAATAAAACTGTTTTTTAATTCTCGAAAGGAAAGTGGAAAAATAAAACTGTTTTTTAATTCTCGAAAGAAAAAGTTGAAAAATTTTTGTTTCCAAAGAATAATTGACGAATAGTAAGAAAAATACTTGTTTAAAATTTTTTTTTGTTCTCAAAAGCAAAACGGGATTTGGAGATAATTACCACAGAGACTCCAAAAACGATGATGAAGAGTAATCCACCGATTCCAATGATTATGACGGCGATTGCCCATTGGGGAATTAATTTCTCTTCGTGTTCCGATGAATGTGGAGTCATTATTCTCGGTATCACTGGAGAAAATAAATTAAATTTTTTCAATAACAATTCAATTGGGTAAAAGAAAAAATGTTTCTCTATTATTTAATTTTCATGGAACTTACCAACAAAGTCAGTAAACTTGGGATCAATGGTAAACATTCCCATTTTCAATGGACCCTTCGTTTTCGTTTCGTTAAATCGATTATTATAGGTTCTCAATGAATCATGGAATATCACTTTTAATTGCTGAGTATTAACACCTTCGTGAAGATTATTTAATTCCACGAAATAATCGACGAGAATACTTCCTGGGCTGAATATTTAAAGTTAAATATACAATTACATTAAACAGGAAAAAAAATTATATTAAAATCTTGAAAGAAATTCTTTCTTGAAATTCAATTTTTCTTTTGGAATTTTACAATTAAAATTATTAAAAAAATACTACTTGAAAAAAAATTTAATTACTTTTAAATTTATTGAATTAAAATTATTAAAAATGTACTACTTCAAAAAAAAATTTAATTACTTTTAAATTTATTGAATTAAAATTAATTAAATTATTATTACCTGAATGCGTCGATTCTTATATTCTTGAACCACTTTTTGAAGACGGCGGACTTCGCGAAAACGAAATTCATCTGTGAAGAAATTAATTGTATATTAATTAAACTATTAAATAGCAATTGTCCTCTTTCAAGTAGCAATTATTATTATTATCACTATTATTATTTATCGATAAATGGAACATTATTTAAAAATAAAATATTCTATTCGCCTTACTTTAGAGAAAAAATTATTATAACTAACAATAATAATATTAATTGTAATAAGAATAAAATAATAGTAATAGTAATAATAAAATTGTAATAGAAATAGTAATAATAATAAATAATATTATATTAATTAATAATAATAATAATAATAATAATAATAATAATAATAATAATAATAATAATAATAATAATAATAATAATAATAATAATAATAATAATAATAATAATAATAATGATCGTAAGTACACCAGAATTTTCGTTTTCAAAGAACAATTTCAAAACCCAAGTAAATTGCGAATTGAAACAAGAGAAAATTCTGACGAAAAGAAGAAGAAGAAGAAGAAGAAGTAGAAGAGGGAAAAGAGAACAATGTAAAATAATAACAGCGAAAGAGTAAAACCACAAGACAATAATATACTTTAAAAAGCGCACCTCTCGTTCGACCTTGTTTGCGAGATCCTGCCATTCTCGTGTATTTCGATCAAGCAACTCGGGAACCCAAGTGGCATTGTCAATTATACGAATTGTGCCCGCAACCTCACACTCATCGTCGCAAATACCCGGGGTCGTTGGTTTTGGTGTCGTTGTTGTTGTTGTTGTGGTTGTCGTCGTTGTACTCGAGACTTCGCTTATTGTGGGAAACTGAGATATATTGAGAGATGAAGCAGTTGCTGTGCGTGCGGCCTCCAACAATTTCTCAATGGAAATTGGAGTCGTTGATGACGTTGGCCATCCAGTGAATTCAGTCGTTGCTCTGCAAACGAAAATTTGTATTATCATAAATACACTTTAAGAAAGCTTTATACTTTTTTGTACTTTACTATTTTTATCATTCATTTCTATTATTTAATTTTTATTTCTGTTATTTATCTTTTATTATTTATTTTTACTATTTATTTTTATTAAGTATTTCTTTTTATTTCTATTATTTCTTTTTATTTTTATTATTTATTTTTTATTTCTATTATTTATTTTTTATTTTTATTAAGTATTTCTTTTTATTTCTATTATTTCTTTTTATTTTTATTACTTATTTTTACTTTTTATTTTAATTGTTTATTTTTACTTTTTATTTTTATTAAGTATTTCTTTTTATCTCTATTATTTCTTTTTATTTTTATTATTTATTTTTACTTTTTATTTTAATTGTTTATTTTTACTTTTTATTTTTATTATTTCTTTTTATCTCTATTATTTCTTTTTATTTTTATTATTTCTTTTTATCTCTATTATTTCTTTTTATTATTTCTTTTTATTTTTATTATTTATTTTCATTTTTATTGTTTATTTTCACTTTTTATTTTTTATTTACTTTATTTTTTAGCATTTCACTCTTCTCGATTAGAATTGGTAGAAATCTTCAATTTTAAGAACACGAACTTTTTCGAACTCGAATGCAAATGAATGAACTCGATTAAATAGAAACTGCAATTAATTTTCTCAATTACTTTAATTTATTTTCTTTTCGCTGTTATTTTACTTTCGAGATTTCGATTTTTTTCTTGCAATTGAGAGAAATAGAAAGAAATAGAAAGTGGACGTAGAAAGTAAAGTAGAAATGAAATACAATTACCTAGTGGGCCAGCCTTTCTGAATCTTGGGCTGCGCGGCGGCCGGACCCTCGCCTCTCGGTGTCTGAGGTGTCGTTATTTTGGCACTTGGTTTCCGTCCCCCAGGTCTACTTGGAAAGACGAGTTTAATTCCTCCAGTCTTCATTGTCGTCGCAATTGGCGTGGCATTTGAATTTACAGTCTTTTCGTCTCCAACTTTATCAGTACCATTAGGTTTTTTATTAAAGTCTTTTGGCAAGAAAGCGGTAATGTCCACTTCTGATTTTGAAAATAGATCCTGAAGAGGATTGCTATTATTATTATTATTCGCTAATTTTTCTTCCGTCTTGGTTGTATTTTGACCTTTTGATTTATTAAAATCTTTGGGCAAAAATGCCGACACATCGACGACAGATTTTGCGAATAAATCTTGAAGTGGTTGTTTTTTATTCGACGCTTCTTGTGTGGAATTTTTTTGCTCCTTGAAGTCTTTCGGCAGAAAGGCTGAAATATCCACTTCGGACTTGGCAAATAAGTCTTGAATTGAACTGATTGATTTGTCCTTCGATGGAGAATTGGAGAGTGAGGAATTCTTTGTGTCCGGAATGGTTTTTTCCGTTACGGTGTCCTTTGATTTGTAGCCTGAAAATTATTGAAAATGTTTTTGTATTTTCAAATAGAAAATAGATGTAGAAAATAAAAAATACTGGTATCAATAGGGATGAGAATTACCTGGTGGTAAGAAGGCACTGATGTCTTCGAGAATTGTGGCACTTTTGGAAGGAGTCGTACTTCTCGCGGTAGTCGCTTCGGTGACGGGAATCGTGGTAGCAGTGCTTTTTGGAAATTGCCTCCGGAGACTGCTCTTGGGATAGTTTTTCGGCAACAAACCCTCCAAATCATCGAGGGTGGTTTGATATTTAAATCTCGATGTGCTGGCCTTTGATGTTGTGGATTTGATGGTTGTTGTCGTGGGAGTTGTGGAAGTTGCCGTCGTCTTCGTCGTCGTCGTCGTTGTTGTTGTCGTGCTGGGAGTAGTGACACTCGTAGTGGAGAATCTCTTGTCGCTGTATCTTCGGGGAACAAATTTACCAGGTGGTTTTATCGTCGAGTAGCGCTTTTGATTTGATGATTGATCATCGACTGGTTCGTCCATTTGGAGAGTGTTGCCGGCATTGCGGAAACCACCGGCGAGAAAACCGTTTGATAATTCCGATTGCACTCGATCGAGTTTGTCAATTATGCTCTCGGTCGATTCGGAGGATGTGACTTTTTTGCTGGTCGCCTCCTCTTTGCTTTGATCGAATTGCTCGACACGATCGATGACCGGGAAGGGCAGGAATCGAGCGCCGGAAATACTGCGACTAGTTTGAACTGAGGCGAGAATTCGGGACGAATCTTCGGTTGTGATTTCGATTGATTTTGACGTCGATGATGTTGATGATGAAGATGAAGTTTCCGTCGTGGATAAAAGTGAATTCGGCGATGTTGGTGGCGAGGAAATTTGTTCGGTTATCAATGGCGATGAGGTCACTGGCACTGAAAATGTACCGTTCACGACACTCTTTGTCGTCACCACAGAAACAACAGCTTCTCCAATTAAAATCGATTTCGATGAAGACGATTCTTCATTTTCGGGTTTTTTCGTCACGACTTCCGGTTCTTTCGGAATCACCGAATCATCAGTATCTAAATATTCATCCTCGTCGTATTCTTTTTCAGAGCTCTCCAATTTCGTCTCTTGGATTTGAGTCGAAGAAGAAGAATTATTTTTCGAATCGGATCCATTCACAAATTGAGAACTTGTTTCCAATTTTTTCACTTCTTCATTTTTGGATTTTATTTCTACACTTATGGCCTTGGTATCGTTTTTCACAGATTCTGGTAAACTGTGTTTTTCCTCTCCTGGCAATTGGAGTTTCTCGTCGATTGCCGATGGATCGGGATAGTCGACACTCACTGAAAATAAAAAAAAATTGTTTAATTTTTTTGTTTTATTTTTTTCTATTTTTTTTAATAATGATTAAAGAATAGGTGAAATAATTCGGGGAATGTTTTTTGTTTTTAATTTTTCTCCGAGTATTTGTTGTGTAAGAAAATTTACGTCACTGCTTCTGACATTTGAATTTGAATGAAAACTCGTTGACCTATCGGCAACTGAATTTTTTCATTTCGTCACACTTCACACGAGACAATTTCCAGTTTTACGAACACGCTTTTTAATTTTATTCAGTTCGAATATTATCACTCGAGTTAATAAAAAGAATGATAATAAAAGTAATACAATCGAAAATGACGCAAATTAAAGCGATGCAAATAAAAATGCTGCAAATAAAAAGGAAACAAAAAATAAACTGAAAGTCACAATAAAAATTAAAATCAAAATAAAAATTAAAATAAAAATCACAATAAAAATTAAAATCAAAATAAAAATTAAAATAAAAAATTAAATTAAAAAATAAAATTGAAATAGAAATCAGAATAGAAATTAAAATAGAAATATTGCAAATGAATAGAAATAAAAATAGTGAAAAGGAATAATTTGAAAAAGGAGAGAAACTTTTTCGACTCGGATTTATATTGAAACACGAGCTTCAATTTCACGATGGAAATAAATTTCGACTTGAAAATAAAAATCGAATCAAATTGAATTGAACAATAGGAAACAAATCAAAGGAGAGAAAATCAATTGTTATAGACGAAAGAAAAGGGAATAGTATCAGATTGTCCTCAAGGTTCTAATCTTTCTTTGTAGGAGAATAATTTAAAATCTCGTGACTCGACATCAATAGAATAACTAGAGCAAAAGCGAGGGAAAGTAAAAGTCCGCTCCGTGAAAAATGACGCAACGATAATTTCGGTCGTTTTAAAAGCATCCACCCACAAAAATACAAAAGTATTCTCAACATCAAGTGAACGTATATATCATGATCGAGAATAAAACTTGTTTGCACTACATTTCAAATTTATCATTGACAACTTATTTGAAAAAAAAAATTACGACAAGTGTATTACATTTTCCGATAAAAAAATTCAATTTTTTTTTAAATTACACAGTTAAGAAACGGAAGTAGTTGAAATAATTTCCAGTTCCTTATATATATAAATGTATGTATATCCATTTTACGACCTAGTTTTAGAGAAAGTTTTTAAAAGTTTTCCTCTTTTACTCGATAGAGTGTGTAGAAAATAATTTCACAGTGAAAAGCAGACATCGCGCAGAGAAAGTGAAAAAAAATGTAATGGAAAATGGAGAATGAAAAATGTCGAATATATAGAACCAGTAATCATGAATTATAAAAGTGAACTATGAAACTTTAAGGTGCTATCTTAATCAAAATGTCAAGATTAAAAATCTCAAACTTTCCCCAAGGGGGGGGGGGCTTTTTTTAGAAAGTCCGGTTGATTTTCCTTTCGGCTTGTCGATAATCGAAAATATCGGTTAATTGTCTAATTCAAATGTTAATTATAGTTAATTAATTATCACTAATATCTCCCTAATATTTCATTGTTGGAAAATGTTTTCGTTTTTAAATCAGGGAAATGGAAAAGTAAAAAATAAAAAAAGTAGAAATAAATATTGAAATGAAAAGAAAATTGAAAGAAAAAAGAGAAAATGAAAGAAAATGGGATGAAAAAAGAAAAGAAGACAGAAAAAAAAGGAAGAAAATGGGAAGAAAAAAGAAAAAAAGGGAAAAAAATGTGAAGAAAAAAGTAAAAAGGAAGAAAATGTGAAGAAAAAATAAAAAAAGGAAGAATATGGGAATAAAAATGTAAAAAAGAAGAAAATAGAAAGAAAAAAGCAAAAAAAAAGAAAATAGAAAGCAATGGAAGTAGAATTAAATATAGAGATAGAAAAAAAAACAGAAAGAAGAGAAACAAAAATAGAAAAAAGAGCAAAATGGTTCACTAATGAGAAAATTACCATCGGCTGAATGTGTATCATTTTCATAATCATCGTAATAATAATAGGAGTCGTATTGAGCTGAAGCGGGATCTTCGTGTTGATTTGCCTGATGAGAGGAATTATTTTTACTGTTGTTCGCATTTTTATTAATGGTCTGCAGATTGGCGGTGTGATTTAATACATCTTTCACGGGAGGATTCTCATAGTCGTGATGAACTCGAGAGCTTCTGGGATCCTGTTCAGATTCAAGATCACCCTCGTAATCTTCATCGACATATTCCTCATCGTTCACTTCATGGCTGATTACTTTTGGCTGAGACGGAACTCTGACATTGTTCTCACGAAACAATGATAATGCTGATAGCGACGAGCCTATTGCTCCGTTACCGGAAATTGGAGCCAATTGCTGCTGCTGTTGTTGCTGCTGCTGCAGTTGTTGTTGCTGTTGTCGCAGTCCATAAACGGAATTCGTCGGATAATACGGAATTTGTATCCACGATTGCCTCGCATCTAAAACTAAAGAAAAATTAATTAGTAACTATTTTTTGTTATTTATAAATTTTAATTTTTTGGTAAAATTATTATTATTATTATTATTATTATTATTATTATTATTATTATTATATAGTATTTTTTAGTTTTATATAGTATTTTATAGTTTTATATAGTATTTTGTTTTGACAGATAATTTTTTTGTTTTAGGTGAATTTTTTCGGTTTGAAAATGTTTTTATATGAATTGAAGAAAAAAATCTCTGAGGGAGATCAGTGACTGTGAAATGGGAAAATTCACAATCGAGAAGTGACGAGGTCATCAAAGCAGGATAACAAGTTTATTAACGCTAATTGTAATTAAATAATCATGATCTTAGAAAACGACGATTGGGATTGTTCTGGCGCAGAAATAATTGCGAAATAGATTTTATTTTTCCCTTTTTTTTTTTGCAGAGCCGACAATATTTCCAACTTATGGTTTTCTCGCGCGGCAGCGATCTATTGCGAGACAAAAAGTGTCGCAATAATTTTCCTCCCGTCAGAAAACTGGCACAGATTTTAAAACGATTGTATTATTAAACAGTCAAGTGGAAAATATTCACGAAAAAAATCGAGAAACAATTCGGGAAAAATCGAACGAAATTGCTTGTCGAACGAATGAAAAAGAAAAGACAAGAAACAATTCGGCAAAAATCGAACGTAATTGCTCAAATTAAATACTAACTCGGAATTACTTTTGTAAAGTAAACAAAAGAAAAACTGTATTTTTATTGAATAATTAAATAAAAATAGAGCTAAATAAAAATAATAATTGAACAAATGAGAAAGAAGATTTGTAACTGGATTAAGAAGAAATTAGCCTCAAGGAACGCCTTTGACCCAGATAGTGCGATTTTTTTGAGGGTCAGAGAGATAATGATAATGGGAAGAGAATGAATTTCGGATGAGCGCTATTTTCACAGCTATTGAATGCAAAATAAATAGCTTTTTTTGAGAGAGAGAGAGAGAAAATGAACACGACTGGCATCGATCATCATTTTCGTAATCGCTCTTTATTCGAAACAATGAACTTTGACGAAAGCCATTGTTCCTTGTGGTAAGGAGCCGCCTTTCACGTCTGAAACAGAATCACAGAATCAGCTCGCGGTATGCAAAAGGAGGCAATAATGATGAAATATTTCATAACTCAACAGACGATAATAACATCTTGTAATATTTTCTTTTTTTCGTTTGCAAAAAAAAAGAAAAAAAAATGAAGAAAAACTAGAGGAAAAAAAAGGAATGCGTGCGCTCAGTAATTGTTACTTTTCTTCAAAAAAAAAAAGAAAAAGAGAATAAAAATGAAAATAATCAAGTTGGATTTCTTCAATATTGTGATTTACGAGTTTATTACAATAATAATAGACTCGTTAGAGTGTAATTGTAGACAATTGTATTTCGCTGGCATTTTTTTTTCAATTTTAAATTTAATGGAGCATGCATCTTGTCTTTTTAATAGAAAATGAACTCGAAAAATCGGTTTTGAGTTGAATTTTATAAAAATGATACTCGTTTGGATACTTTCATAATTTTAAATTATGCAATTAATTATAAATTTAGATAAAGTCGGAAACTGGATTTAGTGTCCTTACAAGTTACAACTTTTATAGAGGCGGGAAAAAAATTTATTTACTAAAATCGGAAATTTATTTCTAATGAAAAAAATATTTATCAGCAGATATTAATTTCGTGTTTGCAAGTTGTTCGTTTTCTGTACAAAAAAAATAGATTAAAAAATCGAAAGGAATTAGAAAAAAAGAAAAAAAAATAGATTAAAAAATCGAAAGAAATTAGAAAGAAAGAAAAAAAATTGTACAAAAAAATAGATTAAAAAATCGAAAGGAATTAGAAAAAAAGAAAAATTGTACAAAAAATAGATTAAAAAATCGAACAGAATTGGAAAAAATAAAAAAAATGTACAAAAAAGAATAAAAAAAAATCGAAGGGAATAAAAAAATAAAACAAATGTACAAAAAAAATTTTTAAATTGAAATGAATTAAAAAAAAGAAAATTTGAGATCAAAAGGAATTAGAAAGAAAAATAAAAGAAAATATGAGATCGAAAGGAATTAGAAAGAAAAATAAAAAAAATGTGAGATCGAAAGGAATTGGAAAAACACAAAAGAAAATAGATCAAATAAAAAGAAATGAAAACAAAAAATATTAGAGAGAAAAATAAAAGAAGAAAATTAATAATTTAATTTAGAGAGGAAAATGATTATAGACGAAGAAAATACTGTCTATAAAGGATGAATTTCACTTGCATTGGTGTGTAATTATTTTGACGCGAATAATATGCAAATTGAAAGAAAGTATTTTTTTTCCTCTCCAAACAACAGTGGAATTTGCGATGAAAAATTATGATGATGAACTAATTGACATAAGTCGATCTTGTTTTTATAGCCGCTATTAAAGTCAATGAAGTTGGTTTACAAGTCAGGAAGTTTTTAAATTTATGCTCTCTCTCTCTATATGTGCGTAATTTCTCAGTTCACTGAAGAAGTGAAAACGAGTAGGAAATTTTCTAATTTTATTATTTTCAATGATGATGAACTGATTTCCGATAAAATATAGGTTTAATCGCACATTATAATATATAGTTCACTTTTACTATAATCTTCAAGAAATTTCTATTCAGAATGATCGTTCAAATTTTCTTTTAGAAATTATTCAAAATTATTGACTGAAAAAGTAATTATTATTTGGGTCGAAAAAAAAATTATCTATTATTTTGTTTCGAAAAAAAATATCTATTATTTTAATTGAAAAAAAATTCACTATTATTTTGATTGGAAAAAATTATCTATTATTTTGTTTGGAAAAAATTATCTATTATTTTGATTGGGAAAAATTATCTATTATTTTGATTGGAAAAAATTATCTATTATTTTGTTTGGAAAAAAATATCTATTATTTTGTACGGAAAAAATTCCATATTATTTTGTTTAAATAATAATATATTATTTTGTTTAAAAAATAATAGTACATTATTTAGTTAAAATAATAGTAATCTACTATTTTGGTGAAAAATAATTGTGTATTAATTTTTTTTTAGAAAATAATAGAAAATTATTTGCAACTATAGAATTATTTGTAAAGAATATACAAAATTATTCAGAACTGTAGAATTATATAGAAATAATGAAAAATTATTTACAATTGTATATTATTAAAAAATAATATTAAAATTATTTTGCAAATTTGTATTATTTACTCAAAATAATTGTGCATTACTCCTGAATAATTTTATATACAATGTTCAACTAATGAAAAATAGTTTCCTAATAATTATTTTTTAAATTCTCTTCGAATTAAATTATTCAAAAAAGTTTTTGTTACATTCATGAGCCATCAAAAAATTCGAACACTCCGAAATTATTTTTTTTTAATTATTTTTATTATTATCATTTTATTATTACTTGATAACAATTTCGAAAAAATAAAAAATTCCCAAAGTGAATTTGTCTCGTAAATTTTGATTTAACAAAGAAAGAGAAAATTTTTTTTCAAAACAAAGAAAAAATTCCGAAACTAAATTTATCTTTGCAAATTTTTTTTTCTTTTAGGAAAAAAAAAATATGATTGGAAAAAAAATTGAAAATACTTCTCTCCAGTTGGTCTTTATCAATTTTCGCATACTCGCGATTGGAAAAGAATTTAGGAACTTGCAGTGGATATTTATATATTTCGATTTTTTTTTACTCGAAACATGCACTTCTAATTTTAGGATTTAAAATTCGAAACGAGATAAACAAACAAGGGATGAGAAAAAAAATTACGTTTGCAACCAAGAATGCAGAAGGATCTGAATTCCGGTTCTTCGACAAAAACTTTGTCATTTACTTTTTCGTTAAAAGAAAAAGGGGGAAAAAGAGAAGAAAAAAGAAAAGAATCAACAAAACAAGGTTCACGAAACTTTGAGACTAAGTTTCTTTCTTTTTTGTCCATTGAAATTAGAAAAAGGGAAAATAAGAAACGTGTGTGATTCACTGTTTTCGAACTGAGGAAAGTGTAATTTTTTTTATTAGATCGTAAAAAAATTTGTTGGACATTTATTTTTTACACTTTCACGCGAGCGAGAATTTTTTTGAGTATTAAAAGGAAGATGTTTGAAAATTTTAAGAAGTCGTAAAATTGAAGAATCAATTGTAGAGTTATTGTGTAATAGAATTAATTAACTAACTTATTAAATAGCAATTTAAATATTCAGAGAAATAAAATTTTCTATATTTCTGTACAGGCACTGAAAATAAATTCGACAACTTTCAAAAAACAAAATTCTTTCGTTAAAAGTGAAATTTCTGTTCTAAAATCAAGAATTAAAAATTCTCGAATTCGAAAAAGAAAAATAAATAAAATAAAAAGAAATAAAAAGAAATAAAATAAATAAAATAAAATAAATAAAAAGAAATAAATATAAATAAAATAAAAAAAAATAAATAAATAAAAAGAAATAAAAAGAAAATGAAAATAAATAAAAATGGAAATAAATGAAATTAAAATTAAATGGAAATAACTGAAAGAATGTAAATTAAAGTAATTGACTACAAAATAATTGAAATTAAATTTCAAGAAAGAAAAAAATTGTATAATTTCGCCTACACGATAATTTTTTTTTATGTAACAATTATTATTTACAAAATTCATAACTAAAGCAGAACAATGGAAAACAAAAGACTTGATTTCGAAATTTTTATTTCTCATAGCTATATAGGAAAGAAGAAAAAAATAGTGTAGGACGCATTCTTGAGACTTAGCGAGCCTGACCGAATTAATTAACAATATAATCACGAAGAAAAATAGTTATTGCTCTGACGGAATATTAAAGAAAACATAACGGAACGGAATTTCTTTTTTTTTCTTTCTTTAGTCCATAGCAGGAAAAATGAAAGGAAGGAAGAATTATTTATTCCACTGCTTCTAATTTAATTGGGAACGATTATACAAAAAAAACAACAACAGGAGATGAGAGAAAAAAAAATCGGAAGCAAACATTCAATGTGTAACAAGGCTACGGAGTTTGTGGATTATTTCGATTGCGTGATATTAAAATGAGGAAGCGTAATACTTGCAAAACAAATTGAAGTCCAAAAATAAGAACCGGTTGTGGTTACAAGAAAATAAATATACATATATATACTTTTCGGTAACGTGAAACATGAGATAAATTTTTTTCTTTATGACTCAAAGAAAATTCCCGTTGTGACAAAAATTTGTGTTGAACAAAAAAATCGAGGAATAATTTTGCAAGATTTTGTTCCTTTTATTTTTGCACTATTGAAATTAGTAATTGATCAATTGACGTTAAAAGTAATTTTTGTATTTTTATCATAAGGTATAATTATTTTATTGAAATATTTATTTTTGAAATATAAACCGAGAACGAATGTAAAAATTATTAACTCATTATTTTGAACTCAATTAGTTTCTAATTATTATTATTCTGTTATTACTATTATTATTTTTGTTATTGCTCTTTTTGTTACTAAGAAATTGATTTATTATTACGAACGATAATTTCAATTAATTTGCACTTTTTATTTGTTTTTCTTTCCTTTTCTCTTATTTCTTTTTTTCCTTTTCTTTTATTTTTTTTCTTTCCTTTTCTCTTTTTTTTTCTTTTCTCTCTTTTTTTTCTTTTCTCTCTTTTTCCCATTTATTTTCTTTTTTCAATATTTTCATTTTGTACATTTTTTCAAAATAAGGAATTGCGTTTCGCAATATTGAATAAAAGTTTTTCTCCTCTAGGATAATTGTAAATAATTATGGAAAGGTTGAGAATTCTCATTAAGTCACTCCCTATAACAACTTTTCATTTCTTTGAGAAGAATTACCTAATCAAGCCATTCATAAAAGGCACATTGTGCGCTTCTCGTTTACGAATAATAATATTATTATTTTTTTTCTTTTCTTCTGTTAATTTTTTTTTGTTGTTGAAAATTGTGGTTAAAGAAAACCAAGTGTCATCAGTGAAATGTGTTTTGTACTGGTTAAATAAATATTATACATAATTCATAAAAATAATAATGAAATTGAAAAACAAATAAAAAGTGTTTCACATTGAAACACTGTAAATGCCTTTCCGCATACTTGACAGAGAAATCAATTGGATAATTTTTTTTTTTCAAATAATTTTTTTAGCGCAATAAATAATTAGAATCAATTTCTAATTGTTTATGAAGGAATGAAAAGTGCATTTTCATTTATTTATTTACTTGAGTAACGTAATTTCGTCATTGCTTTTTATTTCATAAATTCAGAAAGCTGTTTGAAATATTCATTAATATGTGTTAATTTGTTAATTAATTGCTCCTTGAATATTGTAAATTCCAATCAGACGATTGCGAGAAAATTATTAATGCTATTAATTTTAATAAATATCTTTTTTTTATAGAAAACTGATTTTTTTTAATTATTCGCTCTTTGTTAAAACAGATTTTTTACTTGATAACAATATTTACTTTTTGTCAAAACTGATTTTTTGTCGAAAAAAATAATTGCTTTCTGTCAAAATCGAATTTTTGTCGAAAAAAATATTTCTGTTAAAATCATTCTTTTTACAAAATAATATTAATGTCAATAATAAAAATAGTAATAATAATATTACTAAGAATAATAAAAATAATAATAGTAGTAATAATAATAGTAATAATAATAGTAATAATAATATTAATAATAAAAGTTAAAGAAGTAATAAAAATAATCGGCAAAAATTAGATTATTGAAAAGGAACGACTTTTGTTTTGCAAAAACGAAAAACAGTAGAATGTGAATAAATTAAATTAAATTTTTTTTCAATTGTTACGATCAATTTGGAAAAGTGAATAAATGGGAAATTCCTTGATAAGCAAGACCATGACCTTACATCATAAAGTTTGAGAAAATAATGAATATTTCTTTGGCTTTTTAATTGAATCTTTCGTGATTGTGCTCAAGGAATGTTGTTCTTGACAGCGGCTTTTAACCAAACGAAGTATTTACAATAATTAATTATCAATCATTAATTCCAAGCCCTTTGCGTTTAATTGAATTTTGCATGTAATGAAACTTTTATAAGTAGTTAATCCTTTTAATATTTGATTTTTTTGCACAACAAATTAATAGTGATTAATAATTTTCTTTTTTTTACAGTTCTTGTATATAGAAATAGCCACATTTCCCTTCGTTTGTTTCGATTAATTATTTATGGAAATTGTTAATAGAGAATAATTCTAGTAGAAATAAATAATGGAGAATAATTTCAATAGAAATAATTAATAGAGAACAATTTCAATAGAAATAATTAATAGAGAATAATTTCAATAGAAATAATTAATAGAAATAATTAATAGAGAATAATTCCAATAGAAATTATTGATAAAGAATAATTCCAATAGGAATAATTAATAGAGAATAATTCTCATTATTATTAATTGAGAACAATTCTCATTATTATTAATTGACAATAATTTGGAGTAATTATTGAAAATAATTAATAAAATAATTCTGATTAATTTGAAAATAAGTTCAAAGGATTAAATTTCATTGCAATCGAGTTCTACTATTGAATTCAACTTTCCATTATGAAATAACGTTCCTGTTTCTTTATTTCGTCGAATTTCGAATGCAATTAGAAATTGAAACAATTATCCAATAATTATAATTTAAAAGAAGTAGTAATTATTTTATAAATATTTCCTCAATTGAAACTGTAATGAAATAGTTTTAAATTCGGAAGTATTTATAATAAATGACTAATATTCGTAAAAAATTCCAATTCAATGACGCGAAAGCAAAGTAGATTAGTAATTCGAATTTAATTTCAATTATTACGAAACGAAAAATTGAAATCAAGTATAGAAATAAATAAAACATAAAATTAATAAATTTTATGTTCTCATTGAATTTTTATATTCAAATTCAAATATTTTAATTGTCGGTGAGAAATAAAATTTCTAGAGGTCGAATTTTTTGTTGGCTCCAATATAAAGGAGTGGAAAGTGACAGTTGTCGGTGATTTGAATGCTCGACGACAATATTCCTTCAATAGCGTATGGACTGCTTGTACCTGGACGTGATAGTTGCTGATGTGTTTGTACCAAAAGGGAAGAAATCAGGACCATGAAGAAAAGAAAATTGCGAGTCGAAACATCCGGATGTCCCGAAGGTTGTCGCCTCTCGTGCATGTTTTTTGCGCCTTTTTCGACCGATCCGATTAGGTAGCAATCCACAAAATCATCACAATGTCACTCGCGCATTTTCGTTGGTCCATTTAAAGAAGAAAAGGAGCTTCAATTTCTCTCTCTCTTTTTTTTCGTTTCTTCTTTCTTTAAAAAAAACAAAAACTATTTTGAAAACAGAAAATAAAAATTGTTAAACGCGGGACAAATGATTAAATATAAAAGGAACATTTTTAGTGGACACGCCAACACAACATTCCGTTTGTCACTGGCAGGCTGAAGGAACCTCGAGAGGTAGAAAGCAAAATGCCACTTTCACTCGACTCGGCGAGTGCGGCGCGTTCTCCGGCTTCGCGTAAGGAGTTGGCATGCCGAGGCCGTCGAGGTTCCTCAGCTACCAGCATTTAACATTATATTCATTCTATCAAACAAGGTGGGAGAAGATCAAAATGATGAGGAAAAAAAACCTACTCTCATTGTCGCATGTCATAATCACACTCCCATCATCGTCATCGTCATCATCATCATCATCATCTCATCTTGTGCGGCATCTTCAAACTCTCTTTCTCTCTCTCGCGCGCGCATCCGAAGCTCTTATTGTTTGTTGTGACCAAAAAAAGAATCGGCTCTATTTTCTCGAAGAAAATCGTTGCTTTTTGTCCTCGTATATCTGAAATCTTCGATTTACAATAATTAATATACGAGTTTGTTTCAAAAATTAATCTACGAAATTGAAATAGAAATTTGTTTACAAAATTGAAATACAAATTACTCTACAAAATTGAAATAAAAATTAATCTACAAAATTTAATTTACGAATTAATCTACAAAATTGAAATACAAATTAATCTACAAGATTGAAATACAATTTAATTTGCAAAATTGAAATACAAATTAATCTACAAAATTGAAATACAATTTAATTTGCAAAATTGAAATACAAATTAATCTACAAAATTGAAATACAATTTAATTTACGAATCAATTTACAAAATCCGGGTTACCATAAAAATTAAATTTGACTTCCAGACAAAATTTTCCATTTTCCCTGACCCTGGAAAATATTTTGATTCACTCTAAAAATTATTACAGATACTAAAAAAAATATTTCCTATCTTTTTATCTACTTTCTAGAATTTTAAACTTAAAATTTTCTTTATATCAAATATTTCTATTTAATTTTCATAGTTTTTGAATTTTTGGGTATAAAGTTTATAATTCATAAATATAATTGAAATTTTGACAAGAATTATTTAAACTTATGAAAATAATTGAATTTCTGCGAATATTTTATTTATTTTGAAAATAATTGAAATTTCGACTAGAATTATGTTACTTTTGAAAATAATCGAAATTTTGACAAAAATTTTATTAATTTTGAAAATAATAAAAAATTTTGATAAGAATTTTATCAAAATTTTTGTAAGTAAAATTGAATTTTGGATATAAATTTCTTTATATCAAATGTTTCTATTAAATTTTCATAGTTTTTGATAAAGTTTTTTGAAAAATTCTAAATTCCTTTGTTTACAATTCAATTTTACAAAATTTCGATTATTCGGAAATTCTTCAATTAAATAAAATTTATTATAATTTAAAACTTCAAATAGTTTAAAAAAACACCAATTTAGCCTTTTCAAAAAAATTAATTCTACAGAATTGTTAATTAAAAGTAAGAAAAATTCTAATTGCCAAAGATTTTAATTTGTAACCTTTTATTCAATTATTATAAAAAATTATCACTGACATTAATTTTTAGATCAATTTTTGTTGAAAAATTTTACGAGAATTCAATTATTTAAATAATAATTAAATAATTTATTAAAAGTTTCATAAAATTGAATTCTCATACAGAATTTTGTAAAGAAATTGTAAATAATTGAATTATTGTAAAATTTTTAATAAATATCAGAATAATTAAATGTTTACACTGAATTTTGTTAAAACTTTTACATAATTGAAATTTTTACAAGAATTTGATTAAAATTTTTGAAAATAATTCAATTTTAAAGAATACGTTTATTATTTATAAAGATAATTGAAAATTTGTCAAGAATTTTTTTTTAAATTTTGAACTTAATTAAATTTGTGTGAAGAATTCTATTAATTTTGAAAATAATTAAACTTTTGACAAGTTTTATTAAATTTACTGAAAAAAATTGAATTTCGAAAAAAAATTTTATTACTTAAAAGTATAATTAAAATTTTAACCAGAATTATGTAGACTTATAAAAATAATTAAATTTCTGCATCGAATTTTATTAAATTAAAAAATATTTGAAAGTTTGACAAGAATTTTTTTATTTTCGAAAATAATCGAAATTTTGACAAGAATTTTATTACTTTTGAAAATAATTAAAATTTTGACAATAATTTTATCAAAATTTTAGTGAATAATTGAATTTTGGATATAAATTTTATTATTTATTAATATAATGGGAATTTTGACAAGAATTATTTAAACTTATGAAAGTAATTGAATTTCTGTGAATATTTTATAAATTATTATTATTTTGAAAATACTTGCAATTTTGTCAAGAACTTTGTTAACTTTTTTGGAAAATAATTAAAATTTTGACTAGAATTTTTGAAGCATAATTAAATTTTAGAGAAGAATTTTATTACGAATATTGAAAAATTTAAAAAATTTCAGAAAAGAATTTAAAGCATTTTAATTTTTTGAAAAATTAAAAAAATTAATAATTTCT
Organism: Leptopilina drosophilae; assembly: GCA_032873175.1. Taxonomy (NCBI): domain Eukaryota; kingdom Metazoa; phylum Arthropoda; class Insecta; order Hymenoptera; family Figitidae; genus Leptopilina; species Leptopilina drosophilae. The sequence continues at coordinate 43,109,908 of CM065485.1, read as the reverse complement.
ATCTTCGCTTTTAAAAATTCCAACTGAAAAACTGTTCAAGTTTTTTTTTTAAATTTCTAAAGTAAAAAATAAACATTTTTTCTACATGAGAGAAAAATAAACTTCTGTTTTTTACCTGTGGGAAAAAATACCAATTAGAATTTCTCCTTGTTCCGGATAAGAAAAAATGAACAATCGTAATTAAAAAAGAGACGAAATATTAGAAAATAAATTAAATTAAAATTAAGAAAAGAAAAAAAATTAAAATAAAGAAAATAAACTAATAATAAATGAGACTCAAAAATAATAGAAATAAAAATTATTGTGACTCAAGAAAATAAATAAAATAGAAATAAATATGGAAATTTAAAAAATTAATGAAATAGAATTAAATGTACAAATAAAATAAAGTAGTAAGTAAAATAGAATTAAATATACAAATAAAATAAAAAAATGAATTGAATAGAATTAAATGTACAAATAAAATAAAATAATAAATAAAATAGAATTAAATATACAAATAAAATAAAAAAATGAGTTTAATAGAATTAAATGTACAAATAAAATAAAATAGAATTAAAAAAACAAATAAAATAAAAAATGAAACCAAAATAAATGAGCCTGAAATAAATAAGAATTAAAAACAAAATGCAAAAAGTGAAAAATAAATAAAAGTGTAATCAAGATTAAGTATGCAATTAAGGAAGAGTAATGTAATAATTATTCTCACATGATTAACAGTGAAAGTAATAATAACAATAAAAAAAAATAAATTGCATCTTTTTCTGTTATCTTCTTCGACATTAAAAAAAGAAATGGAAAATTAAAAAAAAAAGAGCGTAAAAAGTGAAAATAAAAACCTTGGGTTAAAAAGCGTTGCGGAAAAAACACCTTGACATATGATTTTTCATGAAAAGTCGAGGCCCAATATAATACACAAAGGGTGGTAATGACCCGGTCGTGGTGAGGATCAACGAGAAACGATAACCAAGAGAAGACGTAGAAAATATTCCTTCTGCAATGCATTAGACTGGAAACGAAGTTAAAGTAGATTACCTTGGCGATGTACTTCTCTTTTGTTTCCCGTCCCTTCACTCGTTCCTACTCTCCTGTTTATTCCGATTAACATACATATATTTATATTGTATATATATAAATATACACACATGCATTGTATATAGTAGTAGAAATATAGTATTTATTTTATATATAGTAAAAATATAAAAAAAAAAATTCCTCTCTCTCTTTCTCACATTTGCGATCGTATAAAATACAAAAATTACTAAACCACTTATTTTAGAAAATTTATCTCCCAGAGGACAATTCTTGCAATTCAAATAATCCGATATTGCTAGGATTTTATGTAGCTATACATTTTCTTTATTTACGTGACTTTTTTTTCGGATAAAGAAAATAAAAAAAAAATAAAAAAATTTTTCTTTCTAATTTTATTAAACGAATTAATAATTTGTCACGAAATTTAATGTTCTCGTGCAATAACGTTTACTTTATGGGGAAAAAAGAGAAAAAGAAATAGCTTTCAAGGTTTTCAACCAGTCTCCTTGAGCAATCTGCGTTTTCACGCAAAATTTTTTTCTTTTTTCAAAAGTGAACTTCATTTAGATTTCAGTTTCAGGAAATTAATGGTTCATGCGACTTAATATTGATACGAATTTATGCTTATGCTCTGCCCTTCTCTTCTTTTTCTTCGCAATTCAACGCTCACGCTTTTCTGCACAAAAGGACAGCAAACACATTTGTCTAGGTCTAGGTGAATGAACTTTGGATTTTAAATTCAAAATTCCCATTCATCCTGGTGAGGAAATAACGTTAGATTTTGAAAATAGATCTCTATTAAAAAAACGTCAGGAAAAATACGAATTTTATTTTTTTGGAAATTTTACAAATCGAAAGTTTTTTTGAAATTAAAATTGGCAAAGAAATTTTCTAGTTTTTAGAAATGAAATTTAATTTTAATGAAATAATAAAAAACGTCTATTAAATCTTTAGGCTGAATTTTAATTCCGTTCAATATTTTAATTTAGTATTTCGTTTTAATTTGCAAATTAAAAAAACATTTTATTTTTGTTTTCAAAACATCAAATTGCAAAATATGAAAAATTATTCGAGTCTTGAAATTACTTTCAGAATGTCAAAACAATGTTTACTTTTTTTTAAAACTCATTTGTAAATTAAAAAAATCAAACACAGAAAATTATAGACCCTCGTGAAAATTAGTGTCAAAAAATGAAAAATAAGAATTCTCTTTGTTTTCGAAAGTTCAATTTGCGAAAATTTAAAAAAAAATTGATGACTAATTGAGAGTCTCGTAAAATTAGTTTATGAAAGAGTGAAAAAAATAAAGAAAAACTTACAAGAAAGTTCTTTTGAACTTTGCATCTCGGAGTCATAACTTATATGGGTGCACTTCACCTACTGTTAGATTTTTTTTCCAAGGAAAGGAACACGCCCTCTTCAGCTCCCACACATTCGCTCAAGGATCTCATCGTGAATCTTTGCAATTTATCCTACAGAACACGAATCATAAATCAAAGGTAATTTTAAATCATCTTTGGCACTGAATCAGCAATCTAAGTCTTTTTATATCTCTCCTTAATTTTCTTCGAAAAAAAAAATGAAGAAAAGTATTTTTTTCTCTTTACAAAGTATTTACAAATGAACAATCTTACCTAAAACTCATTCTTTTTCAGATATGAATCCGAAAAAAATATTCCAGTCATGAAAGGTTGATAAACATAATGGGAAATTTATCAACAAAAAAAATCATTTTTTGCCTGCGATTAAAAATATTCTCTGAAAGGAAAAAATCGTTAAAATATTCTCGACTTCGATCTCACTCTCTTGCGATTAGAAAACATTTCTTTCAAATTCAAATCATTTCGGCTTCGAATTTGATTCAGATTCCGATTAGGATTTAATTTTCATTTTTATTTTCATTTTAATTTCGTTTTGATTTTCATTTTAATTTCGTTTTAATTTTCATTTTAATTTCGTTTTGATTTTAATTTTGATTTCCATTTCTATTAAAGAAAATAACTTTAAATAAAAAAAATTAATTTTCCAATCACAGAGAGTGAGAAAGAATGAATAAAAATCGAGGCGATTAATGACACATGAAAAATGTTTCAACAAAGTATTTATGTACTTATAACTTTTCTGTAACTAAAGAATTCCACATACAAATGTTTCGTTTCGTTATTTTTGCACTAACTTACATTAAACACTCGTTTAAATTTGATTCAATGCGGTTATTAAAGTTCAGCTCGTAAATATAAAGTCTTTTATTAAAGTCTCATTGAATCAGAAATGAGTGAATTTTTCTTTTAAACACTGCACTTTGGAATTTTGTTTAAATGTATCCCAGTTCTTTGGTTTATGCCACTTTTTTTCTCTCATTTTTTTTTTTTATAATAAAAAGAACCATAACACATTTCTCAAAACAATAAATTATTTAATAACTCGCATTTGAAGCTCACTTTTACAAAAAATAAAACTTCATCAAATAAAATAACAAATTTGTTTTGTCAACTCTTTGTTTCTTTCCTTAAAAGAAAACATTATTATGAAAATTCAAAACATGCGAGAAAGTCTATAAATATGATTTATTTTCAATTAATAAGATTCAATTCCCAACGAGCTTCACAATTAAGTTATTACTCAAATTATTGATGAGTATGGAAATAAAAATAAAAAATTGAATTATAAATTCGTAAACACGTGCTGAAATCGTTGCGAGATTACCTTTAGAAAATAGTTTTTTGTTTTTTCTTGAAGAATGGTCGATGGTGCGAGATTGGTCAGTCGTTCACGAAGTGTTTTGTTTTTTTGAAGAACTTGGGTCTTGTTTCTTTTTTCTTTTATTAAATCCTAGAATTACATGTGAGTCACGTAGAAATAGTGGTTTTACTGAAAATTTTTGTTTTCTTTTAACCTTAACTAGATTATGTTAAAGTAAATTTATTTACTTCATTTTTATATTTCTCCCACGGAAAAAAACTAGGGATCCTTATCTAAAAGACTGGTTTAACTATAAAAGAGAAAAGAGAGAGAATTAGAATTTTCTAAAAGTGGTGAAATGTAGATATTTTATGGAAATTAAGAAAAATGTTTTTTACTTTGCAGTAGGCCTTCTAGAGGGTTCGGATGCTGTGGGTGGCGGTGGTGGTCCTCGACGTTCCAATTCCTCGAGATAACCCATTAAAAGTCGGGTACGTTCCGATGCTGTCGCTTCCAAAACAAGAAATCGTTTATCCTTTCGCAGGATCTCCTCAATTTCCAACAAGTAGGCTCGATTTTCCTGGACCTTCTTGTGCGTCTTGTCGGTAATTAATTTTGTCTCCTGCAAGAGAGAAAAAATCCTCATTAAAGTTTCTTTTCGAAAAATTGTAAAAGTAGTCTAAATATTCAAAAAATTCTAAATATTCAAAATATTCTAAATATTCAAAATACTCTAAATATTCGAAATATTCTGAACATTCTAAAAATTAAAATTTTACTTTAAAATCTAAAATTCTTTAATTACTTGTAAGAGTTCTCGAAAATCGGCTTTGGCAGCTACGAGTTTATCCTTAATGTATTCTTTGAATTCCTTTTCGCATTTCTGAAATAAAATATTTGGAGATTAGTTTACTTTTTTCCAAAGTTCGATAGAATTGGAATGTTTCGTTTTCTTTTTTTTTTTTTTTTTATTGAAAAAAATAGTTGGGAAGAATTTACATTACCCTATCACTCGAGGAAAATTTTATGTATCGCGGATCATCCTTTAAGAGTTTTTTTATCTCCTTCCAAGAGGCTGTGAGTTCAGAGGAAACAGGAAACTCGGAGGACGACCATATTTCGTCAAGTACTTCTCTGAATTTATCTCGTTTCTTGCGGCCAAGCTGCTCAATGTGTTCGATGAATAATCTCTCCTTTTCTTCGCGATCTAAACTTTCGGCAAGCTCCCAACGATGATCCTTTCTCAATTGTCGTTTCGCCTCCCTCCACGCGAGGTCTCCATTTCGAACCTGTTTTAATTAATCAATTAATTAGTTAATTAATTAACCCGTTCTCATTGATTTTCTTCTCGAAAAAAAATTTGTCTCTCTTCCCAAAGTTCTTTATGATTTTCTTTTATATTTTTTACATATTTGTAAATTATACAATTTAAAAAAAAATACTTTTTTAAATACTTTTTTAAATAAGCAGGATAAAAATCTATAATCGAAATAAGAGATTTCTCTTGTCGGTAGTTTCGATTTTCTAAAAATGTAAATCAATAAAATGAAGAGGCAAAAAAAACGAAAGGAGGAAATTACCAAATCGGCGAGCAAGGCGCTAAAATGCTGAACGGCTTCGGCGTGTCGATGATGTTGTCTTTCCTTATCACGATCTCTGAGATGAGTTGCCAAAGTTCGTTGCACTTCTCGTTCTCTTTCTCGAAGACTCGCCTCGGCTCTTCTCTCCTTCTCTCTTTTCTGTTTCTCACGATCTTCTTCCGAATCGGAGAATCCCTCCATTTCCTCTTTCTAAAAATATTGACGCATTTTTTTTAATTACAAAATTATTACCAAATTTAATTTTTTTTCCTTGAAATTAGATTTTAAAAATAGAACAAATATTTAAATTTGAAAAACTACCTCAATGTCCTTCCGTGAAATTTTCTCCTCGACATCGTCAATTTCGCCTACTTCCTTCTCCATTGAGACATCGATTTTTTCCTTTCCATTTTCCTCATTATTCACATCCTTTTTCTGCCTCTTTTCCTTGGGCGCGTCTTTATCACTTCGGTCCTTTGACGATTTTTCCTTATACTTGTCGTCCTTCTTCTCGCGATCTCGTTTATCCGATTTATGATGATCCTTCTCCCGATGACGATGATCTTTGTCCTTGTCTTTCTCCTTTTTACGTTCTTCCTTCAAATTACGAATAAAATCACGAAACCAATCTTCCCGAGCGCTCGCTGAATCTACGCACCTGTATCGCCAATCGGACTCTAATTTTTTCTTACAGTCACTCCAATGCGAATGTCTGTCAATGTCTTTGTGCTCTTTCAGCAATGATATGAAATCCTTTTTAACCTGAAATAGATGCAACAAAAGTGTCAATATTAATAATGAATTAATAATCATTTAACTTATCAACTAATTGTAAAAATAGAAATATCAAAAAAATTTTTTTCTTTCTCTTTTGTGAATTTTTGAAAATTTTTGGCAGCTCATTCTTCATGCACATAATTATTTTTCTCATTCTAATTAATAATAACTCTCGCAATCTTTCTTTTTTTGTTCTCTTTTTTTTTCTTTTTAAAAACAAAAAAATTTGTTATTTATTCCTTTTTGTTGGAAAATTTACACCATAAGAATAAATTTTATTCAGATTGGAAAAAGTTATAGTAATTAGATAATTTTATATAGAAAATAAGCTGCTGGTGAGTCGTGATTGCTGGAAAAAAAGACACCAATTACATGCTGTAAAAAAATAATCACGAATCGTCGTTAATTTTCAATTTTTTTTTATTTATATTTTATAGAAACATTTTCATTTGCTCAAAAAAATATATTTAACAACGATTCGAATTAGTGAATAGAAATGATTTTTTTTAAACAGCTCTCTCCGCTGAAAATAAAAATATTGTTAGTACTTTAATTATTATAAAAAGAGTGAGACATATTTGCATTTTTGGGTATAATAATAATTAGAATCTAAAATTCGTTTTGTGAAAACCAATACTTCTCATATATCCTCAATATTTAAAATTATGTTAAAAAGAAAAAGTCATCTTCAGAGTTTTATTTTCGATTGTTTCATTTTACAAGAGAAGTAAATACAATTTTAAAAAAAAATTTAAGAAGCTTTATTTTCAAAAATTACTCAAAATGTACGATTTTTATTTCAAGTACAATTTTTAAAGATCTGCTTAAAGAAATTAAAAAATAAACAAGACTTTTTTACAAAAACTGTTTTAATATAAAAAAAAATTCAAAAAGACAATATTTAAAAAATGTTTTAAATCTAAATATTTATTTCAAATCTAAGAAAATTTAAAACAAATTCAGAAAATTACGGTTTTCATTAACTCTAGTAATAAAAATTACATTCATTTTAATTTAACAATAATTTTACAGAAAAATAATTATTTTTTAATTTGCAAAAGTATTTTTTAGCATAATTATTAGGAACTATTCCATAATCATTAAGACTATTTATTTATATTAAAAAATATTTATTTAAAACTTAAAATTTTAATGGTATTTGTAATATTATGAGTTTATATAGTAAAAAAAAAGTTCAGATAATGGTGAAAAAATTGATTCTATAGCTAAATGGACAGAAATTGTAATAAAAAATTAATTTCATTTGATAAAAAGTTCCAAAAGCTGGATTCAAATTTAGAAACAGTAACAGAAAATAAATAATAAATAAATAAATATCAATAAAACGTTACGTAAAAAATTTTAATTTATACAAAGTATAAATAGAAGCAAGACAACAATTTAAGTAGATAATAAATTTGTCAATCTAACAATAAATTTATTAATTAAGTAATAAATTTGATAATTATTAAATAGTCAATAAATTTGTCCAGTAATTTAAAAATTTCCAAAGGATAAATTTTTTTAATTAACAAATTTATTAGGCAATTAGAAAAATTTACTAAGTAAAAAAAATACTAATTAACAAATTTATTAAGTAGCAATTTATTAATTAGAAAATTTACTAATTAAAAAATTCACTAATTGTAAAATTCACTAATAGAAAAGTTTAATAATTAGCAAATTTGTTAATTAGAATATTTACTAATTAAAAAATTTGCTCGTTGGTAAATTCACTAATAGAAAAATTCAATAATTAGCAAATTTGTTAATTAGAATATTTACTAATTAAAAAATTTGCTCGTTGGTAAATTTAGTAATATAAAAATTTAATAATTAGCAAATTTGTTAATTAGAATATTTACTAATTAAAAAATTTGCTCCTTGGAAGATTTATTAATTAGCAAAATAAAGAAAAATTTGTTAATGAGAAACTTTACTAATTAAAAAATTTATGAATCAAAATATTTACTAATTAAAAAATTTGCTCCTTGGAAAATTTATTAATTAGCAAATTTATTAATTAATTAGTCAATTTGTCAGTTAATCGATAATTTTTTTTTTAAATTACAAAATATTTAACTGAATATATGAAAAAATATGTAAAAAAAAATTTTCACTGACACGTAAAAGAAATTAAGAAACTGGAGGATTAAAATTAAGAACATTTTTTTATCAAATTTAAGCAACAATCAAAAGCATTAATGAACGTTTCTGTATGCAGTTTATTTTTATTATTTAATGATAATTATAAACTATTTTTTCTTTCATATTACAATATTGCAAATAGTTATTAATATCACAATTTATTTTCTCTTCAATTAAAAGCGATTGTAATAATTCGTTTTAATTATTTAATCAAATCGATTTAATCAAAATCAAATTATCTATATCGATTTTTTATTATTATTTTTATTATTTATTTCTTATGTTTTGAAAATGATTTTTAATTTTTAATTCTGATATTGATTAGTCGTATAATTAATATTACGATTATTGTTCGATTTTTTTCAAATAAGAAATTAATTTTATTTCTTTAAAAGAGAAATGGAAAGAATTTTATTTTCATATAAATAAATTTGATGTCTATCAATATTTTACTTGATGGAAATTTTATTTTAGACAGAATTTTGAATGCAGGTTGACTAATGCTTTTGATAAAGATTGCAATTCGAAATTTCTTTTTCTTACATCGTCGCATGGATAGTTAAAAAAAAAGCTCTGTTATGGCGTTTTTTTTTGGTAAAAATCGCCGATTAAAAAAAAGCTCTACGAGAGGATTCGTTACTAGTGCTACCTCAGGGCTCGTCTGCATTTTCAACGATTGCAAGAGAACTCTACTCATATTTTTCCCAAAGAGACTTTAACTTTTTTTGCAAAGAAATTTTTAAAATTTAATTTTTCAATTTTTTTGGGAAATAGTTATTTTTTTTTGTTTGTTTGTCAAGTAACGAGGATTACGAGTAATATACAAATACCGAGTTCGTTCATTCTCATGACTCTGCTTTGGAGTAAAGAATGCGGCGCGCGAGGGTGTGCCAACTGTGCCACGCAGTGTAGGTGGGGATGGTAGATGACATCATCCATGCCACCAACCAGCTTCAGAACCAAGCCACTCCACATACGGAACCTGTCCTGCCTGCCTCCTGACTGAAGTGGAGAGTTCAGAACACATAAGTACACAAGGAACCGTCACATACTAATTTTTATTTTCTCATCATCTATCTCTCTTTCTCTCTCCAGTTTTAATTTATTCAATTTTACTGTTTTTCATTTCTTTTCATTAGTTAATTATATTATTACAAAGAGCTTATCAATTATTTTCTTTTATAATTTCAAAAAAAGTAATTCTTATCAATTCTTATAATATCGAGAAAATCTATTTCAGGAACGGGGAGAATATTTATTGTAAACATTCTCCAATTGTTTCGTGTCCTTCATCGATTACGATTTTTAGAGATTTCATAAACGAATTACAAGATCGTACAAGTTGAACAAAATAATAAACATACCTACAAAATCTGTAAAGAAAGTGTTTTTTTTATTATAGCTGAAAAGAAAAGTGGTTACAAATATTTATTTTGAGACGCTGCCTATTTCAGAAATGTACAATTGGTAAAAAACATAATTTCGGTTCTTGTTATGTGAAAATAGAATATTAAAATATAGGCAGAGACTCAAAAATTAGTTTTCTTTTGTCACCTAACTTAATGCCATATTAGAAACTATTTTATTTTTGAAGAATTATTATTATATCATTATAATTATGTTGTTATGTGTGCATGCAGAGCACAAACTGGGTGCGCAATAGACATCGAGCTGGTACCACCTTTATCGTATGCTCACCCATCATCGTAATAAGCAGAAAACAAGACAAATATTTAATTATTTCTAATTTCATTCTTTTTCCAATTTTTTTGTTCTAAAACTTTTTCATTGTTTCAATTTACTCTTTTTGAAACTTTGTATTGGGTGATTTACAAAAATTGCAATAGAAAAACTTCCAATTGAAAGGAAGGAAAAATTGATTAAAAAAACTCTATTTGTTAGCAAATTTAGAAACTCGTTTCTGCCTACATTGATTTTCAGTAAAAAAAAAATTCCCTCATTAACAGCTGAAAATAATGATAATTATGTATCGCTTACTTTTGCAAAGAATTAAACATACCTGCTCTCGTTTTGCTGTTTTCTCCTCCTTTTCTCGTTTTCGCACTTCGAGAATGTATTCGTTGAAAAGACTTTCCCGTTCCCGCATTTTTTCGACGTTTTTAAATCTGTCATCGCGCCCGTGCTTTTGAGCGAAATCACTAAACGATGATCTGTTGAAGAAAAGGATTTTTTAATCTATATATTTTAACTGTAAATTAATATTAATAAATAAATAAATATTTTAATAATGAATGTTATTCATTCATTTAAATTAAGTTTAATGTTTTTAATGGAATAGGAGAGTAAATTTCGACTCACTTTCCATGAAGTCCGGCCTCCTCGAGAAGCTTTTGAAATTGGTCCTTTCGTTCCTTCATTTTATTCCTCTTCTCTCGTCGCTCTTCCTCGGCCCTCTCCTTCACGTACTTCTCGAACACTTGCTTCCTTTCCTTGGAGGTGAGCAGTAGATACCGAGGATCGAAAACGATTTTGTGCAACTCCTTTTCCCATGTGCTAAACGCAGACACCTGGAGGGTAAAATTCCTTTTTTAATAATGAACAAAAAAGTTTTAATAATTCTTAAAAAATTATTCTCTTTATTATTTGTCTATTATCTAAAAAAAGAGCAAACTGGTAACTTACATCTTTCTCGGCCAACATGTCCTTAAAGGATTTTATTCTCGTTTCCAGAGGGACGATAGCTCTTTCCCTCGCCGCCCTGACTTCCGCCTCGATAGCAGCCTCCTTTCCAATGTCAATGGTCTTCTTCTCCTTTTCTTCCTCCTCCTTAACAACAGCGGTGGCAGTGACAGTAACAGCGGCGGCAACTAAAATTATTTTCAAAATTATACCAAAATCGAATTCAATTCTCACGAATTTAAAACCTAATTTTCATATATTGTAATAGAAATAATAGTAATTTCGCTCTTTTTTAAAAATTATTCCTAGGCATACCTTTTGGCTCCTCCTGTTTCGCTTTCTTAATAGGAGGTGGCTGATCCTCGTCGCTACTTTCACTCGAATCAGACTGCCTCGTCTTCTTGATGGTCGCGAGCGCTTCCGGCGGATTGGAAACCATCTTCTCGACATCTGCACGTCCTATGAGGTCCTCCGGTCTTTCCCAAACTGAAATTCTCGACGATGGATTGTAGAAGAAGACACGACCGTCGCCCGTCCATACCACGCACCTGGAGGAAAGAATAATTAAAATTTTTTATTAAAAAAAATTAGAATTTCTTTAATTGAAATATATTAATGAATATCAAAAATAAAGAAGTAACAAACAAAAAAAAAGCTTTTTGAGTGTGATTAACTAACCAAGGTGTACCAGGAACGGGTGTACTGGAAATTGGTCTCGATTTGTCTAGAGGTTTCGTTTCTTTGGGAGTTTCTTCTTTTTTCACTTTTCCACCTTCCGTGTCTTTTGTGTGTTCTTTGGATTCTTGAGTATTATCGGCAGACGTTTCTTGACCCGTTGAGTCTGTTGCACTGATACTAGAGGCAGATGTTGTCACAGCCGAGGAGTTATTTGTCACTGCTGATGAGCCTGGTGCCTCCTCATTTTTTTGCCTTGCTGCCGTTTTGGCGTCTTTAAAACAAAAAAAGATATTTTTAAATAAATAAACGAGAAAAAAAGGATTTGAATTGAAAAAAAAATACTGAATATTTATTCGTAACAATTAATTATACGTAAAAATAGAGAAAAGAGAAGAGAAAAAAGAAAAGAAGAAAAAGAGAAAAAAAGTGAAAAAAAGAGAAAAAAGAAAAGAAGAAAAAGAGAAAAAATAGAGAAAAATTAAAAGTAGGAGCAAAATTAGAAGTGGAAAAAATTAACGTAGAAAGAAAATTTAAAGGAGTAGACAAAAATTAAAATAAACGGAAACAAAAGTAAAAGTGGAAAAAAATTGAAATGACTAATTGTAAACAAGGGAAAAACTCACTTTCAAAGTCTTTTAATGCTTGCGGCTTCTCCCACACGGATTCTCCAGCTTTGCTATTATAATAATAAAGTCGACCATCTGGTGCTCGATGCTCCGTCCAGAGCATAGCTGCGGCTACCAATTCAGCATCGATTTGTGCTATAATTGCAGGGTCCTCGGCAGGAACTTGTGGTTGCATAACGCTATGCGGCATTTGAGGCATTCCTGCAGAAAATAATAAACGTTTACTTACAATTGCATAAAATTATTAAAATTACTTTTAAAAATTAAATAAAAATCACAATAGAGAAGCATTTCCAGGCCAAACTACAGAAGTTAATTAACCTTGAGAGGGCCGGGGTGGCCACTATAGTGGCCACCATTTATTTTTACTTTTATTTTCATCGAATTGATTTTTTATTTAATTTTACTTAATAAAAAACTAGTAAATTTTATTTTAATTTTCCGACCCTCTGAAGGTTAATGTTTTTTAACAAGAAATTAATAATTATTTTACGTAACAATTGTAGTAATTAAAAGGTATTTCAATTTTCAGTTACTTCAACGAATAAAAGTATAAATACTAATTATTATTATTCATTATAATATTATATTATACATTATAATATTCGACATAATCTGTCCTCACCTGAACTTAGCATTGTTTTATTACAATGTTTTGTTTTGCAGTTTAAATTGATATATCAAAAGAAGAAGGAGTTAATTTGTAGAATTTGTGTAAAAAAATGCGTAGAAACTTGTGTTAAACGTGTAGTATTTTAATTTGTTAGCATCCTTAAAAATTAAATTTTGAATAATATTATTAAAAAATGCTAGAAAATTAATTGAATTTTGGAAGACTTGCAGTTCAAATTTTTAAGTATTTTAAAATTTTAAGCAAATAAAGAACAATAATTAGTTAAATATTTATTTTACAAAAGTTATTAATATTTAAATATTTTTAATATTTAAAATTTTTTTTTTAAATTATAGGTTTTTGACAAAAACTTTTAAAAAATAAAAATTTTTTACAGAAAAAGGTACTTGAATTCACAATAATAATTTTAACAAACTGAAACAATTGGAAATTCGTTAAAATTTTTATATTTTAAAGAATTTTTTAAAAATTATCTATAAATATAATTATATTTTGGAAATTATATCATTTTATGAATTTTAAAAAATTATTCTATTTAAATAATTCAATTCTCGTAGTTGAATTCAGATAAGAATTGATTTAACAAAAATTTCAGTTAATATTTCAAAAAATAATTAAATATTTAAACCGTTATAACGGGAAATTTTAGGAATTAATTAAATTTTAAAAGGTTTTTACATTAAATTCCTTGAGAATTTAAGGGAAGCAAAAGTTTAAAAATAGTAAAATTTTTATTTTAAAAAATTATTAATAACATTATTCTTCTTTAAAAATTATTAGTTTTTCAATAATTTAATTCTAAAAAAAAAATAATTGAATTTTGGATGAATTACAGTTGCAAATTTTAGAAATAATTATATTTCTCGAGGTTTTTCGTTGAAATTATTTGAAATTTTAAATCCTCGGGGAAAATAAATATGAATAAGTTTTTTAAATTTTTGTTTAACAAAAAGTGTTAAAGTTTTGAAAAATTTAATTTAGAAATTTCGTAAAATTGTTTCTTGAAAAAATGAAACTAAATTTTTTTAAAAATACTTCCATTTCCGAAAATAGTTTCAAAAAATTTGTTACAATTGTAAATTTTGCTAACTTTTATTGAAATAAATTCTGAATTTTAATTCAAGTTGCTGTTGGAAATATTTTGGCATTTACTAAACGAATTGTTCAAATAATTAAATTTAATTAAAAACTGTAGGAAAAATGATGTTTTTTAAGAAATTAAGAATTTTCATTAAATTTGTAAAAGCAAATTTTAAAAGTAAAAATGGAAAAGAAAATTTCAGGTTTAGTTTTGCTAGTTATAAAATAAAGCAGTAACAAACTAACATTGTTAAAAGTGAAAAATAAAATCGTAGGAGGATTAATAAAATACTTTTTTGCAAAAGCAGAGAAAATTGAATCAAAAGAAAAAGGAAAATATTTACCCCAGCCTCCTTGTGGTGGTCCATAGCCGCCAAAGGGTTGAAATCCTGGGGGTGGCATTCCAAAGGGAGCTGCACCGAATGGCGCGGCCATTGGTCCACCAAATTGATTTGGCATTCGATGCTGCATTGGAACCATATTTGGCGGTGGCTGCATCATATTTGTGTTTACGGCGGGAGTATTTACAACCGGTGCAGGAGTCACAGCCGTACCGTTCGCTTGGGAAACTTCCGTTGTCGATGTCGCCTCTGGAGTGTCGGTGAGAGATGGCGGAGGACCAGTTCCAGGCGGAGCGGTGCTCATCTGATTCATTGCGTCGGTATTATTCGAAACTGGCATTTCACCTCCAGCCGGGGTTCTCGTCTCATTTCCCTGGGTAACTGTCGTTGTCGCCGATGTCGTCGTTGTTGTCGTTTGCTTCGCCGCACCGTGCACTAATTGCTCCAACTGAAATTTAAATTTTTGGAAATTAATCTCTGCTTGAATTGAAGGTTTCTATTTATTACCGTTTGTTGTTATTTATTACTATGTTTTGTGATTTATTAATATTTTTGGTTATTTATTAATATTTGTTGTTATTTATTAATATTTGTTGTTATTTATTACTATTTGTTGTTATTTATTACTATTTGTTGTTATTTATTACGATTTGTTGTCATTTATTACTATTTTTTTATATTTATTACTATTTTTTTATATTTATTACTATTTTTTGTGATTTATTACTATTTTTTGTTATTTATTACTATTTTTTGTGATTTATTACTATTTTTTGATATTTATTACTATTTTTTGTGATTCATTACTATTTTTCTATTTGTTCCAATTTTTCTATTTATTACTATAAAATGTACAAAATATTCTTTTGTATTTACCTGGTCCTGACCCATGACTTTAACGTTTGGACCCTCTGGCTTCGTCCACGTTGTCTCCCTCGATCTTATATTGTAATAATAACTCTTGCCGTCGGTCGTTTTCGTTTCAACCCAAACTTCGCCATTTAAATCTAATCCTGGAATGTTTGCTTGCTGCTGCTGTTGTTGCGGTTGTTGTCCAGGAATCTAAATTCAAAAACAAGAAGAAATTGAACAAAAAAGAAATTGAATCTAACGAATAATCAAAATTAAGCAAAAGGAATTCATTTTAATCAATGACGATTGATTGTAGCGAAATTTACGTTATTCATGTTCGGTGCTCCCATTCCAGGCGGAGGTCCAAATGGTCCCGCTCCCGCACCCATTGGACCGTTCATCATATGTGGAGGTGGCTAAAATAAAAACAATATTAAGAAAAACAATATCAGGTGTGCGACAAACGTTTAATTTTTTTCAAGCACTATTAATAAAAATGTCTGAAAATTCCCGGAGAATGTAAATTTAAAGAAAGCAAATTACCATTCCTGGTGGGCCCATTAAATTCGGAGGTCCCATCATATTCGGCGGACCCATTGGGCCCCAATTTGGATCGAATGGTGGCGGTCCCCGAAAACGAGGACCCGCAGGTCCTGGCGGGCAATTTGGACGTGGAGGACCTTCAAATGGATATCCATTATTGGGACCTCGAAACATTGGTCGTGGACCGAAACCCCTGCCTCTAAATCTCGGGGGTCCGCCGCGCATTGAAAAATCAAAGCCACCTCGACCCCTACCCCTGAAAGTAGTATTATTACTTTGGAAAATAACAACAAAGTATTCATTTCTTTAAATAATGAAAAAATAAATAAATATTAAACAAAAACTAAATAAACATTAAACAAAACAAATAAATATTAAGCAAAAAATAAATAAATGTTAAGCAAAAAAATAAGTAAACATTAAACAAAAAATAAGTAAATATTAAACAAAATAAATTTTAAAACAAATAAATTTTAAACAAAAAATTAGTAAATATTAAACAAAAACTAAATAAATATTTAACAAAAAATAAATAAATATTAAACAAAAAGTAAGTAAATATTAAACAAAAAATAAATATTAAACAAAAACTAAATAAATATTATCCAAAAAATAAATAAATATTAAACAAAAACTAAATAAATATTATCCAAAATAAAGTAAATAATAGTAAACAATAATAATAATCAATAAGTTTAAATAGAAGATAAATAATTATAATTATGTAAAAGTTAAAAATAACGACAAATAATAATTACAAGTAATTACTAAAAATATTTTTAATCACTGTAAGAATAATTAATTTCTTTAAAAAAATGAAAATAGAAAGAATAGCAAAAAACTATTCTGCGAAAGAGAAAAGAAAACAAGAAGCTTTAGATAGTAATAACAAATAAGAAACGATTCTCGTCTCGTGATATATGTTATCATAGCAAATAACGATCAAAATTGATCGAGGCATTTAATAGAAAACATAACCAATGAGAGCAAAAATAATGAATTTTCTCGTCACCTAAAGCCACCTCGTCCTCGGGGAACAAAATGTCTGTATTCTTCACCCTCGAAGGAATACTCCTCGGATTCCTCGATACCCTCCTCGGCGGGTTCCTGTTCATTTAGAGTCGGTGTTTCTGCATTTGCAACGGGTTGCTGATCTCCATTACCTTCCATTTTTTTTCACTCTCTCTCTCTCTCTTTCTCTCTCTTTTATTTATGAGTATATACACACAGAGGGAAAAAAAATTGATTTGTTAGGTCGTTTTCAATTCTAACATGTGAACACAATGAGAAAATTTAAAAACACTAAAATCACGTCACTCTTTATTCAATCTACAAGGTAAATACTATTTTATCAGTTTTAAAATCGTAAAACTGCCACAGACACAAATTGCCGACGTTTTATTGAAGAAACACCAACATAGGCAGCCTCATTCTGTGAACAGAAATCAATGGAGTATGTTTAGTGGGAAAATTGTCTTTGTTTATTTATGAGATTTCACTTTTCTTATTGATGGGAATTAGGTACCTATTTAATGATCCATTATTTAGAAAATAGCTACAAAAACTAGATTTTTTTCCGTTTATATCGCGGTATCAAACAATCCAACCATTAATCAACTTGGACGAATGAAATGAAGGGAGAAATGCAAACTGCGGGGTGCAAATTTGAATTCTTCAGAGACATCTATTGACGGTTAGTGAAAATACGTAGTTCAATTATTGTGAACGGGACTTAAAGTTTAGTGACCCAACCCTGGCCAGTGAAAGGCGGGAAAAAAATTTAAAGGTGCAAAATACAAATTGACAAACGTCAACAGTTTCAAACTGTCTTAAGTTTTGACATTTTGTATAATTTTTTCTTTCTTTTTTATTTTCAATTTAAGACGACAATGCTCGAAAGATCGAAAACATTTTTAAGTTTCGGAGTTCTTTTACTTAACCTCCAGGTGAGTTAAAAGCTGACATTTAATTAAAAACTGTCTTTTCGTACGGTTGTAATTTGCAGTCGAATGGCAGCAAAAATTGAATTTTATTCATTATTTTTAGACTCTTATGACAATTTCAACTTTGAATATGTTAGGATTTTCGGAAATAAATTTTTTGGCTGGTGAATTAACACCGAGTGAATGTTTTCAATTGTATAACATGTCTCGGGGATGGCATTTAAAGGTTAGGTTAGGTTGCACTTTTTATTTATCATTTATAGCGTTAAATTTATTATTATATTATTGTTTATGGAATTTTTGTTTTTGAATACATTTTTCTCAAAAGAGTGAAACGGAAGAATTCTTGCGAAGGAAAAGATATGGAATTCCGTGTATAAATTTGCTGTCAACATGGTTAACGGATCCGGACGAGTATAATTTTAATTTTGACAATCTCACTTTGACACTCAAGGAAATTGGGAGAGAGGATTTAGTTTTCGAGCTAGATCGAAGAAAAGTGACGAATTTCCCCGAAGATAAGAATTTGGAGTACGTTTAGCGAGTGGTAAATTTTTAATAGATTATTCTAATAAAATAAAGTATGTTAAATGATTCTTTTAATTTAGGGAAATTTGAAATTTAGTTTGTCGTAAAATTTAATTTGATAAATTGGAAATTTTATAGAAATAAAATAAGAAAAAAATCAGTGATCGCGGATGAAAGATTAGGAAAGTACGTCTGTCCTGATTTAACGGAAAAGAGGAAATTTTTTTGGGAATATACTTTTATAATTATCACGATTCTCATCGTAGTGGTTTTATGTTTTTGCTGTTGTTTCTGCATTTACGAAAAGCTCCGTTGTACTTGTAATAGGTATTCGATTCTTTTTCTTTTAAAATCCAATTCTGTTATTAATAACTGATAAATTTTAAAATTATATTTGTTTTAACTTTTTAAATCTTTCAGGATCGAACGAAATTGTTGTCGGAAAAATCCTCAAAACGAGGAGGAATATTGTCTCTGTGCTGATAAGTTGAAAGAAACGACGTTCGAAGATTACTGTACGAATAAAAAGAAATCGTCGTATTTTAAACAAATGTTTTTCAAATGCAGTGAGTATTTCACAAAAAGGAGAGAGGAAAAAAAGGAAAAATTGCGTAAAGAAAAATTTCAGAGGTTGAAAAAAAAATTAGAGGTAATTTGTAAAATGTTACCACTAATTTTGCTTTGTGTTATTATTTTTTCTTTTTGCAGAAAATGTACTTGGAGCGACAAAAAGATATTCGAGTGAATCGACAGGAGGAAAGAATTTTAAATTCTTTGACCGAAAGGGAGAGAGACGAACTCGGAGAGACTATTTGTCAAATGAGATTTTTTCTCAACTCCGACAAGGAAACGGAAAGATTACTCTTGTCTGGAAAACGTTCCGGAACATTTATTATCGACATGAAGAATCTTCATCGACCAAAAATCACTCATTCGCATTTGACGAATCAAGAAATAAGAAAATGGAAATCTAGAGACAGATTCTCATCGTCGTCCGATTTTCCTGTGCAACGAAAAACGTGTTCCGAATGTGAAATCACGAAAAGAAAACAGGAAAAAGTATTTACTTTGTTCGAATTTTTTATTTTATTAATTTAATTTATTTCAATTCTATTTTATTAATTTAATTTATTTCAATTCTATTTTATTAATTTAATTTATTTAAATTCTATTTTATTAATTTAATTTATTTCAATTCTATTTTATTAATTAAATTTATTTCAATTCTATTTTATTAATTTAATTTATTTCAATTCTATTTTATCTAAATTTTGATATTTAAATACTGAAAGTTAAAAATTAATAAAACTACCAAAATTTTAGAGAAATCATCGAAGAGAGTACGAAAAATATTCGAAACACGAGAAGGAAGGTAAAAATTCAAAACTCATTGAGTTGGAAGAAACCAGCGAATTCATTAAATGCTACACAATGTCCGAATCAGAAGAATGTTCATCAATTATGAAAATTAATAACAGGTAAAATTTTCTAATTCTTGAAAAGGTATTAAAATACAATTCTTTTAAATAAAAGTATCAAATCAGAAAACTAGCAAAATTTACAGTGTTTACGAATCGGAGCGAAAGACAAATATTTTTACATCTGAGGAAAGTGAAATGTCAACGTTTCGTTCGGAGAATTATCAAAGTCCTCTGGCTAATAAAATCCAATCGGAGGCAGAAAACCAAAAACAGAAATCCACAGACGTCGTTAAATCGAAATCAACGACTGAACTGGAATCTTTGAAACTAAATCGACTCTCAGAATTAACACTAGAAAAAGAAAATCAAGATTTTAAATTCCACAGATCGGAAAGTTTATCAAAAACACCTAAAACTTCTCCAATTGCGAATTGTGATAACAAAATGATGAAAATAAACCACGTTTCGGAAAAAGAAACACAAGATTGTTTTAAAATTCATAAACCCTCAAAAGAAAGCCAAAATTTACCGAAAGCAGAAGCTTGTTGGCCACCGGCGACTTGTAGTAGTAAAATAAATTTGGAGAAATCAAACGAAAATTTGCCATTTTTTGAAAATTTAGAACGTGGCGACACTGAATCGCAATTGGATTTTCGTAAGACTTGCGACGAATTGAGTCTACTTGTTTCGCAGCAAATGAAGCAGCAATCGTATCCTTGTGAGAGGAAATATTGCCTCTTGCGAAGGCACTTACAGCAACGAGTCCACGACTTGAAGCAATGTCAATTTAAACAAAATTTCCATCAATATTATTCGAATAATGAAGCACCGTCGTGTGGAGTTGGAAGAATTTGTCGCGACACTTACGATGAATTTAAATTGATGAAAGCACTGCCTCACGAGAGGAAGCAAATTAAAAAATCCATTTTTAAAAGAAGAAAAGAATTTCTAGACCAACCTTGTGTTTCGCCAAAGAAAAAATGCTTCAATTACTCTTCAATTGGAATAATGTGATTTTTTTTTTAAAAAGAAATATATTTTTGATTCTTATTTAAAGGCTTTTTATTTACTTAGTTACATACGTTCACTCCTCTTAACCTCTTTTACTTGTAGACCTGAAAGAAAAAAGAATTTTATTTAGTTAGAAGTTCTTTTGGTTTGAATAATAATTGTATTTTTCTAATGTTTATACTAATAATTAAGATTTCTAGCATTTGGGTTTAAATTTAAAGTGTTTTTTCCTTTAAAATTAATTTTAATTTAGAAATTTACCTGGAGGCAAGGATTGCTTCAATTTTTCAGCCTTTTCTTTGTCTGTAATGACAAGAGTGTACAGGAATCTTGAGCAACGCACTTTGAATTTCACATTGTCAGCGTTCTTCTTTATTTTGACGGCTAGAATAATTGAAAATAAACATTATTAATTTATTAATTAAAAAAAATTTTAAATTATTAATCTACATTTTTAATTTGAAAATTTAATTGTTTAAAAGATTGAAAAATTAGTTTCAAATAATTTAATAAATAATTAAAATTAGGAAACTTAAAAAAAACGAGTTTTACCACTCGCAACAATATTAACAATTAAAATAAAAAAAAAATTGTTTATACAAAAAATGGTCCTATTGGTAATTTCTTTGCAATATTAATAGAATATTTTGTTTAAAAATTCCTCTCTCTTAATAAACTCTAAACAAAAATATTATAAATACAAAAATTCAATTGAAAGTTATTTTTGTGATAAACTTCACGAAGTTCGGGAACATTCAAAAAGTTGTAAAGTTCCTAAAAACTCCTTCTTATTAGAAAAATAAAGAAAAACTTACATTTCGCGTCCTTCCTCCTCGCCTTCAAAAGGAAGTCCTTAATTTCTTTGATTTCTCGTGGCTGGAAAAGAGAATAAAATTCTAATAAAAGAAAGGGAAAGGCAGATTTTAGAATGTCAAAATTTTGAGGTTAGAATTCGTAACCTTTAGTTCGAGACAAAAATTAAGATTTACAAAACAAAATTACACAAGTAGACTCAAAAAAAAGTTTGTAGAATTACTTAATTAACGAATAATTGACACTATCAAAGGGCAATATAATATTTTACCACTCACCATGTTTACTGTTTTCGAGAAATGTAAGGACTTGAAGAACTCTGAAACGAATTGTACAAATACAAGGATTAAACTTCACAAATAATGCAACTATTAACTTTAAATTATCTAAAAACTATTAAACAATGAATCTATATCGATTTTCGTAAATAATACCAATTGATTTTGTTGATAAATTGCGATTAATTTTTTCTTAAAAAAGAAACACAAACTCACCAAGTACACTCTACACCGGAAGAAAGTGTCAATTTCCAAGGGCTCCTCGATGGTAGGAAAAAGAGTCAAATTAGCAACTAATTTTGAAGTTGAAATTCGCAATGAAATTAACATTAATAGTAAGGAATTTATGAAAAAAACCTTGTAAATTTTATTAATAGCGTAATAACGAAATATAAAGTATGTAAATTAATTTCTGATTTTTATTTTATTAAAAGAAAGATCGCAGGGGTGTGTGGGACTTTTAAAACTCCAAACGGCGGGAATTTACAAAATTCTATTTTGAAAACGAGCCTTTAAAGTGTTTTTGCTAACATAAATCGATGTAAAAATAGGTAAAACCGGCAAAAACATTTAAAAAGATATACCTAGTGTTACGTTTTTAAATGTTTATCATCAAAACATATTGAACCCTGCGTCAGTAAGTATTTGGTTTTGTTCAATGGTTAAAAGGGTAAAAATTTGATTGTTCCGGAATATTCGCAGATTCATTCACGTGAGCGACTTTTATTATTTTAGAGAGGAAAAAAATATATAATATTTCTGTTGGGGAAAATTCGAAAAAGTCGTAAAAACTAGTTGTTTTTGTTTAAAACTAGGAGGGTGTATAAGAATTACACTGCAATTATGGAACATCCTTTGCCACACATAATGGAAAGTGCCGATGACTTTGGTGGCAAACCGAAAGATAGGTTAGTCTCCATTTTAGATCAAATTGAAATGCATGTAGAAAAATTACGAAAGGATGCCTCAAGATTGGAAGAAGAAAAGGATTCATTATTAACAACTCTAGACACACTTCGCAACAATGAAGTACTTATTTCTTTAGAAGATTGTAAGTGGAAAAATGCTTTGTTTTGTTTGCCTTAAGTCACTCGGTTGACCTAGAAGTCAGAAATTTCCGGAAGTTTTTTATAAATACAGAGTACGATTTTCAATACCTTGATTTAGTTTTTTAATTGACTTTTTAATTAACGAAACTCAAAGACAGTGACAATTAAAGAAACTTATTTATAGACTTTCGGATTTTTATTTTTCCCTTTTTGGGAAAATGGATAAATTTTGTATTTCTTAATTATGGAATTAGTTTTTGTTCGCAATTTTTATGAAATATGTATTTTTTGCTTTTGATTCGCGTCATGTTAAAATGGTATCTAATTGATTTATCTTTATTAGCGGAAAAAGATGATGTTTTGAGATACGCCGAGAGATTGTCTATGAGATGTTTGACAGTTGATGTGCTCGTGAAGGTTCAACGCGATCATATCCAACAAGAAGCCTTACATCAAGTAATAATTTTTTTTAAAAATTGTTCCTTTTTGTATAGAAATTGAAGAAATTAATTCTCCATTGGGGATTAATTTTTCTTTTTTTTCCAGGTGAATGGCTTAATTGACAAATTAATTGTCAATTTACGTGACGATCCAAGTGCCACTAGACTGAGATGTGCTTCGTTTATGAATGCATGCTCATCACAGGGCATAGGCCATTCGGATAAAATGTTTGAAACAGCCATATTAGGATGCACCATGGACGATCAAAAGAGAGTGAAAAAACGATTGCAAGGTTTACTTGACTATATCGATAAAGTCCAAACAATAGAGCTACCTTAAAATGCTCCCTTTTTTTCTCTCCGGTAAAAGTTACTTTCTCCATAATAATAATTCCATTAAAATGCATTTTTATAACGGATTTTTCCACAAGATTTTCAAAAATTTCATGAAGGGAAAATCTTTAGAAAAGGCAGCAAACTATTTTCTTTTTTTCGTTCCTTTCATTTTTTTTTTTTTTTTTTTTTAATCAAGTTTGCGATCTAATAATGATTTGTCATCAAAACTGCAATAAATCAGTTTAGTAAAATTGGCAATTAGAGAAATTATTTTATTTTTCTTTTTAATAACACTTTCTCGTGAGATAAGAAAGAATAGTTAACTTGCAAATCGAGTTAGATTTTTTCTCTTTCTAAAAAAAATATCGATTGAAAGAAAATGTCTTCGTGTATATAAATTTTTTCTTCAAAATTCTTTTTTTCGTCAATCACAGTAAAAAATTAGCAAATAGGAGAAAATAACAGAGTTTCTACAGAGTTTCTAAAATCTAGTCTTTTTTTATTTTTTTTTTACTTGAGGATGCAAAATATAGACTGCAGGACGGTCTCGAATTTTCGCTTTCAACTTTTCATTTCTAAATTAAATCAACTCTCGTGTAAGTTATCAATTCTTTCATTGTTTCATTACGATTAAAAATGAATGTTATAGCTTCTTAGGGAACAATACTATTATTATTAGAATTCTAGTTTAAAATCGTGTAAAAATTTTGTCTTCGAATACTTTCCAGAAAAAAAAGCAATAATTTAAATCAATAACTTAGTAAAATGTCTGAAAAAATGACTCGAACGTCATTTTCAAGTCAATTTGACAAAAATTTCTTTCTGATATTAAAATTTATTAATTTTAAAGAGATTCAATTCTTTAATCCTTTATTACAAAAATTTAAATTCCCCCCAAAAAAATGTGTAAATAATGAATATGTTTCATTTTTTTTAAAAATGCGGACTTGAAAACGGCTTTATTGTAATGTAAACTAAAAAAAATTCCTTTAGTAAATAAATATTTTTATTTATTTTTTTTTCTTAATTAGAAGAAACCAGCTTTGACTATATTAACAAATTTAATGTACAAATTACAAAAATAACTTCTATTGTCATTTCTGTGATAATAAAAGTTCAATTATAAAATTTGTAGCCTTTATTGAAATAAATTACTTAAGTACCTTATAAATTAAAACATTTATTATATTTATCTTTAACTTAAGATATTTGGTTATAATTATATACTCACACTTCATTTTTTTTATAAATAATTCTTAAATAATTTTTTTTTACACTCGGGCAAAGATTCATACAATTTTCTTTAAAAATTTAATACTTTCGAACAAATGTTCCAAAAAAACAAATGTTTTTTTTTGGAAAAAGAAAATGAGTATTCGAGTATTAAAAGACGAGGAGCAGAAAATTAGTGGAAAAAAATTTTCGCTTATAATTTAACAGAAGAAAGAACTAAAAAATGAAAATAAAAACTATTTGTTAAATTACATATTTACAATTGCGGCTCGTTGTGAGAAAACTTAACAATGAGCAATATTATAATTAGATAAAAAAATATGAAAAATGTTTCTTCGCACCTGTTGCTTTGGAGAAAGGCACCCTTGTGTAATTATTAAAATATATTATCTGGTTTTTTTTGTCATTATCTTGCTTCGTTACAAGTAATGTAACCGTCTTATTGTTTTGCTTTTTTGATGAGAATAATTCTTAAAATTTTTAGTCATTAAAACAGTCGACAGGAACTCTTGACAAAATGCTTCTTTTTGTGATTACGAACTTTTTTGCCCGATGGTCGTAAGACGATCGTTCCGTTACTTGCGATTCGTCCTCCTGTCGATCCATTTGGACTAAAGGCACCTAAAATTAAAAAAAGACATTTAAATACAAAAAAGACGTTTGAATACATTTAAATACGAAAAAAGACGTTTAAATACATTTAAATACAGAAAAAAACGTTTATATACATTTAAATACAAAAAAGACGTTTAAATACGTTTAAATTAAATTTTAAAACACAAGTAAATAAATTACTCAAATAAAGAGTGAAAGTAAAATTTAGTTCAACATTTTGTAAACTTTTTCAAAGGGGGTGAAAAAATTAATTTTATTTTCATTTTCAAGAAACACACACTATAGGTGCCTCATTAATTAAATCTTTAAATTATTCTACTTCTATTTTGGGAAAAGCTATTAACAATCAAGATGACCTCAATTCTTGTGAAGGAAGAGAAGGGGGTTTTTTGTTAACGTCTCGAAAAATAAAATTGATTCCAACTGAGATTATTAGAACTCGAGACAAGAGTTCTTAGATATAAATGATCAAGTGACCAAGTGAAACACCAGTACATCCCAAGGATCGCGTGACCACAATGTAAAAGAATATCGATCTTTAAGCGAATCATACAATTTACGTGTCCATGTGCAGTAAAAAAAGAATTCTCACATATAGTTACAATAATTATTTCTCGAAAATTTGCGTGCGTTGCCATTTTATACGATTATTGCGATAAATTACAGTTTTCACTTTTTAAAAAGAATTTTTTAAATTCAACTTTTCCTTTCATCGCCTCTTTATTATTTTCTTTAATCCAAATATTGAATTTATTTAATTATTTGGTAATTTATTCAAATTTCTTGAATTATATGTTAATTTATTCAAATTTCTTTAACTATTTGTTAATTTATTCAAATTTCTTGAATTATTTGTTAATTTATTCAAGTTTCTTTTATTATTAGTTAATTTATTCAAATTTCATGAATTATTTGTTAATTTATTCAAATTTCTTTAATTATTTTCGAATAAAAACAAAAATTTGAATTAATAAAATGAATTAAAATTTAATATTCCAAAAAATTGAAAATTAAAGAACTTTTTCTTCCCTGAAATCTATTAAATCTGCAGAAGAGACGAAAAATATTTTGTAAAAATTCAATTTTCTTTGAAATAATATTTTCTTGGGAGAGAAAAAATTATTACTTATAACAGAAGGTGTTCTAGGCTCTGAAGAATACATCCTGAGATCGTCTTCGTCCTCATTGCGACGCATTTCCAAAAGACAACGGGTCGCCAAATGTCTAAAAACATTCATCACTCCAACATCTTCTTTCACCGAAGTCCTCAGAAGTTTGCAACCTAAAGCGCGACTAAGTCTTTCTGCTTCGTCTCTGTAAAATTATCGAAACAAAATAATGAAAATTATTTCTCATAAAAATTTTTTTTTTGAATTTGAAAAAATATTTTCTTTACAATCAATTTTTTGAATAATAAAATCAATTGTATTAAAAAAACAATATAAAATCAATTTTTAAAAAAAATAAACAAATAAAATCAATTAAAAAAAAAAATAAACAAATAAAATCAATTTAAAAAAAAATAAACAAATAAAATCAATTTTACTTAAAGTAACAAATAAAATCAATTTTACTTAATAACAATAAAAAAATGGAAAAAAATAATAAATAAAAAGAAAATAAATAAAATTCAATAAAAAAATAAAAACCAATTTTATTGAACATTCATAAAATAAACTAATAAATTCGCGAAAATAAAATAGAATGACAAATTTCTAATAATAAAATAAAATATCAAATTTATATTGGATTTCTAAAAAAGATGTTTAATGATATTCAATCTGTATTTTTATTTTACATTTCCGCTCTTCTATCTTTTTAGATTAGATCGAAAAAATAAAAATACACCTCTCGTATGTTTTTGCATGCCATGAATCAGTTTATGTTTGATAAAAATAATACACAGTGGAAGAAAAAAACTTACGGATCGACAACACATTGATCGACGAGGTCCATTTTATTTTGCACTAGAACCGTTGGTATTTCACCACATTCGTTCTCAACCTGTAAAAAGGCCATAACAATGAATAAATAAAGCGAGTATAATACTTTTTTTTTACATCTATACAATTATAACGTATGACCTATATTTTAATTTCTAGTTGTGAATTTTTGCCATAAATATTTACAAAAACTTAAAAGAAATTTAACCATTTTTTTTTCTTTATTGTATTTCTAATTTGAAATTGCCTTTTATTTCGACACGTGTAAAAAGGACAATTTTTCCCCCACTTTAGTTCGATTAGAATTTGAAAGCAAAAAAATATTCTGAATCACAGTTATAACTTTTTTTCTAATTTTTGTCATTATAGCTATAAGTAAACACAAGATGTATTTAAGAGTCTGAAATTTGAAATTTAAATTTTGTCTTCGAAGGCTTTTAATAATAGTAAAATTTGCATACTTTTGACTTGGAAATATTTCATTAGATTTTTAAATCTGAGAGAAGAAAAGGGGGAGAAAATAGAGAGAAAGTACAAAAAAATACAAAAAATACAAAAATACAAAAATACAAAAATACGAAAATACAAAAATCCAAAAAGTAAAAAATTACAAAAAAAAATGTATTTAAATTTATTTTTAAATAAACGGAAAATATACAGAAATTTACTCTTCAAGAAACTGAGATTAAACTTTGTAGTTTTTAGTTGAAAATTGTTAGAATTAACTTATTTGCTTTTTTTCCCTAATTGGATATCTAATTTAAATTTTCAAATTACAATTCATGTTGGCAACTTAAGTATATATTGTGAAGAGTCAACAGTCCTATAAAATGTACAATCACGTATATCTTGTTGAGACACACTCTCTTGAGCAGTTGCTTCCTCTTCACAAATACATACCTTGAAATCTTTTCACTCTCTCATTTCTCCTCCGCCTTTTCAGACTTACAGCAAAAAACGATTTAACGACTTTCCACACAAGGAACTCGTGCATCGCGACCGGGTTACGAGAAACTTGTTCTAGCTTTTCATATTTGTATTCTTTATGCACAAAGACAAACCTTTTTTTCGATTC
Source organism: Leptopilina drosophilae (assembly GCA_032873175.1). Classification (NCBI taxonomy): domain Eukaryota; kingdom Metazoa; phylum Arthropoda; class Insecta; order Hymenoptera; family Figitidae; genus Leptopilina; species Leptopilina drosophilae. The sequence continues at coordinate 43,081,607 of CM065485.1, read as the reverse complement.
TTAATTATTGCAATTTTCCCCGAGAAATTACAAATAAAAATCAACGTGTACAGTATAATTTAAATAGACAATCTCACGATAATTTCAACAAATTCATTTATACTCATTTATACTCATTTAAACTCATTTATATTCATTTCTATTTTTTCTACTTTAACCATTTTTAGATTCAATTTCTATTTTTTATTCTATTCTTTTTTGTCAATTGGCTGAATTTCTTTTATCCGTTCTTTTTTGTCAATTGGTTGAATTTCTTTTATCCGTTCTTTTTTGTCAATTGGTTGAATTTCTTTTATCCGTTCTTTTTTGTCAATTTGTTAAATTTCTTTAATTACAGTAAATATTCTTGTAATTTTAATCGTTGATTGATTTTGTGTTGACAAAAAATTGCGAATGTTTTGCTTTTCTTTTTTTTTGGAGAAGAAGAAGAAGAAGAAGAAAGTTGTCGTGGAAATAAATTCTGAAGGACATGTTGCGTCGATTGCAATGGAGGGAACGCTCCTTTTGAAGGAAGTTGTAATTTTTGTGTTTCTGGAGCATTTACCTTCAACTTCCAGGAGGGAATGGCATCGAAGGAATCTCTGTCAGTGACTGAATAAGCCAGAACACAAGCGTGAGCTCCTCGGTAATAGGCGGCAGTAATTGCATCGAATTCTTCTTGACCTGCCGTGTCCCAGAGCATCAATCGAACGTCCTCGCCATCAACCCTGAAAAATAATATCAAAGGAAAAAATAAAATCCTTAGAGAGAATTCCACCAAATTATTGCTTATTGTAATTTAGAAAAATAGTCAATTTACTCCATATTTTGTTGTTAATAGTAAGAAATAGAAAAAATAAACATAAATAAAATTAAATAAATTAAATAAATTAAATAAATTAAATAAATTAAATAAATTAAATAAATTAAATTAAATTAAATAAATTAAAATAAGTAAATTAAATTAAATAAATTAAATTAAATTAGATTAAATAAATTAAAATAAATTAAATTCTATTTTTTCCATTAAATTCCACTTTTTTGCCAATTTAATTAGAAAATAGAAAAACAATTTTTACTTTCCGAATAAATTCGAATATGCAAATTTACAAATTGAGGAGTAAAAGAGGACAATAATCGAAAATTTGCGAAGCTCTTGAAAATGTTGAAACTCACTCAATCTCCCTTTCGAGGAAGTCGACCCCTATTGTTTTCTTGTAGTCCCTCGTGTAAGTTCCTTTACAAAATCTTTGGATCATGGAGGATTTTCCCACAGCACCATTGCCCACTATTACCACCTACAAGAGAGAAAATTCATTAATTTCAATAAACTCAACAAAAGAGCGAGCGATTAAACAAAATAAAAATGCAACAAAGTTAATAAATAAAGACAAAAGAAGTGAACATGGAAATTAAAGCAAGGAAATAATTAATTTTAATTAATTACCATAATATAAAAACTAAATTTAAACACTGTTTATTAATTATTACGTAAACCAAACGAAATTCCAGAAAAAAATTAATTTTTTACAATTTAAATAATATTGACTGAAATAATTAATAAATTGAAAAAAAAGAAAAAGAGTAAGAGAAAATATATAAAAGACAATTGTAAGAATAAAAGATTTTGATAAAAATTTTCGAATTAATAAATAAAAAAATATATCAAAAAATAAAAAAAAATTCGAAGAGTTAAATTTTTGAAAGAAAATATTGAGGAAAAATAATTAATAAATTGAAAAATTAAATTGAAAAAAACAAAAGAGTATAAAAGGCACTGACAATTTGCCAAAAATGTTTCCGATTAATAAATTAAAAAAGAAAATAAAAGAAAATAAGAAAATATTAATAAAGAGTAATTTTTGAAACTAAATTTCAATTCGATTAAAAATAAATAAATTCCAAAGAGTAAAAAAAGAATAAGGGAAAAAATCACGCACGAAAGATTAAATTTATCGAAATAAAAAGGTGTTGACAGAGAGAAAAATTTTTACAATCAAATTGAATTTTAATTTCTACCGTTATTGTATTTATTATATCGAGTAAATTACCATATAATTCTTGAGAAAAAAAAATTAATAATAATAATCTGACAATTGTGAATAACGACTTCTAATTGATGATTAATGACCGTTCGTATCAGTCAATAAAATACGAAAGTGATGGATATAAAAGTTTTTCCATGTAATAAAAAAAAATAGGTCTGAGAAGAACACGCTTGCCTATAATAATCAATAACACTAAAACGTGACATAAATATAAAAAAAAATAAATAAATAATATTACCACTAAAATATTTTCCATAGTATTATTTACTAGAAAATTATTCCTCTGTAACACAATATACAGTTGATATTTTCACGATAAAATTATAATGTATAATATGCGTTCAAAAGAAAAATCCCCGTCAAGGTTTTTCCCCTAAAAATTTATCACGATAAAAAAATTTGACACGCACCCGAAAAAGATTTTTCCTTACCATAATTTTTTCAACAATTTTCAAACAATTTTTTAACAATTTTTAAATAATTTTTGCAACTTTTTAACAATTTTTTTCCTCTGCAATTACAAGATCCGGAATACGATTAACAATTATCCGGAATAGATCAACAATTAAAAAAATTGCTCGATAGAAATTTTAATCTCGAAATCTAAAATTGAAGAAAATTTCCTCCATTTGTTTCATTTTAGAATTTTTTTCTCTTTCTGTCAACGAACTTTTTTTTTGCAAACTAAAAAGCTTTGGAAAAAAATCAATGCTGGAGTTAATCTTTTAAGGGAAAAAAAGGAAGGCAATTTTCCAGTGATATTTGCGCAAGGTGCAAATTAACTTGTGAATGAAAGTTGTTCTGCGTGGACAGGTGTATTCACCTGACTTTATAAACCGTTTCCTGCATTTTTATTCAAAAAAAAGACATAAAATGAATAGTGTATTTAGTTCAATAATTTCGATAAGGTATTAAAAAGGAAAATAAACAAAAAACCGGTTTTTTTCGCAAGGACCTTGCTCCTATAAGAGCCGTTAGTTCCAATTTCGAAATTTGACAGTTTTGATAATGGAAATCAGTTGCATTATCATTATTATTATTATTATTATTATTATTATTATTATTATTATTAAATAAGGGGAAAAATTAGGGAAAAGTTGAATTATTAAAATTATCGAAAACTAAATTAGTAATTATGTAAAAATTAGTTATTAGAAATTAATTGTTAATTAGTGTTAATTAGTATTACTAGTAGTAATAGTAGCATTTAAATAATTATCGCCGCAGTAGAATCGAATTGGAAGAGACGAAATTTTTTCATTTTCCTGTAAAATGATTTACGATTGAAAGTTCATATTTTTCCCATATAAGAATTTATGGAGAAAAGATGTTCATCGACGGTCGTTTAACTTTATAGCGAAGTGCAAGCAAAAGGTAGAGTAAAAGTTAACGCTTGCAGTTCTCGCATACCTAGGACATCATATTACATGTATGTACACGAGTACCGTTAAACGTGATCTCAACAGAAGGCGAGACACGATTATTATCGAAACAGATTTATTTTCTACTAGAAACATGATCCCCCTTTGTAAAATTACAATTTCTTCTCTATTTATTAAAATTACTGGCAAAATATCAGTGTATTAAATGCCACTTCTGCCATCAGAGGCAAAAACAAGTCGCTAATTATATGTTCTTCATTATAATTTCCTTCTTAAGAAGAACTAGAAGAAGAAGAAGCAGAAGAAGAAGAAGAAGCTGTTTGCTCTTAATGGAATCTTTTTATTTTAGGCGAAAGTCGTTTGCCTCAATTAGACTAGTGCCAGTGACACATTTTTCCTTGAATTAATAATTTAAATACAAATTTCTATCGAAATGTCATAAAAATTAATTTGAATTTTATTTCGTTTAAAAAGAGAAAACTTTATATGAAAAGAAAATCACGATTTATTCCGTTACAAGTTTTTTGAATTCTCAAATTCGATTATTGTAAGAACCTAATTGAAAAAAAAACTGTCGAGACGAAGTTATTTCTATTAATTCTAAACACAATTTTTCATTATTGCAAAAACGGCGCTAATTAAAGACAGTCGATGTAAAATAAAAGGAACAAGTACTTGTTCTTGTATATATATAAAAGATGAGTAGTTACCTTGAGGGAAATCTCGAGCTCTTCCTCTCGCATTCTGACCACACCACGATTAGCATAATATCCCACACTAGAATTTCTTTAGCCGCTCCTGCGACTCCTCGACATGGAAAACTTATGCCATAAACTTTAATCAAGGCTTTCCGGCGAGAATATTTGTATATCACCTTTCCCGGTGTTTTGAGCCGGCATGCTTATCATGAGAACGGCCCATGGCCATTTCGGCTTCTCAACTATACAAATAATCCTTTAGGTTTAAACTCTTCTTCACTTTTTTTTTGCTCCGCGAAAAAAAAAACGGTTAAAGCTTCGTTGAAAAAACAATCAAGATGAAAATTGCTTTACAGAACAAACACACACTGATACGCGCCACTGGCCGACTGAAACACGAAACAGAAAATTACCTCTCAACCTGCGGAACAACGTCTTGAAATAAACGGAGACAAACACCTGCGACCTGCCGCCGCCAGGTATTCACCTGGAGAACCTGGCGCTGCGAGTGTTGGCAGCCCTGCTTGATCCTTCGAACTAAAAATTGCTCCTTCTCCGATAAATTTCTTTATAAATATATAAATCGTTTGCTATAGATTATCAAAATATACGATCCGGATAATTTAAAATACTTATGAAACTATCACAAAAGGAATTAAACAATTAATTTATCATAGAAAGGAGTAACATAACCTCACTTTTTCAAATTGTTGAAAGTTGAACTTCAAAATGGCGGGACTTTTAAAATTCCTTTTGAACTCTTGAAGTATAAAAGAGGAAAAAAGAAGAAAAAAATATAAAAAAGTTAGTTTCGTTAAAAAAACACATGTTCTAATAAACCATATTTTTTGTTTATTATTAATACAGTAATAAAAGTCGACGACGGTATTGACATAACAAAATCGATTATCGGGTTAATAAGATCAACGGCATGAATGACAATATTTTTTTTTTGTTTCAAATTGACTCAAGAAACATTTTTCTCTTGATCGTTTTTATAATTTTTTTTTCCTCAACTAATAAATGTAGTAAAAGTGTGCGCATTTAAATACACATTTATTTATTTATTTATTTATTTACTCATTAAAGCACAAGGTATAAAAAAAATAGAAATTGTAAAATGGAAGAAATGAAAATAAGTATATTATTTTCTAAATTACTTGATATGTATAAAATATAAAATAATTGTACAATTTGTAAACACTAAAAACTAATTAAAATTGTAAACACTAAAATAATATAATTAAATTCGAAAAAAATTTTTTAAAAATTATTTTAAAAAAGTCCCTTAAAAAAACAAGAAAAGGGAGAAAAAAATTATTTTTACCAAAAAAAAACGTTCAATTTATAAATTGTTAAAAAATCATTTCTCAATGAATTTGAAAAGCAAAAAAAGAAAAAATTAGAGTGATTTGCATAAAATAACTAGTGGTGAGTAATAACAGAACGATTACGTCACTGCTTATCGTTTTTATACTAATAATTAACGTTAGTAGTATGCACTAGACCGAATTTTTTTTTTACTGTCATTATAAAGATTAATAATAAATCATATAAGATTGGTCAAAATTAACAACTTATCAATCGTATTTGTCATTTGCAAAAAAAAAAGAAAAAAAAACACTAAATATCTATGTGCGCTTACTTGCTTAGAATAATTCGCTACTGTACATTGCGATTTGGTTCCATGTTAAATAAAAAAAAAGAATTTGTCTTTCTTGTCCTGAAATATTTAAAAATTGGGGGGGATAATATTTTGTACAAAACACGAATCGAAAATAATTAAATTATTTCCGAATATTCAACGAGATTGTGTCTTTTTTAAGTTTTTAAATATATCAAAAAAAAATTCCAGTTTAAAAATTGATTATTATAGCAAAACGCGTAACAAAAAAAGCAAGTTATAATAGACTTAATATATCGTTGATGATATAATTGATGCCGACGTTTTGGTAAGCAAAAACTAAATTGCTTACAAACTTTCGTGAGTTTATTGAAAAAAAATTGTAATCGAGTTATAGTAATGGAATTTTTTTTTCCTCTTTTTTCTTCACCATAAAGACTAAATTAACATTTAACGATTGTTGTTCTTATCGTTTTTTACTTTTCGCGACTGTAAAAATTAATTTTCAAAATTATTCTTCCCTTTGACAAAAGAAAGTTTCCCTAAAATCAATAGTCACCTAAGGCATTTGTTTCTTTTCTCTCTTTCTAAAAAAAAAATCCTAGACTCTCTAGAATGTATGGCAGCCATAATTGTGAAAAAACGAAAAAAAACATGTTACGACGATAAAAAAATAAACAAGTACTGTTTACATGTTTCTCACTTTCTCTCTCGTTCTCCCTCTTTTTTTTAGGATAATCTTCTTTACAAACTGAAAAACAGTACTTTTTGGATATCACAAACTTCTTGTTATTGAATAAAAAAATTGTCGGAGTTTTTTTTGTTTTGTTATCGATTAATTTCTATAGACCTGATAATCTCTTGCCGTGTAATGACGGGCAAAAGATTTTCTCGTATCCCAACTGATTTTCGTAGACCGTCTGTACGAATTGTAAACAGGTAAACGTGTGAACATTGTTATTTCACCAGGCAACATTACTCAGTAAGCCGATGCTTCCTTATATTCGGAGCCCTCCATGGTGAAAAAATCCTCCAATTTCCACTGGAGTGTCTCGAATGTTGGCCTCTTCATTGCATCCTTGTTCCAACATTCCAACATAATATCATACAATGCCGCGGGACAATTTGGTGGGCACGGCATTCTGTAGCCGTGTTCAACTTGATGCAATACTTCAGCGTTTGTCATTCCTATGAAAGAGAGAGAAAAATTAATTTTTCAAATTCATTTCATTGATTTAATTGATTTAAATGATTTAATTGATTTCATTGATTTCATTGATTTCATTGATTTCATTGATTTCATTGATTTCATTGATTTCATTGATTTCATTGATTTCATTAAATTAAATAAATTTCCCAATGGGAATGTAATTAAAAAATAACTACCAAACATTTCCGAATTTAAAAATTCGTTCCGAAAAACACAAATTTCGGTTTTAGAAAAATGAAACTAAAGGAAAAGAATTTTCTTGTTCGACTACTCACCAGGATAGGGAATTCTTCCGTAAGTGACCAGCTCTGTGAGAAGAATTCCAAAGGACCATACGTCGGATTTAATACTGAATTTGCTGTAGTTCGCAGCCTCCGGCGCAGTCCACTTGATCGGGAATCTGGCTCCTATTCTCGCCTCGTACTCGTCCTCCTTTATCAATCTGGCGAGACCGAAATCTGCTATTTTCACCACATTTCCATCGGCGACGAGAACATTACGAGCGGCCAGATCCCGATGAATGTAATTCTGTGACTCCAAGTACGCCATACCAGCTGCGATTTGCGCCGACATATCAATCAGCTGTTGGAGATTTAAACCCCTTCCTTTTCCTGAAAAGCATTTTTTTTTCCAATTTACATTTGCAATTTTATCTACTTCACAAAAAACAAAGTTCGGGAAAATAAAGAAAAAAGAAATAGAAATAAATAAAAAAGAAATATAAAAATAAATAGAAATATAAAAATAAATAGAAATAAATAGAAATAGAAATAAATATAATAGAAATATAAAAATAAATAGAAATAGAAATAAATATAAAAGAAATAGAAAAATAAATAGAAATGGAAAAATGAAAAAGATGAAAAAAGATGAAAAAATGAAAAAGATTATGTTTAAGGAAAAAATCCCCTTCCCCCTGTGATAAAAAGAGAAACAGAATTTAACTCTCACCTTGCAAATATTCGAGGAGACTTCCATTTCTCATAAGTTCCGTGATTATGTAAATTGGCTCCTCCATCGTACAAACGGCATAAAGTTGAATGAGTTTGTCGTGCCTGAGCTTCTTCATTATTTGCGCCTCGGCCAAGAAATCTTTTGGATCCATTGTTCCTGGTTTTAGTGTTTTTATTGCCACTGAAGTTGTATTATTCCAAAGACCCTCCCAAACTTCTCCGAATTGACCTTGACCCAATTTGCGAACAAATTTCAACGTTGTCTTATCGATTTCCCATTGATCCCTAGTTCGATGACTAAGTCCCTCGGTTACGGGTTTCTCAACCTATAAACAAAAAAGAATTTCAATTCACTGTCGTGAAAAATGAAATGAAATAAATTCAAAAAAAGTCAATGAATGTGAATTATACGTGAGAGTTGAGACACGAGAAATTATTTTTCAACAACACTACTCACCAATTTTATATACAGTATTAAACTTAATTTGCAAAATTCAACTGATACGAAAATTAATTTCCTGTTTTTTTTTACATAATATCCCGATTTAAAAAAAAATTAAAATTAAATTAAATTTGAAAAAATTAAAATTTACAAAAAAAAACTTGATTTCTAAATAAGAAATTCAATTTAAGAATACAAAATATTTTCTAATTAATGTAGGAAAAAAATTAGATACATTTTTAATTGGATAAAAAATAATTTAGTTAAAAAGTAATTAAAAATAAATGACATTTTCGTTTTCAAAAAAAAAAAATTTAAAGAGATAAGAGTATTTAGATTCTAATTAGTCTTTTTTTTAGCGTGAATCATTCATAAAAAATAATTACTCGCATACATCGGTCGAAAGTTTTAAAGCAAATGAATAATATTTAGCCTGTGAAAGTATCATGATTATGAAAATGAAATGAAAGTTCTCAAACGTAAAATACGAAAAATCTTCCTTACGACTCAATTAGAACTAAATAAACGGAAAAAAATTCATATTTTACATAATTTCTCTCTTTAATCCGATTAAATATATTAAAACAGCGATAAATCAGTTATTTTCCTAGGAAATAAAAACAAAAAACAAGCGAAACCGAAAAAAGTGTTTAATAGCTGAAAATTTTTCCGAGCAATAAAACTGCTGTAAATAAATAAATAAATAAATTATTTAATAAATAAATTAATTAATTAATTAATCAATTAATTAACTAAATTATTAACTAATTTTAGAAATACCTCAGATATTTTCTACTGAAAATTGTAAACAGAAAAAAACGAAAATAGCGAATAAAAAACTAACAACCAAAATTTTAGTAATTAAAATTAAAATAATTTATTTCTCAATAAATAAATAGAAACGAAAAAATTGACAAAAAGTAATTTTTTTTCAGAATTTGGCAAATTTGCAATTAAATTTATTTCGTTTGCTATTTGCTTCATTTGTCATGCTTCAGAGAAAAGTTTCCCGACCTAGAGAAATTTCCAAAGTTTCACGAATTTAATGATTAAAAAAAAACTAATTACAAACTAAAACTTCATTTGTTAATTACAACAGGAAACTCTCCTTTGCACATAACTAAACAATAAGTGAAATAGCGCTTTGTTAAGCAAGACTGCAACAAAAGTGTCTGAAAAAAATTTGCCTACATTAACACAAATAAACAAGTTATTCAATTTTTCCATTTACATAATTTTTAAAACAAAAATTCAAAATTGACAACAAATGAAATATTAACATCAATATTGAAAAATTGCACAATTTATCATATTTAAAATAAATAATAACTTTATAAATTTTCAATTCTACATAATTGATTAGTTATCTTATTGTTTTTTTTTCTTTCGTATTAATCAGTCTCTTTATCAATGTTCTAAATTCCTCAGGAATTTTTTTCCTTTCGTATATATCTAAAAAAAGCGTATTTTTCATGATTATTAGAGAAAAAGCCAGGTGAATTATTGCAATAATTATGAAAAACAAATTTGCAGCAAACTATTCTAAAAGTGAAACTAATGTCTATGACAAATAAAATCCCATAAAAAACACATTTGTGCTCTATACATGAAAATTTGAATTAAAAAAAGGAAAATGACAGATCGCGAATGTTCACAAGTGACGTTAAATTAATTTTACATGATTATTATGTGATTGGGACATTCAATTTACCAAGAAAATCCAGCGAGAGTTGGGGTAAGCAAAAACAGAACAAACAAAATCTATTTCAAATAACAAACTTTGCGAAACAAAATTATTAATTAGTTGTCAATAAAAAAAAATCAATCGTTTGTCCTCAATCGTCATTTTTCCCATTTGAAAATAGTTAACATTGATTATTATTTATTATTAATAGTTAATTTTAATTATTATTAATTATTAATAATAATTAATTTTAATTATTTTTATTACTATTATAGTAATTAATTTTAATTATTTTCAAATGTTCTAGAAAATTCCCCCAAAAAATCTGTAAAAATAATCGTAAATTGTTATCATAAAAATTATTAATAGATTTCACTGTAATCGAAAATCGATCGACAATAATAAAGTGTAAAAATATCCACAAGAATTTTAAAAGCAGAAATTTAATTTTCTCCTCAGAAATAAACAAAAGTCCTGAGCAAAAAGAATTTAGGAAATAAAATTTCCTCAAACCAAAAGTCCAATTTGGAGTTTATACAGTGCAATAAAAAAAATCATTTATTTCATTTCATCAAAAGAAAATACTATAAAAATAAATTTGCATATACGACAATAATAATTATTTGTATATCATCATGCAACTGGTTGTAGTTATTTTTTTTACAAGAGATTTCCAAAGGATTATTTTATTTCTTTTTCAAGTAAACGAATTATTTTATTTCTTTTTAAAGGAGACGAATTATTTTATTTCTTTTTCAAGTAAACGAATTATTTTATTTCTTTTAAAAGTAAACGAATTGTTTTATTTCTTTTTCAAAGTTATTTTATTTCCTTTTTTATATATTCGAATAAATATTAAAGAAATCCCTCGTAAAACTCTTGTATATTTATTTCTAAAAGCAGCAAGTCAGGTTTTCTTCTGTTTTTCTCATTTCAGGTACATTTCATAGTAAATAATCTTTTTCAACATGCAACGAGCTGTCTAAACTCCACTCAGACAATATATAAATTTTGTATTAGTGTAAATAATTTAGTGTATTACTTCTGAAAATTAATTCGCTTACCTGTACACATGGTTTGCATAAATTAACACAAAGTCCATCGGCGTCTTTACTGTAATGTTCGACAAGATCCTGAAGATTCCTGAATGTTGTTCGCCTTGCAATGAAGAAACCACCCTCGTCTAGTTGCCTTATACGATAATGCTTCACCGTGTCTCCGTCTCGCACTTGAATTTTCATTATTTTGAAAAGAAGAAACGAGAAATTGGAAAATTAGTATTTTATTCCAAGGGAAAAATCGATTTTAATCAATATTACTGTTTGTTTAATTATTAACTAAAATTAATAACTAAAATTAATAACTAAAATTAATAACTAAATTTATTAACTAAATTTATTAACTAAAATTATTAACTAAATTTATTAACTAAATTTATTAACTAAATGTATCATTATTAACTAATTATTAATTTTTAGTTATTATCAATTATAGTAATTCCAAATATACCTAATTTCCATGAAGACAAATTTTTAACAAATTTTACTAAAATAGAAAATTAAATTTTAATAGAGGGGAAAATAATATTTGCCACTAATTATGATTCACAAATTGCGTACATTAAATAAACGAAATTATTTTCTAAAACAATTTTTTTTATAAAATACATTCAAATACAATTTCATAAAAATAAAATAAGAATAAAAAATTAAATTTTCATTTAGAAACTTTGTAAGTAATTTTTTTTCTGCAGGGACGAAAAAATATTGCGATAAAAATTAATTTTGCTTCACGCGAACATTTGGAAGTAATTTATTTTTTATCAAAGCAAAACGTAAAGGGAATAAAAATAGTTCAACGTGTACAATTATTGGTAAACGATTACGAATGATGCATTATTAATTAACGTCTAGATAAAAATAATTGAAAAGAATTATAAATAAAAATAGTGATTTATTAATTTTTCAGTAGAAAATTACCTGAAAGTGAATAGTCATTGTGTCGACTCTCGGAATCTCGAATTAGAAAAGCTCCGTGAGCATTTTCTGGCAAGAGGAGTTTTTTCTCAGCTTCGATTCTCTTTATTTTCCTGAAGTACCATCTAAAAGAAATAAAAAAGTATTAATTACTTTCAATTAAATAATAAATATCTAAATATATGAATAAATAAAATAAAGAATATTTGGGTCTTATAAATATTTTCGGGTCTTTTCATTACATTTTATTTTTCATTACAGAAAATACAAAGACACGAAAAATCCTCAATTAAAAATACATCGGATATTTATTATTTTAATTATTAGCTATTGAAAAATTGAAAAATATAAAAGGGAATTAAAAATAGAAAAATAGATTATTTCCCAAACTATATTCTATTTTATTGCCAGTGAATTTTTTTATTTTGCAAATATTGAGAATATTTATTTACATTTTCCAGCAGGTCAATAATATCATCATCATCATCATCATCAATGAACGATTCCTTTTTTAAATTGCAAATTAGTCGCAAGTTTTATAAAAAGGAACGGTAAACTGTAAATCTTGAATGTGATTTGCGTTTAATGAGAACCTACAAGTTTTATAAGGTCGGTTAGGAGTCGACGGCCTTGTGCTTTCAGTTTTTAATCTTTTATTTCTTAATTCAAAGTGTAAAAAGGGAATCAAAGAAGAACAGAAAAAGTAAAGGAAGAGACTGTTGAATTTCACAATATAATTATAAAATACAATATATATATGTATATAATTTCTATTGCAAAATAGTGCAATTCATTAAAAACACAAATCATGTAACTCCAGTGATTTACGATTTTATTATTCCCTTTTTCAATATTAAATTCGACGCAGGGAAAAGTTTCCTTTCAGTTGCAGTCGATTATTTTTATTGTTAATTAGAAACGATTTAAACCAAATTAAGAAAATTTGAATTTAACGAAAAAGGAATTTGAACAAAATATATTTAAGACTAATTAATAAATAATAAATAATAAATAATAAATAATAAATAATAATATATTAATAATTAATTAATTAATAATACATAATAATATTAAGTTATAAATTAATATCAGGTTTTCGAATTATTATTAACGTAATGTTATCAATGGAATATTATTATTGTCATAATTATTAGTTACAGAATATTAATTATCGAAAAATATTTATATTATTTTGTATTTTTATTTATATTTGTATTTATATTTGTATTTATATTTTTATTTATATTTTATTTATATTTTATTTATACTTTATTTATAAAAGAATATAAAATTAATACAATTGAATGGATTTTTTCGAAACACGAGTAAAAAATGGGTAAAAATCGAAATTCTTCGGGGGGATTAATAAAAAGAATGAACTTACGGCTCGGCCTCGATGGATTTGAGCTTGGCGACATAATTACTGGGAATATAGCCCTCTTGTCGTGTTCTCTTGCTCCTGGCAAGCCACCAATCGCCCTGAGTATCGTTCAAAATCTCCAAGTGTTCGCCTTTTCGAAAACTGAGATCTTCATCGGTGCGTGCATCATAATCGTAAAGAGCAACAAAAATCTTGGCCGTTGGAACATCTGTGTGTGGTATTTGTGGCATTGGCCTAATTGGATCCGGTGGAGGTGTAGGAACACCACCCCCAGGGCTCGCCTGAGAAGCCACCGCCAATTCTATACTAGGATTTCCTATCCTATCAGGCTTCTCCTTTTCCGCATCTGTCTGATTACTAAAGCAATTTCCCATTTTTTTTCCTTATTTTATTCCCCCTGTCAATTAGTAATTTTTGAAACTTCCTCTTTTTTCCGTTTTGAAAATAAATTTAATTCTATATCTTTAAGCGAACATTGAAATTCGCATGTCTCTTTTTTGTAAATTAAAAAAAGTTATATCTTTTCTTGTCATAGAACTCTTTTTTCTTGTTCTTGCTTCTTATTTCTTGAATATACACTTTTGTTGGCATAGAAAATTAATCAGTCTTGAAAATTAAATTTATTTTTTTTATATATTTTTGTTAATTTCGAGAGCACTGACCGTCGACAATCTCTTCTCTCTTCAAACGATCGAATTCTCACGTCATCGAACATACGCGTGCGTGATCATTCTACATTCAAAATCCGCTTTCGAATTGGCGAAAGCAGCAGACTGCAGATGAAATATCCTTGAATAATAGACAAAACTTTGTACCCCTAAGGAAATATTAAATATCGCACTCTTCATGAAAAAGAAAACAGTTTTACCAAAACATTTATGAAAACTTGATTTTCAAAATTATGACAAATGTCTAGAATGTAGAAGAGGAACTATACACAAAGTACCGGAGACAATTTGTCGAACAATAACTTCCTGAATGTTTGATTCTTCTTAGAATATTTTAATTAGCACCACCGTTTTAACCTCTACCTCTCTTTTCTAGTTGTAATTTGATAAACATTTAAATACACACATTGTTTTTTTTTTAATAATCGGGGTAAAACAAATCGGATTGATGGACTTTCAGCTGAATTAGTTGAAGGCAAGAAATCGCCATTGTACCTTCAGAAATCAACACACCGTTTCCGTCAAAAACGACACATTGCACAGGGGAAAATTGCTCACTGAATAGAATCCGATTGAAAGGGAATTTCACGGGACAATCACAAGCACCATTAGAACTATTTTACACGGATTCAAGGCATTGTTTTCGAGGCGTTTTATCGCAATTATTTCACAAGATGTACAAAGTGAAAACACCCATCGTGATGGTGGTACCAAATGTCTTCGGGAATGTTCGCTTTTGTCCGCGAAGTAGGTGTGGAGTCGCGGCCATTTTTAAACGACCGCAATTCACGCGGGAAATTCGGAAAGAAAGGAACTTTTTATAATAAACAAAAAAAATGGGTAAATAAACAATAATTCGGTTAATTTAAGAAAAAAGGTGAAAAAGGGATAAAAAGTATTCTTAAGTGGCCTTTTGTAGGGGAGTGATAGTGTAATTTTTAGAATTTAAAAAAACATTAAGCCTGATTCACAGGTTTTGTTTTGTAAACACGACTTGAACATTTTTAAAAACTGGCTGTCATTGTTTTTCGGTTTTGACATTTCGACAAAAACAAAAGAGAATTAAAAATTCTAATTCTGAAAAGAAGAAGAAAAAGAAGAAGAAAAAGAAGAATGTTAGGAAAAAAAAGTCCAGTGGCTTGTTATATCAACTTTATCAAACATGTTAATTATTTAGCAAATAGTGTCACTTATGATTCGCGTCCGAGTTATAAATTCCGCTCATCAATAATTATTATATTCATTCATAATTAACATATTAAAGCATTCAAAAACAGTCGCCCAGCGCGAAATATCGCACTCCAAAAAACATTAAAAATTAAAAAAAAAAAATGATGTTATAGAATTCCAAAAATTCATACTTTATAAACAACTTTCTATTATTCACAGAATAATTAGATTTATTAAAGTCGACGAATAATTGGAATAACAGTTAACATTTTTCATTTTTTTAAAAAAGATTCCGAAAGCTCGCCACTGAAAAATGTAACTAGTATTCAGTTTTTTCATACAAATCGAAGAAGGCGAAATAACGTCTCAATTCTTTTGAATCAGTCTCTCAAAAATTTTTTTGCCTTTCTCTAATTAATTTAACTAGCCTATATCAATTATAAAAAGAAGTCGTTATAAATTTTAGCTCCAGGACGAGTATTAAAAAAATAAAAATGGAAAAATTGTTATTCAGCGGCAGTTTCGTCGTCGGCAATTGGAATTTCGAGGATACGAGGTCCATAGAGTAAGACATAGGCGCAATGCCAATCGCCACCGCCGCTCAATTTTAGAATATCTTCACTCGTTATTATACTAACATTATCGTCATCACATTTTATCCAGGTGTCACCTTTTTGACGTACCCAGCCGACGTAATGTCCACTGCTACTCGAACGTCCCTGATGCGTCAAAACTGCTTGTAATGTGTAATAACCACTATTGTTCGAACCAAGATCTAAAAAAGAAAGAATTCGACGAGATTAATTAAAATTAATTGCATTTTTTTAGCATGGTTTCGATTTTTATTTACCATTTTCGAAAGAGAAGGGTTCTTGTTTCGTCTTCATCTCCTTATCGTCTTTATTTCGCTTGTCTTTCATATTCCGTGCCTCCTCCACTTGTTTGTCCTCGAGTTCCTTGAATTTGTCCCTGACGGGAATGAGCTTTTGCTGCAGTTCCGGTGAGCATAATTCGAAAGCGTCAAACTCGAGGGGAAATTTGACGTCTTTGAGTATCTTTGCATTTATCGCCTCCTTTTCCTTATAGTAGAAACGGACGAATTGTATCGTCAAGTACGCTGGTAGCCTGCTAATCTTCGACTGAAATAAATATTGTGAATTCGTTAAATTTATTCGTAATTTCGATTATTATTCGTAATTTCGATTATTATTCGTAATTTCGATTTTTATTCGTAATTACGATTATTATTCGTGATTACGATTTTTATTCGTAATTTCGTTTTTTATTCGTAATTCCGATTTTTATTCGTAATTTCGATTTTTATTCGCAATTTTCTCCTTCGACCAATTACCGTTTTAGTGTAAATTGCATCTCGTCCTAAGGTTGATGAATTTTTGGTAATTTGCTCCTGCATTTTATTTCTCAGTCCCGAATGCATGTACTTGACATCCGTGGAAATAAAACAACTGAGTTGTAAGAAATCCTCCTTTCCCTTCGATGGCGTCTCCTCCTCCGATTCGACGCATTTTAATTCTGTGTCAAATGTGCCACCGAAATATTGTTCAATGAGTGAAGAATGTTTACTTCTCTGCTCACTGTCGCCAATTGCATTCGGATATTCCTGCGAAGAATAAATTGAAATCAGCGAAAAATTCTAGCATTAAATTTGAATTGATTTTGAAAAAAAACTAAGATCTACATGAAAAGTAATAAAATAATTAAGTAATAATTAATTAAGAAATAAAATAAAATAAAAAATACACCTTTAAGTAAACTAGGTTGCTGCCACGCTTTTACTCTTTTTAAATTCCCTGACTTTTCCAGGTTTTCCAGGTTGAAAAACGGAATTTTTGCAGGTTTTTAAAACTACGTTTATTATTAATAAAAAACAATTATTGGAAATTTCAAGAATTCTATTATTTTCAAAAGTAACATAATTCTTCAACAAAAAACCAATTATATTCAAAACTTGTCAAAAATTCTCGTCAATAATAAACTTTTACTCCGAAATTAAATTATTTTTAAAAATTTAAATAAAATTCTTGTCAGAATTTCAATTATTTTAAGAAATTTTATTAACATTCTTGAATTCAATTATTTTCATAAATGACAAAATTCTTCTCTTGAATTCAATTATTTTTGAAAGGTTTAATAAAATTCTTTTTAGAAATTCAATTATTTTCAAATAAATAATAAAATTCTAATCAGAAATTCAATTATTTTCAAATAAATAATAAAATTCTTCTCGGAAATTCAGTTTATTTCATTAATAATAAAATTCTAATCAGAAATTCAATTATTTTCATAAATAACAAAATTCTAACAGCGAATTCAATTATTTTCATAAATAATAAAATTCTTTTCATGACTTCAACTATTTTGGAAAATTTTAATAAAATTAGTTTCAAGAATTCAATTATTTTCAAAGGTATTGTAATTCTTCGCAAAAAATCCAATTCTGTTCCAAAAATACCGAAAATTCCCGTCAAAATTTAAATTATCTTTATAAATAATAAAATTTTTCTCCGAAATTCCATTATTTTCAAAAAATTTAATAAAATTCTTGTCAGAATTTCAATTATTTAAATAAAATACCAAATTTTCATCAAACTCCTCGAAAAATGTAATTATTTAAAAAAAATGTTATTAACATTTTTTAAAAACATTCAATTATTATTTAAAAATTTTTTGATAATGTTTAATTATTTAATAAAATGTTTGTTTTTAGAGTAAAATATATGAATTCTCGTAGAATTTTCTAATAAATAAATATTTTAATATAATATTCTTTTATAATCCAAAATTGTAACTGAAATTTATTTTTTAATTAATATTTAATAGAAAATTCAACTAGAAATCAATTATTTAACTGTAAAAATAAACAATTTATTAAATAATAATTGAACGATTCTAAAAATTGAATTTTTATAATGAATTTTATTAAAATTTAATTATTTTGTATTTTATTATTAAACATAAGTATTATTATTATTATTATTATTTATTGTTATGAGACAAATTTTTAAAAAAATTTAACAACAACTTCATTTTTCGAGAAATTTGCTGAAAATGTTGTATATTAACAATAATTGAAATTCTGCCAAGAATATTATTAAAATTTTTCAGAAATATTTGAATGTCGGAGAAAAATTGTATTATTTATAAACAGAATTTAAATTCTGCCAAGAATATTATTAAAATTTTTCAGAAATATTTGAATGTCGGAGAAAAATTGTATTATTTATAAACAGAATTTAAATTCTGACAAGAATTTTTGTATATTTTCAAATATAATTGGATTTTTGCGAAGAATTTTTTTGCGTTTGAAAATAATTGACTAATTATAATTAAAATTTCTGATTAAATAATTGAATATTGTTTCGTAAAATTTTTATTAAAATCGCAAACATGGAAAATAATTGAATCTTAAAAGATTTTCGAAATCAATTAAATTTCTACGAAGAGTTTTATTAAAATTATTATTAAAAAAATTGAATTGTCACAAAAGAATGAAATTAATTTCATTGAAATTTTTAAAAATAATTTAATTCTTTAAAGAATAAATAATAAAAGATAAGAAAAATAATTAAATTTTACTTTTTCGAAAAATAATTAAGTTTCTCCAATAATATATTGTATTTGCTTCAAAATTCAATTTTGTTTTAGTGTTTTAACTAAAATTCTTCTCTAAATCAATTATTTTTAAATAATCAATTAAATATATATTAAACAATTTAACTAATTTTGGAACAATTTTAGTTTTTAAACTTCGACGATTTTGGATCAAAAGTCCCTGACTTTTCCAGGTTTTTTTCAATTTATATAAAAATTCCCTGAAATTTCCAGGTATTTTCAAATTTATATTAAAATTCCCTGAAATTTCCAGGTTTTTTCCAATTTATATAAAAATTCCCTGACATTTCCAGGTTTTTCCAGGTTGCGTGGCAACCCAGGCTAAATATTAAGAAATTAAAGTGAAGATTACCTTGGGCGGTAATTTTTCCTTCAACATTCGAATAATTTCGGTCCAACATTCATTGGCGTCTTGCTGTTGAAAGCCACCGTGGTCCGATTTCTCGGCGAAACGTGGAAAAGCTAAATGCACCATTTGAACTAAAACAACGGGCGGCAAGGAGGCTCCTTTATCCATGCCCTCATATAAATCACGAAGAGCCGCTGTAATACTCTGAGCAGGTACAATAAACGAATTGCCCGTGGAGGCGAGTCCACCGGGAAAATTCTTCAGAGCGTCACGCAATTCAGGTACAGTCTTTAAGCACTGAACTGTCGCATTTAAATAACAGGTGTTACCGAGATTAGTCAAACCTGCCGGTAAATCGAGAGCAGTCGCCAATTCAGATTCATTCATGTCCTCGAGAAATAGAGGCTTCTCGGTGGGCTCCATTGGCACGTCCTCCTCTTTCGAGCCCATCATCAAAACAGTAACACCCTGATGTGAACAAAAAAAGAATATCAAAAATCCAAGACTATAAATTATAATTGAACTATCGACATTTTTTAGCCATTTTGGAAAAATCTCGTTATTACGACTCTTGCCATTGATAAATTATTTATGAGTGTAATATTGAGGATTATTTATCATTGTTGAAAATATTTTATGAATATTATTTTATGTGTGTTTTTCTTTTATGTGTTTTTATGTATATAATGTATATCTTGAATTTTTTGCTGAATATTGTACTTTAATTATTGTTCTTGTGGGACAAAGTAAATAAATTATGAAACTTACATCCTTGAGTTTCATTATTCCCCAGTCCTCATCCTTGAGCGTCATTCCTTTAAGCATAACTTTCTGTCTCTCCGGTTGAACACCCGTCAATGCAAATAGTTGTGCCTTAAAAAGCATCGGTTCCTCGTCTGTATTAACTTCTACATTTGGAAAAAGCTCCTTTCCCCATTTCACTTTAACTAAAAGGGAAAATAAACAACAACAATATAAATAACAAACAATATGTATAAATAAACCATCTCTTTTGAATATCCTTTCGTTTCTAAATTCTAGGTTAGAATGGTGAAAAAAGACATTTTCTATTTTACTTACTCGAATATTGTGGCATTTTTTCTGTTTATTCACTCTTTTCAATTAAAGACACTTATTACATGTATGATTCTAGAAAAAAAACAATAATACTATCAATGTACAAGTGAGAGAAATGTGTCGAAAAGATCGAAAATAAAGTGCAAGTCAGACTTTTCTTTTACGTTCACAGATGATTGTGCCGCCCGCACCACCGGATTCAAAACGGACTCCGTAACACCAACACGTTGTATATCGTTGACTTCGCGTATTTTCTTTTTAAGAAAAAAGAAATTGGATAAACATTTACAGCATGGATCTTGTATTTAGTCCGTTATTTTGAAAAATCGTGCATAATCAGTGAAAATCGTGGGAAACAAACCGAGAAGACAAAAACGATTAAACGACAAAAACAAAGTTATTGGCAACATAACCTATAAATGTAAATAAAAATTTGTCCATTTAAAAAATGTGCGGTGAATAAATAAACTTTTAATATAGTAAAATACACAAGTAAACATGGTTTTTACAAGTCGAATATTATTCCTCGCGGCAAAATTACCAAAAGAAGAGAAGGTATGTCATGAAAAAGGTTTAATTTTCTTTCTGGACAAATTAAATTTGATAGTGTTGTAATTAACAGTGGAATAATGAGTTTTTGAGTTCGGAGTTTGATTTTCTCAATCTGGAGTAGTAGGAATATTTTGCTTTATTATTTCAGCCTATGAGAAACTTCCTCCGGACAGGTTTCTTGGATAATCTTCGAATATACGTGAAAGCCGGTCATGGTGGTTCAGGACTTCCAAAATACGGTGGCAAAGGTGGAAGAGGTGGCAATGTTTACATTCAGGCGTCAAAATACTACACACTAAAAGCCACCGAAAGATTGATACGAGCGAGAAAATTGGAAGCTAAACCAGGAACGAATAGCACTGCACGTGGTTTGATCGGAAATGTCGGAGAAGATTTAATAATCAAAGTTCCAACCGGAGTTGTAGCTCACGACGAAAATGGCATCGCTATCGGTATTTCAATCCTTTTCCTCTGATTTTCTTTCTTGTATTTTTAATTTTTCGACTTTAATTCTTATTTACTAAGAAAATGTTTCTCTGGGCTTGAAAATATGATTTTAATTTTCAGGAGAAGTAAATGAACCAATGTCGAGATTGAAAATAGCAGACGGCGGAGTCGGAGGTTGTAAGGAGACAAACTACTGCGGAAGAAGGGGTCAAGCTAGAACAATAATTTTAGATTTGAAATTAATATCCGACATTGCTGTCGTTGGTTTTCCGAATGCGGGAAAAAGTACTCTTCTAAAGGCGATTTCACGAGCCACGCCGAAGGTCGCCGAATATCCCTGTACGTTAACATTCCAAAATTTTTGACTAAAAAAACAGCTTAAAAATTTACTTTTTCCTCAAAAAAAAAAATTTGCTTAAAAAAGAATTTTCCTTACAGTTACCACAGTGAGGCCAAACATCGGAATAATGGGATTCAAAGATTTGAGAAAAATAACAGTCGGCGATTTACCAGGTCTAATAGAAGGAGCCCATCAAAACGTGGGTATGGGTTACAAATTTCTAAAGCACATCGAACGATCAAAAATGTTGTTATTCGTCGTTGACATTCAGGGCTTTCAATTGTCCCCGAAGCACATTAAGAGAAATTTCCTCGAGACAATCGTACTTCTCAACAAAGAAATCGAACTCTATAATCCCGATTTAATTGAAATGCCAGCGATGCTGATTATTAATAAAATGGACACGCCGGGCGCTGAAGATATTCTACAATCACTCTATTCAAAAGTGGAGAATCTGAAGAATCACCTTCACGAATTTCCCGAAGAAATACGACCCGAGAATATTGTCAAGTTCTTGGACATTTACAAACTGTCGATGCTAAATATGCGTCACGACGAGAAGGAATTATTGAAATATCGAATAAGAAATGCTTTAGACAAGTGTACGACAGAGGAAGAATTTGAGAATTTGGGCGCCGAACCAGTTTTCAAATTAATTGAACAAATGAAAAAGAATACGGAGAAAGTCACTCCACTTTTAGTTTAAAATTAATTTCCTGTAAAAACAGGTATGTAAATATATTACAGATTTTTTATAACTGTAGAAAAGGGTTTTTTTAACTGTAAAAAAGAAATAAATTTAGTGACAAAAAAAATGTTTTTATCTAAATAAAATAAATTATCTAAAATCTAAATCTAAAGAAAATAAATTATCTAAAATCTAAATCTAAAGAAAATAAATTATCTAAAATCTAAATCTAAAGAAAATAAATTATCTAAAATCTAAATCTAAAGAAAATAAATTATCTGAAATCTAAATCTAAAGAAAATAAATGATCTAAAATCTAAATCTAAAGAAAATAAATTA
Source organism: Leptopilina drosophilae (assembly GCA_032873175.1). Lineage (NCBI taxonomy): Eukaryota > Metazoa > Arthropoda > Insecta > Hymenoptera > Figitidae > Leptopilina > Leptopilina drosophilae. Next base: position 43,058,967 of record CM065485.1, on the reverse strand, counting down.
TCTAAAATCTAAATCTAAACAAAAAGTATTTTCTCTACCAAAAAAAGCGTCCAATTAGAAAAAATTTTTTTTATTTCCACACGTGTAAATAGAGAGAAATTCTCATACATTTTCGAAGGCACTGTGTCGGTATGACGTCAAATTTCTCACTCGACATTGACTTATTTATAAATTTGGCTGGTCCAAATTCAATGTTAAGTACAGTTTCCTGTTCTAAACGTTCAGTGACCTGCCAACTTTCAGTCAACACGTTTTTTATTTTATTTTTTTTTGTAATCAATTTTTCCCCCGCTTTATTAATTATTCGACGAATTTAAATCTTTTATTTTGAACCCCGTAAAAAAAAGAAAATGGAAAATCCAATTATGGAGAAAGTTGTAAATCTATACAATGAAAATAAATGGCGAGACATTATTGAACTGTTGAATAATTGTGACATTGAAAATAGTCGTCAATTACTTTGGGTTTCGCCGAATTTCAAAAACTTGTCGTGGATTAAAAATATAGTTAATGAAACAAATTTAAAAGGAATCGTCAGTGTTGGTTGTGGTTCTGGTTTACTCGAATGGTTAATTCAACAAAATTGTGGTAAAGACAACTGTTTTTTCTCTTTCTTTCTTTCTTTCTATCTTTCTCTGTAGATTAAAAAAATACTTCGATTTATAATAAAAAAAAGTCACATGCATAAAATGTATTTAATTTTTAGATTGCGATGTTCGTGGTGTTGAAATCGATAAATCGTGGTGGTGCTGCAAATATTCACCTCCAATATTTCTAAAAAAAATTACATTCGTAAGCGAAACGGAAAGTACTGTTTTAATTGAAAACAATTATGCACTAATGTTTTGTTACTTTAATAATGAACCTGTGTTTTTGAATTATTTACGTGAATTTAAGGGAAATGTTATTTTTGTCATTGGTCCTGATGAGGGGCAAAATCGTTACACAATGCCATTGCCGTTCGATAAGAAATTTAGTGATTACGGTTGGCAGTTGAGTAAATCGCAAGAAATACCAATTTCCAAAGATTTTATATGCATGTACGTTCGATAGTTGCAAATCTTTCTTTATTGTTAATAAAATCTTACCTCTTGGGCTATGTTTTTTTTTCACGAGGCTTTCTTTTTTGAAAAATAAATGTCATCAGCCGTGACGTTCAGCAAAATACTTTGATACAAATCTGCGCCAGATTCCCATAGAATTAATCTCCATGATGCTAGTTTTCGACAAATCTCCAGTGTTTGCGTTATATTCGGAACTCCTTCACCTGAAAATTAAATGTCATTTTTATTAATACAATAAAGATTAAATTACTAATTAAAAAATAAGAATTGTTAAATAAGGAAAATTAAACTAAAAGAAAGGAAATTGTTTAATATTCAATTCAACGAGAGGTGAAAATTTTAGCAATTTAAATACAAAATAGAATTTAAAAGAAAGTAAAATGAAGCTGAGAAAAAATTGACCTTCAAGAAGGCATATAGATTCGAATTGTAGATAGACATTTTTCAGAGTGACTTGTTCGATTCCGGTGCGTGACACCTCTTGACAAACGGCTTCTAAAAATATTTTCTCCATTACCGAACAACATTTAATAGCTTGCACTCGTGGGTTTGCTATCATTTCATTTAAAGCGGCAGTAACGTCCAAAATAGTGACGAATTCTCGATTATTGCTTTCGGCGATTTCCGTTGCTCGACGACAAATGTCCAAGGCACGTCGTGCATCGCCGGAAACAGAAGCCACTTTTCTATTTTACAAAAGAAAAAACGAAATAATTGTCAATTTTCCCCAAAAGAAAGTGAAACAAAATAAAGTATTCAAAAAGTTATTAAGTTATAAAGTTAATAAAAATAAATTATAAATATTTAAATAAAAAAACGGAAAAATTATATACCTGGCTACAAGTTGAATAGCTTCGGGCTTAAAGCCCTCCATATCTTTGAGTCTAGTTTTGACGATTTCCATTAACTGGATATGATCGTAGGGACTGAATGTTAATCTCGTTAATCCTAAACGAGAGGTGACGCGACTCATTAAAACTCTCTCGGGCAAATCCATTGTATTGGCAATTGTTATCACAACCAAATGCGAAGCTTTGTGCGTTGGCCAATCCAAGAGATTATAAACCACCTCCTGGCGTTTTGTACACAAAAGATCCATCTAAGTTACAAAAAAAACAAAGACTTTAGACAAAAATACAAATTTTCTTTAAGAACAAATAACAAATCAACTCTTTATCAATATTTACAAATCAAGTAAATGAATATTGTTGAAATGAAAAATGTATTTGCAACTAAATTGTAATTATTTTAATTCTAGTGTGATTTCAAATTTATTTAAAGGACTCTAATTGTTAATAATTTAATTAATATAAATAATATAAATAATTATATTATAATAATAATTAATAATAAATAATTTAATTAATTTAAAAAATTTTAAAATATAAAAATTTAAAATCTAAAGTTTGTGAAAAGTAGACGAAAATAAACGGAAAAAAAGAGCGAGAAAAAAATAAAATTGCATGGAAGGTAAAATCTTTAAATTGAAATAATAATAAATGAAATAAATAGAAAATCGAAATAATAAAATAAATGAAATAAATAGAAAATTGAAATAATAAAATAAATCAAATAAATAGAAAATTGAAATAATAAAATAAATCGAATAAATAGAAAATTGAAATAATAAAATAAATTAATCAGAGTAATGAAATTAATTATAAAGTGGCAAACGATACGAAAAGGAAATTAAAATAACCTCATCAATAAGCAACAAAGTCATATTTCTACGAGACGCTGGCGTTGTAAACCTGTGATGCAGATATCGTTGAGACTCTTCCCACGTGCTTAAGCTTCCCGTCAATTTCTTCTTTATTTGCACGTAAGCTTGACGAGGTTCGGTCATTTTCATTCCATTGATGTCGACATATTCAAACGGCGACAACTCACCCTTCGATACTAATTTTTTCAAACATGAAATAACTTCATTCACAGTTGCCGTTTTTCCAGTACCAGGAACACCGCTTATGTAAATACACCTAGAAAAAAAGGAATTCATTACAAGAAAATTCAATTTTCATATTTTTACTTCTTTACATAGGCTCGAAGCAGGGAAAGTATTTACAAATACGGACTCTACGGACCAAAAATTAATAATAATTAATATTAATTAGTAATAAAAATAATTTATAATAATTAAAATCATCAATACAATTATTATTTTTCAGAATTTTTATCTAAAATTCTTCTTTATATCGATTATTATATTATATTTTTTGGTTCGAAAAAGTTCTTTGACAATTTTCAAATTCATTTCTTTACAATATTTAATTTTACGAAATTTCAATTATTAGTTAACTTCTTTGATTAAATAAATATTAGAAAATAGAAACTGAAAATAGTATTAAAAAAATCAATATTAAACTTTTTCAAAAAAATTAATTACAAAATTCAATTATTTTTTAAAATTCACGCTATATTGCTTTTAATATTCAATGATTATCTAAAAGTTTTAACTGAAATTCATTTTTATGAAATAAAATTCAATTTTTATTAGAATATTCTGCTAGAATTCAATTATTTAAATAAAAATAAAACGCAATTGAATAATTTATTGAAGAATTGAACGTTTCTTAAAATTCAATTCCCATAAAAAATTGTTATCAACAAATTATCAAATACTTGAATTCTATTAACGAATTTTAATAAAAATTTTAAAACTAATTACACTTTTAGAGAAATTCGATCTAAATTGTCTTAAAAATAATTGAAATTTTGCATTGAATTCTATTATTTCTGAAAATCATTCAATTCTTGAGAAGAATTTTATTAAAATTTTCAAAAATAATTAAATTCTTGTAAAAAATTAGTAGGAATTTAATTATTTTTTAAAATTTTAATAAAATTCTTGACCAAAATTAAAAATAACAAAATTCTTAGCAGATCTTTAATTACTTTTAGGAATTTTAATAAAATTTTTCTTCAAGAATTTAAAGATTTTCGTAAAATAATAAAAATCTTTGCAGGGAATAAACTATTTTCAATAGTCTTAATAAAATTCTTCGCAAGAATTTAATTTTTTAAAAAAATTTTCGAATTTTAACAGAAATTCAAAATTTTTTAAAAGTTTTGATAAAACTTATTTGGTAGTATTTCAATTATTTTAACAATTTAAAAAAAATTTCCCAAATTCAATTATTTAAAAAATTTTACTGCAATTCTTCTAAAGAATTCAATTATTATAATCTAATATTTTAACTAAAATCTATTTTTAAATCAATGTTTATGAGAAAATTCTATACCAGAATTCAATTATTTTAATCCAAAGTAAATAATTTATTGAATAATTGAATGTTTCTTGGATTTCAATTCCTATTAAAAATTTTATCAACAAATTTTTAAACAATTAAATTCTTTGGACGAATTTTATTTTAATAAAATTTTTAAGAATTTTTTCGAGGAATTTTATTAATTATGAAAATAGTTGAATGATTGCGAAGAAATTTATAAAAAAAATTTGTTATTAATGAAATTCTTGTAAAATTTTTATTATTTATTGAAAATAATTAAGTTTTTGTAGAATTTAATTAAATTTTTTTTAATAATTAAATTCTTTTGGTAAATTAAAAAATTTTTGAATATAATTCAAATTTTGCAATGGATTTTATTTTTATTTTATTTTTTTATTTTTGTTTTTATTTTTATCAACAAATTTTTAAACATTTAAATTCTTTGTACGAATTTTAATAAAATCTCAAAGAATTTTTTCGGGGAATTCGATTAAAATTATATTAAAAATAATTGAATTCCTAAAAAGAATTTTATTATTCACAAAAATAATTGAATCCCGGTAAAATGTTATTAATTATGAAAATAGTTGAATGATTGCGAAGAAATTTATAAAAAAAAAATTTGTTATTAATGAAATTCATGTGAAATTTTTATTATTTATTGAAAATAATAAAAAGTTTTTGTAGAATTTTATTAAATATTTTTTTTTAAATAATTAAATTCTTTTGGAAAATTTTAAAAATTGGAGATATTGAACAATATTTAATTTTTGCGAAGAATATTATTACTTTTGAAAATAATTCAAATTATGCAATGGATTTTACTGAAATTTTTGAAAATAATTGAATTTTATTACTTTAGAAAATAATTGAATTCGTGTGATAAATATCGTTAATTATGAAAATAATTGAAATTTTTAGAATGAATTTTAATGAAATTTTTGAAAATAATTGAATTTTGATGAAGAATTTTGCTATTTATTTATTTATATTTTATATTTATTTATATTTTATATTTATTTATATTTTTTATTGAAAAGTTGACGTTTTTTAGTTTTTTTTTTAAATATATGAATTTCGGAGAAGAATTTTAATATTTCTAAAGATAATTGAAATTTTGACGAGAATTTAAAAAACTTTTTGAACATAATTGAATTTTAGCGAAGAATTTTATTACTTTTAAAAATAATTGACTTACTGCAATCATTTGTAATTTCTCTAAAATTCTCCAAATTATATCGTACAATTTACGAACTTTTTATCCTTTTTGAATTAAATTACAGACTTTACGGACCTTTTTTAAAAAAACGAACTTGAAGCAAAGTTTTTAGGATTTACGAATTTACTTCGAAATTAGAAAATGTAGAGAATAAAAATGAATGAAACTATTTTGAGAATTTTCGACTTCGTGTCCATTGAATAGAAATTAATTTTGTAATTAAATAAAAGAGAAAATTTCAATTCTCACCCTCCGATTTCCTCAGTGAGTTTGCCCTTGAGAAACGTGAAGATATCGTTAAATTCAGCCTCTCTGCATGGCAACGATTTTGGCACAAAACTAACGTGCAAACGAGTACGAAATTCCTGAAGATTTGTCTTCGGTTTTGAAACTGTGGAATTTCTCGTCTGCGTACTTGGTGTCAGTGTACTTCTCAATTTTGGAGTTGCCACACGATTTTTTGGTGTTCCTTGACTACTTTTTGGCGTTCCTTTAAGAAGTTTCTTAGCCAATTTTGGAGTTGACACACTACTTTCTGGTGTTTCGTGGATAATCTCCTCAGTCAATAATTTCTTTCTTCCAGGAGTGGAATTTCTCGTTTTCGACGCAGTTTTCCATTCTGAAACTGACTTTGGAGTTGCCTGTTGATAGCATTCATCGGCTTGAATAATACTCTTTCTTCCTCTGCCAGCAGCAACTTTTCGTGAACTCTTAGGAGTTTGTGTTTGATTTTCATCGACTGAATTTAAAGGCTCTCTTTTCGTCAATGCTCGTTTATTTGGTGTTTGGTATTCATTTTCATTCGATTCACGTGTTCCATTACGTTTTTTACTCTCTGCTTTGCTTTTTGGTGTTGTGTCCTCCTCGGAATCACGGTAATTTATTGATTTACGATCACGGAGATTCCTTCCACTTGACATTAGATTCTGTTCAGAATTTATTGTCCTACGTGTAGAACGTGCACGACTAGGAGTATCGAATTCATTTTTTGCTTTTGAATAACGAGTACTTCTCGCTGGTGTTGTTTTCAGATCTTTTTGAGATTTCCTTGGGTTCTTTGTTTTTTTACTACTTATGTCTAAATTTTGCAATGATCGAGTTAAACAATCGGGACTGCTCTTCATTGGACTATTGATTCTGGCATCAATTATATTTTCATCGTCGGAATTGTTCGGATTCATATAATGCTGCACTCTTATTTTATTTTTATTTAATTTTATTACTAATGGATCATCGGTAGGTTTTGAAATGTATTCATCTGAAATAAATATATGTGTATGAGAGTAAGAAACAATGTATAACCAAAAATATCAATGTTTGCTTTGTTGGGTTTTATTCAAACATTTAAATAAAGGGTGTATTAATAAAAAATCGTATTTTTTTATTTACCAAATTTTTCAATGTTGTCATATTCTTCAGCATCGGATGCATCCGATGATACTTCTTTCTCTTCTGTAGAAAGATTTCTCTTTTTTGTCACTTTTTGTTTTCTTCTATTAGTTTGAGATCGTTTGCCTCCTAGATTGGAAATTTTACTACTTCTTCTCGTTGTTGGAGCCATTTTACTAATTTATAGTTAATTAAAAAGAATAAAAAAAACAAATAGTAGGAGAGCGCGTTGGCACCCGGCTCTTTAAATTAAGGTTAGAAGAAAACAGCGGGAAAACAATTTCTAAAGCTCTGTTCACTGCAATGGAAAGAGAGGGAGAGTAAATGAAGATGCGCCTTTAAAACTTGTGTCAGTCACCTCACTTGTGATTGTGATTGTGAGTTGTGACTTTTGTGAGAACTTGTTATCAAAAGTGATTAGACGACTCTTAACAATCACAATTAAACAACGCCCTATTACTGAAAGTGCAACAATTCGAATTTTTGTCTTTATATTTTTTTCATTTGCGATTAATTACAATTTTCGTTCGTCATGGCTTTGCCACCTGTCCTGGAAAATCTGTTCAAGTAAAAGTTTATCTTTTTTGGCTAATATTCTTATTTTTAATTGTGAAGTATTTGAGTATTTAAGTATTTAAGTATTTAATTATTTAATACATATGTAAATCTGTTATAAACTGTTGAAATTTTTTTATCAGCAGAAGAATTATTATTTACTTTCAAATCGAACAATTGGGAAAATAATTTTAACTTTTAAATTTTTTTATTACTTTTAAAGAAAATAAATTCAAGAATGTAGATTGTTATGTACGATAAGTCGAAATTTAGATATAAAACTGGACTTTCAACTAATCTGGCTCACCATCAATAAATGTTTTTATCAATTTTGAATTTCTTATTTCCTGTCAAGTGTTTTTTCCCCTTAGAATTTTTTTCGGATTTAATAAGCGAAGGATTATTAAATCTTTATTATTCTATTTATTATAAATCTTTATTATTTATCCCGCAGGGAATAAAATAAAATAATTGTAATTTATTTTTGCAGGCATATAGACGAGCACAAGGCGGAGTATATAAAAAATCTTGCTGAAGTCGTTGCTATAAAATCGGTCTCAGGATGGCCGGACAAGAGAGATGAGGTCGTGAGAATGATGAAATGGGCCGAAAAGAGAATGAAATCACTGGGTTCAACGACTGAATTGGCGGACGTTGGTACTCAAGAATTACCTGGAGGAGAAGTGATTCCATTGCCACCGGTTCTTTTGGGTCAATTGGGTAAGGATCCAAAGAAAAAGACTGTTCTCATCTATGGACATCTTGATGTTCAACCTGCCTTAAAGGAAGACGGATGGGACACGGAGCCATTCACTTTGGTGGAAAAAAATGGTAAACTCTACGGCAGAGGAAGTACAGACGACAAGGGTCCAGTTCTCTGCTGGATTCACGCTCTTGAAGGCTATCAAGCTTTGGGAATTGATATTCCAGTCAATGTCAAGGTGATAAAAATAAAATTCTTGATTTTTTCCACTATTTTTCACATTATCTTTAATTATTTGCAGTTTTATCATTTAAATTTTAATTATTCTCTTAATTCGTAATTTTTTTCTACTATTTTTCACAAATATCTTTAATGATTAATTTGTAGCTTCATAATTTAAATTTTAATTATTGTTCTCTTTCGACGAATTTCAATGATAATTCAATTTTTTTTTTTGGTACAAATTACAGTTTGTTTTCGAGGGAATGGAAGAAAGTGGAAGTGAAGGTTTGGATGAACTTTTGTACGCTCGTAAGGAATCATTTTTGAAGGATGTGGATTATGTTTGTATCTCTGACAATTATTGGCTGGGAACGACGAAGCCTTGCATAACTTATGGACTTCGTGGGGTTTGTTACTTTTTCCTGGAAATTAAATGCGCTGATAAAGATTTGCATAGTGGCACGTTCGGTGGTTCAGTTCATGAAGCAATGTCCGATGTTGTTTATCTCATGAATTCCCTCGTCGACGTGAAGGGAAAAATTCAAATCGACGGCATCTACGATAATGTCGCCGAATTGCTTCAAACGGAAATTAAATCCTACGATAATATCGAATTCGATGTTGATGAATTTCGCAGTAATATCGGTTGCACTAAATTAGCTCACGAGGATAAGGTGAGTTTTTCGATGCTTCGATTTAATTGAATCGAATCGAATTAAATTGAATCGTATTGAATTAAATTGAATCGTATTGAATTAAATTGAATTGAATCGTATTGAATTAAATTGAATTGAATTTAAATTAATTTCTTTTCTAACAGAATTGTTTTCTTTCTTTTGGCAGAAACAATTGTTGATGCACAGATGGCGAAATCCGAGTCTCTCGCTGCATGGAATTGAGGGCGCTTTCAGTGAGCCTGGATCGAAGACGGTGATACCGGGAAAAGTGGTTGGCAAATTTTCACTGAGAATTGTGCCGAATATGACGCCCGACGAGGTGGAGAAGAAAGTGACGAGTCACTTGGAGAAGCAGTGGAAATTAAGACAGAGTCCGAATAGTATGAAAGTATCGATGAATCATGGTGGAAAGGCGTGGACTGAGAATCCGGATCATCCGCATTATGTAGCGGCACGAACTGCCACGAAACATGTCTACAAAGTTGATCCCGATTTGTCGCGAGAAGGCGGATCGATTCCAGTGACACTGACTTTCCAAGAAGTCACGGGAAAGAATGTTCTATTATTGCCCGTTGGCGCCGGTGACGATGGAGCTCATTCGCAAAACGAAAAAGTCGACGTTCGCAATTACATCGAAGGAGTACGTAAAATCTATAATCGAAATGTTTAATTCTCTAGTTAGAATATTTTTAATTTTCCACTATAATCTAAAATCGATTTTTCAAGGTTTAAAATTTGTCTTAAAATTGATTCTTTCCAGACAAAATTACTTGGTGCTTATCTATACGAAGTTGCTCAACTTTAAACGATCGTGTTTTCAAAAGAAGCCATTGATTAATTTTTCCGAAATTGTGATCAGCATAATAGCATTTTATGGTATGAAATACTTTTTATTTTTCACTACTTTAATACATTTATAAAGAATATATTATGCATAATAAAGTTTACCGACTGAAAGTGTTTCTAAACGAAGTAATAATTTCCTTATTTTATACTTTCAATTTTTGGAAAATGTTTTCTAAAAAATCGTTTCTATTACAAAATTTGTTTCTACAAAATTTGTTTCCACAAAATTTGTTTCTATTAGAAAAATAGAAATTTCTTTTCCATTAAAGAATGGAAAGAAGAAATTATTTTTTGGGAGAGAAAGTAAATAATGAAAAGCATTCACGATTTGTAAGCACATTTATCAAAAAGTACAGCAAATCAATTTTATAACAAGGTGTAAAATTGTAAAATCTGTAATAATTACAAATATGTATTTATCACTACAACCCAAGCTGGATTGCCTTTATGGGCTTCTACTGGCAAATCAATTAGAACGTAATTTGAGCGCTGTTCCCACTGAAAAGAAAAATTTTCAATTTAGAAAAGAATTTGGGAAAAAATTTGCAAAATTCTCACCGTTAGTTCGTAGGGATAACCGAGAAGATTAATTGGAGTTAAAGCTGGAACATTGATAGCTGATAAGCAGAGATTATTATTCTTTGGCCACGAGAGTAGAATTGCGTATAATTTTGTGCCGTCTTTACTTTGCGTGTACCAAACATCTCCGGACAATGTGTCATTCTGAACATTCCAGGGTTTCGTTTTGTAAATCGCCTCTCCGTTCGTCGATAACCAGTGTCCTGATTGAAAAGAAGAAAATTAATTTCGAAAAGTTTTTTTTTTGTCTTTATATTTTTTTTTACCCATTTCGCGAAGTCTTTCTTCGAAAATCGGTGAAATTATTCCCTCCTTCGTTGGACCGACGTTCATTAATAAATTTCCATTACAACTGACAGTCACGACTAGTTCTCGAATTAATTCCTTCACCGACATGTAGTCCTTCAAATCCGCATTTCTTCGAAAACCCCAAGATTTTCTGTCGATTGTCATGCAATTTTCCCATTTATGAGCTTGCAAGACGCCTAGTCGATGAAAAAAAACGCCAAAAAAAGAGAGAATGAGAAATTTTAGAGTAGAAAAAAATTAGAATTAGAATTCGAATTCGAATTTTTTATTACCAGGATCGTAGCGATCAGTGCAAGTGTAAAAATCACCGTGATGACAGGGAATGTCCCTTCCCCATCGATCATTGACAACGACCGTTTCCTTTACAGGACTGTAATTGTACAACCAACTTAGGAATTCCTTCGACTCCCAATAAGTATCAGGCGCTTCCCAATCGCCATCTGACCAAATAACTTCCGGTTTGTACAAATCGACGAGTTCATTTAATTCGGGAATTATTTTTTGCGTGACAAAACTGTTGGTTGTGAATTTATTCTTCTTATCCTCGAGGTACAAGGGATTAAACCATTCGTAGAGTGAATGATAGAGACCGAATGTTAAATTCGTTTTGCTGCGTATTGCCTTTGACAATTCGCCTGAAATTGAAATTATTATGAAAAATTAAAAAATAACTGTTAAAATTGTTATAATACGGAAAAACAAAGAAATTACTTATTAGATCCCGTTGTGGTCCGACGTCCTTAGCATTCCAACTGAATGAATATTTCGAAGGCCACAATGTGTAGCCCTCATGATGTTTACTTGTTAAAATAACATATTTCGCTCCGGATGCTTGGAAAATTTCACTCCACTGTGTGGCATTAAAAAATTCAGCCGTAAAATCCTTAGCAAAATCTTGATAGGAGAAATTTGGGTGGTAACGCTTTTTCATAAAATCCGTGTACATCGGATTTCCAGCTACGAATAAAAATGAAAATACAAATAAAAATGAAAATACAAATAAAAATAAAAACGCAAATGAAAATACAAATAAAAATAAAAACGCAAATGAAAATACAAATAAAAATAAAAACGCAAATGAAAATACAAATAAAAATAAAAACGCAAATGAAAATACAAATAAAAATAAAAATGCAAATGAAAATACAAATAGAAATCGAAATGAGAATACGAATGGAAATCGAAATCAGAATACGAATAGAAATCGAAATAAAAATACGAATAGAAATCGAAATAAAAATACAAAAAGAAAATTTTTTCTATTTAAAAAAGAACAAAAATTGTCTTACCTTTCTTTTACCCTTAAAAAAAAATTTTTCTACTTAAAAATAAACAAAAACATCTATTACCTTTCCAATTGTACCAAAACCATTCGGATCCAAAACTAGGAACACTGAAAACTCCCCAATGAATGAAAATTCCAAATTTCGCATCATCGTACCAAGTAGGCAAGGCTCGTTTATCCAAACTATCCCAATTTGGTTCGAATTTCTTCGAATGATCGTAGGAAATTTGATTTGCCAATGAGGAGTCGAAGAAGAGGAAAATTGAAGACAAAGCAAATAAATAACGAAGAATCATCTTTCTTTGGTAATAAACACTTTTACGTGTTCACTGCAAGAAAAAAATATTCGTTAATCTTTTTAATTTTTCAATTCTTCACCAATCAGTTAAATTATTACAAAATATTTACGAAATAACAAATTATTATATTTATTGTAAATTTAATAATTTAATAATTTAATAATTATAATAATTTAATAACTATAATAATTTAATAATTATAATAATTTAATAATTATAATAATTTCAATGAAATGGATTTTTTTGACCGAATTTAACAAACATAAAATGACTTATAAATTTTCTTTTTAACGAATTACGCATGCATATTATTTATTTTGTGAGAAAATCGATAAAAAGAGTGCACTGACCATTAAAATTTTTCTTTTTCATCCCCGGCGAGAGAAAAAGGAAAATTTTACTATACATAAAAGAAAATTGTAATTTTTAAGTCATTATTAAAAAAATACCTTATAAAAAAGTAATAAGAATTGTTTCCATAGAAAAACTACTATTTTCAACAATATCACTGTCCATTTGAGACAAAATCTCACTCTCTATTGTTGATAAGCTTACATATTTTAATAACTTTACACTGTTTCACACTGCATGTTTTGCAGTTGCACACAAGCGTCAACTATTCACAACAATGACGTGACCAACACAAAGAAAAGTCGACGAAATTTGTCCAACTGTCATTCAGAGCGATCGGAATATTTCAAAAATTCCTAATGTCAGAAAAATTCGAATAAGAATACCATTCGAATAAGAAATACATTCCAAATCTTTTGGATTAAACAAAAATAACATGTCAATTTTAGAACGAATTAAAATTACAATAATTAGAATTATAATTTCCAAGAGTAGTGAGAATATTTTCGCGGGTCTTTCTTTGAATTTTCATTTATGATTGGTTAGAATCGGAACGAATGAAAAGTGGGAATTATTTGTTCGATTGTAAACGGGGTTTGATCATTTTTGTCAAGGTCATTCGTCACCAGTCTTGATTTTTGATGGTCATTCGGTTTTTCTCCGGCAAAAATATACGATAATATACAGTAAAAAGAAAAACAGAATATTCTTATATTTAAAAAATGTTTAAAATATTAATTGAACCTGAAACTAGTGGAATAGTGAAACAATTAGCTACTCTCATAGAAAAAAGTGCAAATGAAGCAATCGCTAGTGAGGATGTTTTCAAAATTGGCTTGTCTGGTAAGATATTGTTGGGTTAAGGTTAATTTCAATAAAATTGATAAGTACTTTTTATTATTATTCCAATTATTCTATTTTTCGGTTTTTTACGTTTCTCCAAAGCAGTTGGTATTGGATATTTTTTTGGAATTTCACATCTTTAGGGAGAGTCAATCATTTTTTTTTATCAAATTTTTAAAAGCTTATACAGTGATCAATACTCTTGGGCTCTTTAAATTTTTCTTTGAGAGGATAAAGTATTTTTCGTATACTTTTTATTTTGTTTATTGCGAAATTTTCTTTAAAGTCAAACAGATTTTTCGATGATAGACTTTTTTTCTAGTGACTATTTTACTATTTTCTTACTTTACTTACTATTTTCCAAACTGGTAAAATGGGACCTAATAGAGTAATTAAAACAATTTAGGTGGGTCTATGGTGAATTTTCTGGTTGACGGCTTACCGACAATTTCCACTGATTGGAGTAAATGGCGTTTTTTCTTTTGCGACGAAAGAATTGTTTCGTTCGATCACGCTGAATCCACATATGGATCTTATAAAAAGAGCCTTATTGGAAAAATTCCAGTATCAGAGGATCAATTTATAAGAGTTGATCCAGAACTTTCTGGTATGGTTATAATAATAATTTTAATTGTTATTTTTTGTTGTGGAGAAAACTTGATTTTTTGGGTTTGTTTTTTTTAGCGGAGGAAGCTGCGAAGGATTATATTAAAAAAATGTCTGTCTACTTCCCACCCGATTGTGTACCGAGGTTCGATGTTTTATTACTGGGAATGGGTCCAGACGGTCACACCTGCTCGTTATTTCCAAATCATCGTCTCTTAGAAGAAACAAGTCTCTGGATCTGTCCCATTAATGATTCGCCAAAACCGCCTCCGTCGAGAATTACTCTAACATTCCCGGTTATCAATAATGCTAAAGTTTGCATTTTCGCTATATCAGGAGACAGCAAAAAAAATATGGTGAAGGTGAGGACAATAAGCCAGCGAAAAAAATTAGAGAATGAATTAAAATTGAAGAATAAATTAAAGTTGGGAAGAATAAATAAAAATTAGAGAATAAATTAAAATTGAAGAATAAATTAAAATTAGAGAATAAATTAAAATTAAATAACAAATTAAAATTAGAGAATAAATTAAAATTAAATAACAAATTAAAATTAGAGAATAAATTAAAATTAAATATCAAATTAAAATTAGAGAATAAATTAAATTTTAAACTATTTTTCTCCAAATTTCTACAATTAAAAAAAATCTCTTTTTTTTAAAGCGCATATTGAAGGACAAGGAGAACTTGCCAGCAACGAGGGTTCAACCAATTGACGGTTCACTCTATTGGATTCTCGACCAGGACGCAGCAAAATTATTGGACCAAGTCTCATCACAAAGAATAGAAAATTCCGCTAACATTCCAACGTCTGTTTAAATTATTTTCTAAGTGCAAATAATTTTTGTATATTTTGTACAGATCCTTCTCTCTCAAAAAAAAAAGAAAAAAAAATTCTCAAAAAGAAAGGAAAAAAAAATCATACCGAGCAGGATTGTCATCTATTTTATAGTACAATTTTTGAGCTTTATAAAAAAAAACACACACTCACTCACACACGCTGGTCTGATCGTACTTAAATATTAATTTCATTAAAATATATTTTGTTGACAATTTTCAAAACAAAGAAGAAGAAAAATTACCGACTGTTATCGTTGAAACAAAAGCGAATGGATTTTTATCAATGCTGCCTTATTAAACAAATTTATAAAAAAAAAATTTCTGCGAATGTTAAAAATATCATTAATGTGAAAAATCAAAAAAAAAAGAAAAAGAAAAGAAAATTCTATGTTTAATTTTGCTTATGTAGCATTTTGATCTGAAATTTAAAAAAAACATTATTTATAGCTTAATTGATAATAATTCTTCTTGGCTGCTTTCTTTTTTCATAAAACACAAGATTTTTACAATTTTTAACAAGTAGGATCGATAAGAAAAAATTAACTGTAACTTTATCATCGTGTTTGAGAAAATAGACAACATTTCGATTTTCTTTTCATATTACGAAATACGATGTTTGTGGAAAAAAATTACGCTAAACGAACTAATTTGATGACTAATTTAATTAAACTGATAATAATTAATGAGACAAGTTAATTATATTTTAGTGACTAATTACTTTAGAAAATTTCTAATTTCTAATTTAGTTTTCTCTCAAAGTTTATAAATTTCAAAAAATTGTTTTCTTTTGGTACAAAATTGTTTTATTGTATTCAAAATTTTTTTTTATTGAATTTATAGACTTAAAGAATTGTCACACGAAGAAAAATTTGACAGAATTATAAAAATGTGATTATTGCTTAATTAATAAAATCAAAATTGAAAATCTAATTGTCCGAATATTTATTTGATGGAAAAAGCTAATTTACGAAACTTAACAAATTTCGAATTAAATTACGATTCAATAAATTAATTTAAATTAAATTACGATTCAATAAATAATTAAAGTAAAAATATTTTTAGTTTTGTCGAAAGGACTCCTAGCGCCTCTGGTGGCGACAATCATCTTTTCGAACACACGAGAACTATGGAAGTGAGACTAAAAATTTCTAGGCTCGTGACAGAAAGCACGTGTTGAGACAATTACTTCTGAAACAAAGTCTAAAAAATGTTTTATTGTTAATTACGTTAATAATTTGTGGTTATTTTAAGAAACAAAGGCAACTATCAAAATGGTTGTCATAGGAAAGAAGAAGGTAAGTTACTCGAATAATTGACAATTAATTATACAGCTTGTAATACGAATTCGGAGTTTTTGAGGTTAGGTTCTCTTTAAATTTTGTATTTATTTTTCCGTGACTCTTCCTTTTGATTTTTAATCCAAAACGTGCGTATTTTTGCAAAAAAAAACTATTAAAAGCTATGATAAATGCTTCTATTAAGTTATTTATATAATTTGGAAATAATTATTGCAATTTCAGTATAAATCCGGTGAGGGAGCACAATTCCTAACGAGGAAGTCGGCACTCAAAAAATTGCAACTTTCTCTCAACGATTTTCGCAAATTATGCATATTAAAAGGAATTTATCCCCGAGAGCCTCGCAATCGGAAGCGAGCTCAAAAAGGCAAACCGGGAATCAAAATTTTGTATCACAAAAAGGATATTCAGTTTCTGATGCACGAGCCGATTATTTGGAAGTTACGTGACTATAAGGTATGGACGGAATTTTTTTTCACAATTCTCAAAATAATATTATAAATAATAATTAATAATAATATAAATAATAATTAATAATAATATAAAATATCAGAGAATATCAAACTATTATTATTATCAATAATAATAATAATATAAATATTAATAATACAAAATATCAGATTATTATTATTATTATTATTATTATTAATATAAATATTAATAATATAAAATATTCTCTGCGTGAATAAAAATAAATAAAGAAGTTCAATTTCTAGATCTTCAACAAAAAAGTTGGTCGAGCGAAGGCGATGAAAGACTTCTCCGAAATGAAACGCTACTTGAGCAATCATCCAACGATGAAAATCGATCATATCGTGAAGGAACGTTATCCAACGTTCATCGATGCCCTGCGTGATTTGGACGATTGTCTCACACTTTGTTTTCTCTTCAGTACATTTCCTTCAATGCCACATGTACCTAGAGATCAGAGTCTTCTCTGTAGAAGATTAACTGTCGAATTTATGCACGCAATGATTGTCGCCAAAGCACTTAGAAAAGTATTCGTTTCCATCAAGGGCTATTATTATCAAGCTGAAATCAAGGGTCAGACGATAACTTGGATTGTGCCTCATCATTTCTCCTTTGAGCCGCAAAAGAAGAACGAAGTCGATTTCAAAGTTATGTCAACATTCGTCGAATTCTACATTGTTATGCTCGGTTTCGTCAACTTCAGACTCTATCATTCTTTGAACTTATTCTATCCACCGAAATTCAACACAATTGGTAAATTATTATTGGGATAATTTATAATTTTGTAAATTTCATTTATTTGGGAAATTTAAATTTGGAAAGTTTTATTTATTTGGGAAATTTAAATTTGGAAAGTTTTATTTATTTGGGAAATTTAAATTTGGAAAGTTTTATTTATTTGGGAAATTTAAATTTGGAAAGTTTTATTTATTTGGGAAATTTAAATTGGGAAAGTTTTATTTATTTTAATAATTTAAATTGGGAATAATTAAAAATTTTTGTTTATTTTAGAGACAAACGCGAGTGCTCTGGTCGACGAGGAGGCATTTGTCTCGGAGAGAATTAGTGCCTTGAATATTTCCCTACTGCCGGCGAATTCGGTCGCACAGAATTTAGAGGAAGAGGAAGAAGTCGAAATTGACAATTTTTCGAAGGTACATCGCTGATAAGAACAAATCTTTTTGATACGTTTCTATATAAATAAATTATTAAGACAAAAAATGTTAATATTTGTAAAGTTCTGTCAAATCATATTTGAGGAAATAGAAATAAGTTTTGTAAAATGAGATTTGAAAATAATTGTTTATAATTATTTAATAGGACGCAGATCCAACAGCGCAAGAAGAAGCGAGAAAAGAGGTGGAGAAAATCAAGACGTTGAAAAATTTATTCAAGGGATTGAAAATTTACATAAATCGCGAAGTGCCGAGAGAGCCACTGGTTTTCATTATCCGCTGCTTCGGTGGAGAAGTTTCCTGGGATAAGTTGCTCTTCGTCGGGGCTTCTTTTGAAGAAAGTGACGAAACCGTCACGCATCAAATTATCGACAGGCCGAGTGTCGATAAGGAATATTTGTCAAGGTATTTCAAAACAAATAATTTCGATTGTTTATTTATTTATTATTTCTCTAATTATAAGATTTATTCATTATATTAAAGAGTTATTAGTTATAAAAGTTCTCAGAGAGTTATTAGTAAATTTCTTAGAGTTATTAAAACTGAAGTTCTTAAAGAATTGGTAAAATTAAAGATCGTAACGATTTAGTAAAATTAATGTTCTTAAAGAATTAGTAAAATTAAAGATCATAACGAGTTAGTAAAATTAAAGATCTTAACGAGTTAGTAAAATTAAAGATCGTAACGAGTTAGTAAAATTAAAGATCGTAACGAGTTAGTAAAATTAAAGATCTTAACGAGTTAGTAAAATTAAAGTTCCTAAAGAATTATTTTACTGAAAATTGATATTTCCGGATTAAATTAACAAATGATCGACTTTAGATATTACGTTCAACCGCAATGGATATTCGACTCTGTGAATGCACGAGAACTACTTCCTGTAGAAAAATATTTAATGGGTGCAGTACTTCCGCCTCATCTTTCGCCCTTCACGGACAATCGACGAGATCAGACTTACATTCCACCTGAGGAGCGAGTACTCATGGACCCCGAGTATCGTCTTCACAATCGTAAATTTTTACACATTTTCTTAAGTTACTAAATTATTTTTGCTTTTGTTTAATTATAATAATTTTTTCAGTCGAAGAAGAAGAAGAAGAAGAAGACGACGACGATGACGAGGAGGAAGAAAATGATGACGAAGAAGAGGAAAAATCCACGAGTAACGAAAAGAAAGAAACTAAAACTAACAAAGACGTGGAAAACGAGGAAAGTAAATCCGCCAGCGAAGACGAAAAAGAAGCGGAAGTGAGCGAACGAGAACAGAAATTAAAGGTAATTACAATTCAAATAATTAATAAAAATTAATTTAATTTTCCAATTTCATAAACTTCTTTAATTTTTATTATTTTATTTTCTTTTGTTTTAATTTCTCTACTTTTTGTTTCTTTTGTTTTGCTTTCTTTACTTTTATTTTTCCTTTATCGAATTAAGATCTAATCCTCCATCGAATTAAGAATCGAAATAAATTTTCTCGAAATAATTAATGGATCACTTTTTTTATTTCGAAAATAGAAAATGAAAACAAAAATGGGCGAAGTGACGAAGGAAGTTCCTTGGGAAAAGGATCGCCAAGAGAGACAGGAATATCGACTACGTGAAAAAATGGTCAAGAAGAAGCATCGTAAATTGTACAAGAGTATGATGAAGGGACGAGAAGACAGAGCCAAGGAAATTTGGCTATTGAGAAAAAAGAGGCGCCTTCACGAAACAGCGGAAAAGGAGAAGCAAAAAGAACTCCGAAAATCAAAGAAAACTAAAGTTCAATAATTCTTTCTCTTCTAGGTACGTTTAAATTAATTAATTTTTATTTCATTTATTATTAAATGACTATAAATTATAAATCATTATAATTATATATTATTATAATATTATAATTCAAAAAAGAAGAAAAAAAAAAGGAAACCAAACATCCCAAATAAACATTTTTATTTTTGCCCCATAAAATGTTTCACTCATTTGGAAAAATTAGCTCCAGAATTTTTTTTTAATGTTACTTTTTCTTAAATTAAAACAACCAGAGTTTTATTTGTCCTAACTAGATATTTTTGTTCTTTTAATAAATTAAGAAGATCGAGTTTTTTTTTAAACGAAATCCAAAAATGGAATCGAATTTTTTGTCTGACTAGAGAAAGAAATTCAAACAATTTTTAAAGTTAATGTATTTTTTTATTCCTATTTTTATTATTATTAATGCTATTTTTATTTTTATTCTTATTATTATTAAATTATTAATTAATATTATTATTAATTAATATTATTATCATTATTATTATTAATTAATATTATTATCAATATTATTATATTAATTTTATTATTATTAAGCCTATATATCACAGTGACACCATTTCAATACAATGCAATAATGTAGAATTTATATTAAATATTGAATAGTTCGAAGGATTCTTCGATAATTTTGAAAGTGACATGAAAATTTCAGAGACTAAGCATTTTTCTTTCTTCAAAAGCGCATAAAGAGGAATAAAATGTTTATTTTTTTTTTGTATTTGAAAGCGATAATATTGGATGTGTTGAGCTTTTTGTTTTAATAGTTTTTAAATATTAATATCAACATTGAATAACAGTGATCAATAAATTACATTTATTCATAGAAAAAGGCGTTCATGTTTCATATACATGGACATCGTTGAGCTAAGAATTAAAAAACAGAAAAAATTAAAAATAAAAAAAAACTGAAAGAAAATAGTCATGCTATTCGATAAAGTCATGATTACTCGGTCCCGGTAAAAATTATCTGTACACGACGCTAAAAGAACGCTTTCGATTTTGCGCTTTTAACGATTTCTTTTTAGAATATCGGCGTTAAGAATTTTTTTCTTTTTCATTAATACGGGTATAATATTGCTTATTGTACTAAATTGAAAATTGTCTTCAGCGCTACAAAAAAACTTTTTTTTCCGCGTTTATTTACAATTTTTTTTTCTTGTTTCTTAAATGCCTTTCGAATTTCGCGATTCTTTTTTTTTGCATTTCGTAGCACCGAGGCACCCTTGATAAATAGTTTTTCTAACTAGTGAATAATGTACATAAATCGACACGAATTTTTCGTTATGAAATAAATTGTACAACCAAAAAATTAGAGTTAAAATTGAAACTCGATGGTAAAAATTAAATTTTGTTTTTCTAATTAGAAAAAGATCTAAAAAAGAAGTTTTAAAAAATAAAAATTTTCTATTAAAAGATTTTTAAAAATTTGGGAAATTTTTTTTGTGTGTACATTTTAGAAGAGAAATAACTTTTTGAAGTATTTTTTTTTTTATTTAATTTAAAAAGGAATGAATAGCTTCGCAAAGAGACGCGATTAAATTTTAACGAATTTGCCTAAGAATCTGTTTTTTTTTTGTTTTTATTGAAACTTTTTTTTTGAATATTATTAGGCAAACCGTGTATAAAAAAAATCTACTATTGCAACAACGTGAAAATAGTAGAACAAATTCCGCTGATCGTGCTTATCACAGAATAAGTAGAACGTATTTTTTTTTCTTTCTTTCTCTTTATCGATCCCACAGGGATTCTCACGAGTTAAAGAGAGTTTATAAATTCGATCATTCGCGTAATAATTTCAATTATACCTAAAGTTGAAGTGACTGAGAAAAAAGCTTGTTTTTTTGTCAATTCTGAGCCTTTTTTTTCCTTAAAAAAGAGAAGATCTACCTTTGCCTTGAAAAAAAGGCTAATTGGTTTCGTTATTTTATATATTAGATACGCTGATATTTCGATGAACTTCTCTCTATTCTTTTTTTCTTCGACAAAATGATTAGGAAAAGAGAACTTTGTTCTTTGACGAGATTGAAACGTTTCTTTTTTCTCTTTCTCTCTCGAGAGTAAAAGAGAAGGAGAGAGAGAGAGAGAGATGAATAAATAATAATTTACATTTGAGTAGAAATGGCGATGGAAAAGAAACTAAAAGTTCATTTAAATGAGCTTTCTTTTTTGAAAACGTAATAAAAAAAAACGTGGAGAAATAAAGCTCGCGATTTTTTTTCTATACTAAGTACTTAGTTTATAAAAATTGCGGAATAATTTAATTAAATTAATAGTTCCTAGTGCGCATGTTCATCACGTCATGTTAACTCCTAAGGCCTGTCTTACATGCTCATAAACGACGTAACTCGTCGATACTGCTGGCGCAACCTGTACAAATTAAATATCATCGATTATTCATTAAAATCGGAATAAATAACACGTCGAGTATTTTAATTTCTCGATTGCAACTGAGAGGAAAACAGTTTTTCTTCTTTGCAATCGTGAATAAAATTTTTTTTTCAATTTTATGGGAAAAAAATATAATTATTACTTTTTCTATACACGCAGAAAAAAATAGAACTTAATTCAGAGCAAACTAAATATATTCGTTTTAAATAAACCTTCTTTGGTTCGTATACAAATTTTATTTAGTTCCGAATAAATTTTATTTGATCCAAATACAAATTTTACTTGTTCCGAACAAAATTTCCATTTAAAAGAAATAATTATAATTTAGTAGACTGAGAAAAAATATTTTTATTTCGAAATTATATTTGATTAATATAAAATATATTTTGTTCAAATAAAATTTTTCTCTGCGTGTAAAAATGTAGAAAATTTTGATTGAAACTGCTAATTTAGAGAAATGACTATAAATATGAGAAATGACTATATAAACTCACTTTTAGAAAATTGGGTGTGAGGCCTCGGTATAAGCCTCGAAATCCTTCACGATGAAGAATATCACGAATCACGCCGATCATACTGGAAGAACTTTCAGGTGCAACCTGAGCTTGCAATCGTGTTCTGACTAGAGCTAAAGGATACGAGCAAACTTGTCCTGCTGTGCTTGATATTGTTCCACACAATAGTACAAGCCAAATTGACGGATGTTCATCCTTATTGTGCGTCCTTATATAATTATTCTTTAGTGTCTGTGAAATAAAAGCGAAAAAGTCATTATTTTTTACTCGTCTCACTTTATTCAATAGTTGTTTTTTAATTTTAGTTTTCTGTTTTTCTAAATTTTTGTTTTAAATTCTATTTCAATTTTAGTTTTAAATTCCATTTTAATTTTAGTTCTAAATTCCTTTTTAATTTTAGTTCTAAATTCCATTTTAATTTTAGTTTTAAATTCCATTTTAATTTTAGTTTTTAATCCTGCTTTTTTAATTTTAGTTCATTAATTCTGTTTCTTTAGCTTTAGTTCTTAATTTCAGTTCTCCTTTAGCTTTTGCCTTTTTCTAAATATTCTTTTCTTTTCATGGTTTTCAATTATTTTCTCACAGAAAAACTAATTTTTTCTAATTTTCTCACCTCATACACAGCCAAATCGATTCCTGCGTAAGGAAGAATTCCAATTAAATTTGGAACATAGCCTCTGTAAAATGTCTTTAGACCCCCATGACTGTATATTTTTTTCGCAGCGTCTGAAATTCCGCTGAATTCTCCTGTTTTTCTCAACGCCAATCTCGTCTTCATTACCTTTAATTATAAACATTTTTTTTATTAGTTTCGACAAAATAAACATTTTTTTTATTACTTTCGACAAAATAATGGAATATTAATAATTTTTTTATATTTTTTAATAATAAAAAGGCAGTAAAGAAAAAAAATGAAACTCACTTCTAGGGGATAAATAATCGACTGACTAAAGCCACCAGCCACGGAGCCAGCGATAAACCTTTCGTAAATATTGAGTTCTTTGTTGCTGTTGATTCCTTTGATATAACGTTTGACTTGCTCGTAAGCGGCAAATTTTAGGGCAGATTCGGGACCTATTTTAAGTACATTAATTCCGTTTCCTCTCCAGTAACTCGTTACTCCACCTTCGCGTAACATATATTTGCCACAACTGAAAATATTGCAATTTCTCGTCCCGTGGACCTGGAAAAAAAATTGTATGTCTTCAATTAATTAAATCACTTAAATTAAAATTAGTATTTAATTTTTACAAGTTTTTATTCAGCTCTTTTCTTGTATTTTTATTTTTTTTCCTTTTTTTATTAAAATCTCTTTGATTTCTCTTTGAAATCTCTTTGAATATTCTTTTAAATTCTCTTTGAAATCTCTTTGAATATTCTTTTTAATTCTCTTTGAAATCGCTTTGAATATGCTTTTAAACTCGCTTTGAATTAATTTTTCTGTTTTAATTTTCGATCTAAAATTGGTAATTTAATTTAACTTCGATTTGAAGATTGAATTCTTTGGGAAAATAATTCTTCGCTACAAAAATGAAATTTACCTGCAGATAAACTTTTATCCGATCCAGTGGCGCTGTACAAGTTCGAGAAACAGCACCAGCGATTCCTCCGGCGAGTAAATGTCTCCACCACATGCCAGTGATCATTTCGCTATTTGTGAAATCATCGGGAACTCCAATATCCTCTCCAATGTCCATATACTAAAATCATGTCCAAGAAAAAGATTCAATTAAAGGGAGTTTTTTTTCAAAAATAAAAAAGAAAAAGTAAAAAATTCATTTTTTTCCAAATATTTAATTTTCTTGTCAATATAAAAATTTACCCACACCTTTCATTTTTACTCGACATTTTTGTTCTTGCAGTAAAATTTCGTTTTGAACAAATTGCTTTTTTTCTCTTTTGAATTTTTTCTTTTCTACTACTTTTAAATCAACGAAAATTTCTTCCTTTGCAGTTTTTTTTGTACTTTAAAATTAAGTTTTCTTCTTTCTAGTTTTTGTTGTATTTTTAATTGTTTTTTTTTCTTTACTTCACAATTAATGGAAATGTTCCATCAAGAACCACGTGAAAATAATCAATTCTCCTCACATGACATTCAGTAATTTTTCTCTTAATTGCAAAAATATTAAATCCACTCGATAAAACGTTTTCTTCGAGCAAAAAAATATTAATTAAGATATGATTATTACATTATATTTCTTTTCAGTAAACAAATTCTGATAATGAGCCAAATTAAAAGAGCAAAAGAAAAATGTCGACTTGGAAATTTGAAATTAAAATAAATTCACGAATGAGACTGAATATTTGTTTGTCTTCTCTTTTTTTTCAGGTTTAGAGAAAGAAAAATAATATTTGAAAGATAAAAACTGGGGGAAAAAATTTTTTTTCACACTCAATTTTACTCGTTCGTTCACATCATTTTGACCAAAGTGCCAATTGGCTCTTCTCGTGATATTAATCGTCTCTCACATCGCTATCTGTTGCCTTTTTCAAAACTGCCTTGAACCGGATTCACATATATTGTTTGAAATTAAATTGCAATTTGCGCGAATAATCAGGAATAAATTTACAATAAAAAAAGAATTAACGTTCTTGAAGGAGATGATTTACAATAATTTTACCAACTTTAGAAAATTGTTTGCAAAACTTTTGGAAAATAATTTAGAAAATTTAGAAAATAGTTTGCAAGTTTTAGAAAATTATTTACTGAGTTTGGAAAATTATTTACAAACTTTAGAAAATTACTCCTACAAAGTTTGGGAAATAATTTACAAACTTTAGAAAATTATTTACGTATGGAAAATTATTTACGTTTGGAAAATAATTTACAAGCTTTAGAAAATTATTTACGTTTAGAAAATAATTTACAAACTTTAGAAAATTATTTACAAAATTCACAAAATTTGGAGAATAATTTACAAAGTGTGTAAAATTCACGAATTTACGAAATTCAGAATATTATTTACAAAGTTTAGAAAACAATTTCCTAAATTTAGAAAACAATTTACAATTTAGAAGAAGAAACGTTCAATACGTTATAAAACGAAATTTATCAAATATTTTAGAAAACATATTTTTTTCTCTCAACAAGTGTGTAAATACAGACTGACGAAATTTCTCTTGACATTTGATTAAAATTCATTGAAATTTTTTCCTTATTATTAACACAAGACATATATCTATTAGCAAAAAAAAAAACAGTTTCTTTTAAAAAACAAAAACTATAATTCGTCGAAAAACAAAAATTAAAAACTAATCTACGCAATATTTCTATTAATTTCACTACGAGGATAATTTTGGTACTTAACTTGAAGTGAATTTCAAGTAAAAGGTCACTCTCGATATTATCCAAGGAATCCATTTTCGATGTTTCTTCTGTTAAAAAATCGTATTTTTTTTTGCTTTTCAAGTGTCGAATAAAAAAAATTGTTTTTCTATAAATTTTTGCAATAAAAAAATGTAAACAAAGGAAAATGTTTTTTTTCTAGTTCAATAATTAATTGAGGAAACAAGACACAAAAAATCACACTGACGACGACTATTAGAGAGGCGAGAAACCATCCAAGCTTCCGCTATAAAAGAAGTTTAAAATGGGCAAAAAGCCAGTGAATTATTTGGTGCCTGGCCCAATGTCAGGTCTAAATATTTTATTCGGCCAACGTCTTCACTATATCCTTATTCAGCTGACAACTGCCTAGGTCATTGAATAATTTATTTTAATAAACTTTTAATTATCTAATACACAAGCGACAGACGACAAAAAAAATCAGAGAATTTATTTTCCCCAATTTTATTCAAAATTTGAATTTCAATACAGAATTTTGTTTCTTATTTTTAATAACTTGAAAAAATTGACGAATAAACAAATAATAAAAAGAAATCTCTGAATTGGAAATTTATTGTTTTGGAAAAAATTATTTGAACTTGAATTTTATGATTCGAAAAAAGAAACGTTCATTGGAGATAAAAAGTTTTTTTAGTTTCAGATTGCGAAGTAAGTTATTCGTTTATTACTATTCCACGTGTGTTGTAAGGGTCAAATGACTCTACTGATTTTATTCAATGATAATATGTGCACTGAGACATATGAAACTTTTATAAAAGAAAATACAAAACCTCCTTTTTGTTCAATCTGTTCGATAAGAGAGATCGTACATTAGAAGAAAAAAAACTACACTAAACGTCATTTAATGACATTTAGAATGTAAAAAAACAGAAATTCGAGAAAAAAATACCAATCCATAAAAGTCTCAACCAGTCTGAATTATTGAGACATATTGAGCACAAAACAATTTCAGATAATGAAAAATCAAACAGCTGACACTCAACGGATTATGGAAAGTAATAAATGTCTACTTTGAACTTTTAATTGAGGAAAAATCCAAACCAGGATTTTATAAATCACTCGCTTTCGAATTTAGTTTCCAAGAAAAATTCCAGTATTTCAATGTTCAATTTTACGAATTTTCAATTTTCAGTTATCAATTTTTCATTCCCAATTTCCGAATTAGGAATAAAAATAAAATCCTGTTAAATGAGGAAAAAATTCTACACTCAAAAGTCAAAGGATTTAGTTTTCGTCTCATAAAGTGACAGGCAGACCTTGAAAACAACTATCGAACCTTGAATTAATTTTTTTTCATTGCTACAACTTACTAGGACAATAAAAAAAAGTAATAAATAATTAAAAAGGAGGAAAACTGTGGCAAGAAAGTTTTTTTTTACAAATTTACAACTTTGATACGAAAAAGAAAAAACTACTGTAATATATCGAATTCGAAGAATTGGAATGAATCACAAAATTGTCATTTCCCTCGCATCCGGAAATTTTTAACCGTCACCTTATCAACAAAAAAATTAACTTCAATCATCGAAGATGATAACAATTTCATAATCGAATTATTTTTCTATTTTTAATAAATCATTTCTTTTTTGCGCAAAAAAAATCGAGAAATGGAATTTGAACTCGATAATAATCATTTCAATTTTGACGTTTGCCTGAAGAAAATATTTCCAACTCCAATATAAACTTGATACAATTTAGCGAATCAGGAAAAGAATTTCAAGATATTTTACAAACCATCACTGAATTTGTTTACAAACATGTATTAATTATTTCGCAAAAATTTTTTCGAACAGAAACGATAGAGAGGAGGGGAAAATTCGAAAATCTTCGAAAAGTTAGAAAAATTACTTTTTTCTAAACAAAAATATTTTCAAATATAAAGATATTTGAAAATATTTTTATACTCAAAATTAGTTTTACGTTTGAAAATATTTTTGCAGTTTAAAATAATTTTTCTATATTTGAAACATTTTTTGCATTTTAAATATTTTTTGTATTTTAAATATTTTTGCATTTTGAAATAATTTTTTGTATTTTAAATATTTTTGCATCTTGAAATAGTTTTTTGTATTTGAAATATTTTTGTATTTTAAATATTTTTGCATTTTGAAATATTATTTTCGAAATAATTGTCTGACGAAATTTTCTTTCAAAATATTAGCGACGAAAAAAAAATTGAGTCAAATAGCAACTAGAATTGATCAGCTGACTTGAAAGTATTTTAATGCACTAGAGAAACTTTCGCCGCGCGAAGGTCGAATAAAATAATTTTATTCAGATCTGATTTATGAATAATGAATAATCTAAAGAAAGAAGTGGAATTAATCATTAAGTAACACGTTTTCTTTTGGGGGCCAAAAAAATCCATCGATACTGGGAAAAATTTCTTGATTCTTATTCACGATTAAGAAAAAACTTGTCCTTTCTACCTGAGTTTTTTTTTCAAACCAATTTTTCTGAGATGGACCAAAAAAAATGTCCTTGAAAAATTACACGGAGAAAAATTGGAAAATAAAGCAAAGAAACAAATTTCTCCCAAAGAGAAAAATTAAAAAAAAATTGCAATTTATTCCAGAACATTTCGATATTTTCCATTCAGAACAGAATTAGAAGAGTAAAATAGAAGATCTTGTGCTCTAAAACGACGGTTGTTGCTTCTTAATATAGAAAGACTCATACGTAGAGAAGATTCGTTCACGAGATAGAATTATTCTTGATTCAAATACTCTCCCGAGGCGAATTGTCCTCTCAAACGAATTTCGAAAAATACTTTGAAAATTACATTGAAAAATATTAAAAATACTTCAGAAAAATGCATTTTTTCTGCTTAATTTTTTTTAGGGGGTTTCCAACTTCAAGTGAAAAATCGGGACTTACCCGTTCGAGAAGTTTTCGATATTGAGTAAGAAATTCAATCCAATCGCGGCATGAATTTTCGAAATGATCCTGTTCCAACATTTTTGATGATAAATTTTCCCCACAATTCACACACACAAAAAAAAGAACTTTCACCCACTTTGAAAGCACGTGGAATTGTTTGCAATGAGAAAAAATTGCAAATTGTCAATTTGAGATGAAATTTTAACGAGCATGAGGAGCTCGGCGACCGGCATCGATACCGAGACTAAATTTTAAATCGAAAATTCTCAATACAAAAGAGAGAGAGTGTCGCGACGACTGTATAATCGGAATGAAGATAGCGACTGGGGTGCTCAGTCAGGGGAATTCTCCTCCCACTTTTCCAAACGGTATACACGCATCGTCGTCACTCGGGTTTAACGTGTGTGATTAAATACGTCATTTAATGTTACACCGAGACAGACAACAGTTGGCCTACTCTTTTATAAAAAAAATAACGAGGCCTCCGTTGGAGAAACTTTCCTTTAAATCTTCTCTTTTCTTTTCCAAAAACTGCAGATTTTGCATAATAATAATAATAATAATGATTATGATGATGTAGAAAAATGTCCTTGAATATAATCAGTAATTCGAAAACAACTGACATTCCCAGAAGAAGAAACAAGTTTTCACTATCAACAATTAGCGTCCTTTTCATAGAAACCAATGAACTGGAATCGAAATTTGAATTCGCAAAAAGTCGTCGATTTATTTCCTCCATTCGCTTGGAGATTGACTACACTTTCGATAATCTGGAATAAAAAAAAATATTTATCAACAGGAAACTTTAATAAATTTTAGAAAGTAAATTTACCTCGAAATTCGATGTTCTAAATTTTTACACACTTTTTTTTGTCCAGGAAAAATACTCCTTTCAGGTAAAGAAAAGATCGAAATCTGTCTGGTAAGTAATATTCTCCCTCAAAAAGAATAATTAAAATAAAATTTTTGTTTCTGTAACTAGACAAATTAAATTCATAGAAAATTTTGCGATTTATCTCATTCTAGATCAACTCGGATGCACTGGATTTTTATTGCGGTCATGGTTACTTCATACTTCTGGTTTTCTACTCAATTGAGTGAATTTCGAAGAAACATTTCTTCGTGCAGAAGAAAAATTTCTAAATACTTCAAATTTAGAAGAAAATTTCTAAGTTGTTTAAATTTAGAAGAAAATTTCTAGGTTGTTTAAATTTAGAAGAAAATTTCTAAATTGTTAAATTTAGAAAAAAAGGTCTTGTTTCTAAACATTTAATTTGTTACCAAACAAGAAAATCATTTTCTAATTAAAATCAGATCAGGAAATAATTTACGAGTGACGATAATTATCTATTGTCCATTGTTTTTTTTTTTTTTGAGAAGCAAATGACAAAAGAGTACTGATAAAATTAAGGAAAGACATTGAGTTTTTTAAAAAAACTACTGTTTGAAAAAACATAAAAATAATAAAATTAAAAAAATAATAAATAATAATAAATAATAAAATTCAAAACTAAACTTCTTTCCTTGTGGAATTGTCGAAAAAAAAAATTTCCTTCAGAATTGGAATAAATTTTTGTCAATTAAAATCCGGGAAAAAAGCGAAATTAATTTTAAGTTAAAATTAAACAACCGCAATTTGAGCTTTTATCAATTAAAATTCAACAAAAGATTTAAATTTTTGTGAAATAAAATACAACAGAGGGAAAATTTAATTTGAATTAATTTTCCTCAATGATTGAAATTCAACAAAAAAAATTTTTGCTTCATGACTAATTAATATCTCCTTTCAAATTGACATTTAATCATCCAGACGATTTCCGTGATAGATTGTAAAATTATAGCCAGTAAAGTCTTGATTTACAAAATGCATTTCTGTGACGAGAGAAAAAAATTCATAATCGATTTTTTAACTTCATAATTAGAAGTAAATTTCAATAGCCAATCGGTAAGTTTCAATAATAGTGAAAATTCGAAGGAGGAAAATAAATCGACGATAAAGTATAGTGAATAAAAATTTGCAAAGCGTGGATAATATTCATATTTGGTTCGAGAGTCGTGCATTGCTACGATTATATTCTGAGCGACCATGACGTCATTCGCGTGCTTCATACACTTTTATGACGAAATATTATATGCAGAAATTAAACGACCGCAGCTAAAAGGCGAAATAATTTCCACTAAATCGTCTAGAATTCTAAAACCAAAAAAAAATTAATCATACGAAATAATTTCCACTAAATTCTCTAGAATCCTAAAAACCGAAAATAGAAATTAATTCATTAAACGAAATAATTTTTACTAAATTCTCTAGAATTCTAAAACAAACGAAATGAAACGAAATAATTTTCACTAAATCCTCTAAAAATCAAAAACAAAATAAGAAATTAAACGAAACAATTTTTACTAAATTCTCTAAAATTCTAAAAAAATAAAAATCCATTCGTCAACATCCAAAAAACAACAGGAAAAAATGGAGACATTTTTCTTTCGCGTGAAATATTTTCTTCAATGAACAAGTCTCTCACAGGTGCAAAAAAAAGGAATTGATAAGGAAAATGACAATTGATAAATTTATATATCAGTCATAGAGAAAAAAGTGGGAAAATGCTTCTCATCAATGTCAGCAGTAAATATAAAATTAATCAGTTTAAAAAGATGAGGTCGATGAATATCAAGTCATCATCATTATTATCGAAAAGAAATTCTATAATTTCCAGACACAAATGCGCCACTTGTTCAGCGTGCAAAGAAGAAGAAGAAAAAAAATTACCAGACATAGTTCACAACTGGAAAATAAATACACCGTCACATATTGAATATATCAATTCTTTTCTCAATAGAACTAACAACTGATAATATTAGTTGATTAATAATCGTTCTTGCATGACATTACGCAACATAAAAGTATCGTAATTTACGAATTGATATATTATACAAATTATTATTATTATTATTATTATATTATTATTATAATTATTTTGAATTTAGTTCATTTTTACGATTGGTTTTTTATTTAATTTGAATTTACTATGATTATAATTTACTATGATGTCAATAATAATTTCTGAGTAAAGAAATATTTCAGTAAATAAATTTTTGAGGACAAATATTTAATTTTTCAACTCGAAAGAAAATTCAGTGGAAATTAAATTAAATTCGAGATAGATACAGAAAATTAAATTTTTTAGATAAAAAAATTCTTTCGATTTTCGTCAAAAGAATAAAACGAATTAAATATTTTCGAGTCTTTTCTTTATTTTTGACAAGAGTAGAAATTTTAAGAATATCATTACTATTTTTCAAATTTAAATTAACTCGGACAGACAAACTTCTTAAAATGGACTTCAATTTACACAATTTACAAAATGATTGTTAAAAAAAGAATCTTAAACAACATGAATTAGTAATTAA
The DNA here is from genome assembly GCA_032873175.1 of Leptopilina drosophilae. Lineage (NCBI taxonomy): Eukaryota > Metazoa > Arthropoda > Insecta > Hymenoptera > Figitidae > Leptopilina > Leptopilina drosophilae. The sequence goes on along the minus strand of CM065485.1, from coordinate 43,026,678 downwards.
CGATTTTCTCAGACTGCAAAATTGTGTATTTAAATTTAAAGATAATGTGTTAAATTCAAGGTCCAAATTTATGACAACGATAATGAAAAATTAGACATGTAAATAAAAATAATATTAATAATAATCAAAATAATAATATTAATGAAAAATAAAATTTATTAAATATTTATTAAATATTATTACTAAAATTAATTAATATTAATGTTATTATTATTATTGTTGCATCCACAATATTATTACGAGAAAAAGTACGAATTTCGAAAGTAGAAACTAGAATTATTTAGTCTTTCAAAATCGACATAAGAAATTATTTTATTGACCAGATTTCAATACAATTTTCCTTTTTTGTCAATAACTGAAATTTTATTAACAGAAACGAAATTCTAATTCACTTTTTTTGGTAGTCAAAGTGTTATGTAATTCAAGAAACTCGTTATCGATTTAAATTCACCAGAGGCATTAGAATTTTGCAGAATTTCTGGAAATCATCGTCAAAATCCACTCTTTGCAAAACTGAATGACTGTCAATTTCAGAAAAATAGTAAAACATAACAAAAAAAAATTAAAAAACGACAATTATTATCCAACTGACACTCAATTCACAATTGCAGAATCACTCTCGAATATAGAATAAAAGATACTTAAAAAACAAAAATAATTTTTCTCCCAAAAAAAAGTTAATTTCAAAAAAAGAAAAACTATTCGACACTTGCACTTGAAAATAACTGACCTACTGAAACTTAATTTACAGCAATGAATTTTTTTTTGAATAATACCATTTAGAAAATTGAATCGAAATTTAGAAACTTATGATCATTGGATCATCACAGAAGAACATGACAAAAAGATGTTGTTGAAAAAATTTTTTTCGCACATGTTATCTCAAAATTGAGACTTTTTGAGAAATTAAATCAAGTTTTCGTTGCAGAAGATTTTAATAGTAATCTATGATAAGAGAGAAAGGTGCGCAAGACGAGATGAGGGCCAAAGGGAGGTTTGAGAAATATTGCGCATGGCTATCAGAGTTTTAGTGCCGGTTCTTTCTTGAACAGCTGGATTTCAAGGTTATTTTGAATAACACACGCGAAAGCACTGTGAAAAGCATAAATACGTCACAGAATTGTAAGAGACGAGCCCTCTTTCTCGACGAATCAAAATTTGTCGTCACGTTAATGAATAATGTTTAATCACGTAACACATGTTAGCAAAGAGAGAGAAAGAGAGGAAAACAATTTGCAAAACGATACAATAGCCGCACTAGTCTGCAAAAACTAAAAAATAAATTTAGTACAGAGGAAAAAAAATATTTTCAACAGGTATTAATTTTTCTCATTTCAGTTCTAGTGAAAAATTTTTTTTTTCGATTTTTGAAATAAATTTTTTATCTAAAAATAAAAACTAATTGTAATTAATTTCTTAGTTCATTTAAAAACATTAAAATTACAAAAGAAGTTTTTATTCTAAAAGAATATTTTTTTTTACAATGAAAACTTGTTTCGGAATTTTAAATTTTGAAAGAATTTAAATTTCTGGTAAATTTCTATTATCTACGAATTGGAATTTTCTTGATTACTCACCGTAGAATGACGCCAATAGTGAATAAGTTCATGGATATTTGTACTGGGAGCGTAGAGTAAAAAATCTCTCCATTCATTGTAACTAATATTGAGACTCCCATCTTTGTCCATTCTACAAAATTCGTACAATTTAAAAAATTTTTCAATTTTCAATCAGAATAATTTTACTGTCTTCTGCAATAGTTTTTTTAGAAAATAAAATAAAAACCTCTGCAATAATTTCCTCGCTTCTGCTCTCTCCATTTCAATTCCCAAATCCTTAAACGCTCTAATTAATTCCTCGAGATCAATTCTTCCTACAAAAGAAAATTGACTATTAGTATTTACTAATTTTAAAAAAAAACCCTCCAGGAAAGTTAAAAAATTAAATTGAATTTTAAATTATCACAGGAACATTTTTAATAATTTAGTGGGAATTGAAAAAAGTGGGAATTTAAATTTTGATTTCGTAAACAAAAACTAATTTAGACTAAATGTCAATTTGGAATTTTGATTTCTTTATTAAGGTGAATTTTATATTTAACGCTTCGAGTGAAGAAATTTGTTAATGTGTTAATAATGTTTCGATAATTTTGAGTTCTTTTTTGTTTTGGTTCGATTATTATCTCACCTCTCGTTCAAATAGACCAAACGACTCGTGAACTATGTTAGTGATAAATAATAATAAAATATTCTCTCACCATCTTGATTTTTGTCCAAATCAGAAAATTGTAATCTCAAATTTTTTTCATGCTCCTTGATATAATATATAAATTCGGCTAAACTAATGTCACCACTTTTTGTCCGATCAGATCTGGCGAGAAATTTCTGAAACAAAATTGAACGTTTTAATTTACAGATGAGGGAATTTTATAATTAATTAACGAAAATTATTATTGTTCTAATTAATTTTATTATCAGAATAAAAATTATTACTCTTATTGTTATTATTACTAATAGAATTATTTTACTCTATAAATATTTATATTAAAAAAGATTATAAAAGAGAAAAAAATTAAAAATGTATTTTTTTATTTTAGATATCGAAGGCTATTTTTCCAATGACCTTAAATTGAATTTAATAAAGTATTAAAAAAAAATGCTGCATGTAAGAATCAGCTTTCCTGAAACCGTACAATTGCATAAAATGTCTTAGACAACTGAGTTGCTGAGAACAATGTTAAATTAATTTACCTAAACAATATATTCGAAAATTGTTCTTCTTTTATTTTCCTCATCTTATTAACTTTTGTTTTTTTATGCAAAAGAATAATTTTTTTGGCGAATTGGCACAAACAAATAATAATTTGACTTTCAACAAAGACTTGAAATTTTGCTTTTTTCTAATAGTGAGAGTTAAAAATAGAAATGACCATATAGCTTTTCAAAACAATTGTTACTTTTCCAAATGTTTACATCTAGAGAAAGAAAAATTCGAAACATTTAATCAATTTTTAATTATTGGGAAAAAAAATGAAAAATTCTACTTTCTCTCGAAATGTTATCGCAAATATTATATTAAATTTTGATCCCTATTATATTGACATTCCAGACACAAACTTGAAAAGAAAGCGTTGGCCTCAAATAAATATTTATCAAACACTTATTTTTAAGTTTTACTATCCGAGTTGAAATTATTTATAAATTTCTAGGCAACGTAGACATTCTCTCTTTGCGAAAAGAAAAAATTTTTTTCTAAACATTAAATTATATTTCCTATACTCTTTGAATAAAAAAGAATCTAAAAACAATTATTTTCCTCTAAAAACCTTTAAATTAGAAAAATAAATAATATCCCTTTTTAATACTAAAGACGAATTTTGATTAAAAACACAATTTATGATTATTTTTCCAAATAGTAATGGTACTTTTTTTCGTAAAATTGGGAACATGGGAATAAAACTTAACCTTAAAAATATTCAATGAAAAATGAAAAATCAAATCATAATTTATATTTAATTTACATGACCCTGCAACTATTGGATTGTTATTATGTAAACTGAACTTCATAATGCAACAACAAATTTACTTAGATTACAACAAAGATTATTTAATCGGCAATATAAAGGCAAATAACAAGGGTCAATAAAATTGTACAAAAAAAAATACCTCCGCATAGTGTCTGTGAACACCAGCTTGATGAAGTGCTTTAGAAAGATCGTGGACGTCAATCCTTCCATTTCCATCAAGGTCGAGAGATTGAAATAATTTTTCCAATCTTTCTTCATCCTGAGCCGGTAATTCGTGTAAATAATGTGGTGGCAACTGATCTTGGGAATTGTTCGTTCCATGTTTGTCCCGACTGCCCGGCATTTTTCAGTGCAACTCAAACTCCGAAAACAAATTTTCAATTTCCACAATTTCACTACTTTTACACTGCAATTAGTTAACTAATCCTTTTTCTTATTCAACTCTAAAATTTTTGGAATTATTCTACACTTCAAAATCAATTATTTTTAATGTCGTTTCCAATCGTTCCCGCACAAATTTTCATATTTGAACGATATTTTTTCTCTTTTAAAACGATATGTATACTTTTTTTGATTCATTTAATCACATTTCAGCATGATTAAATTCTATAGAGTCAATGATTGAGAGGATTAAGCCGAAATATTGTTAATTACCTGGAGATATTTAACACGGGATATTCGTATAGTTAGAAAAAATAACGGTTACTAATTCCTATTCAGAGAGACGATTTTTAATGATGAGCATCAGCAATGAAAGCCTACACACGTTGATTGTCACTTAGAGCGCGCTTGAATTATTATTCTATTTCAATTGAATAGTTGTGGAGCGGACAATTTTAATGCGAATAAATTTCACGAAGGTTCACAAACGTACTGAGAAATATGTAGAGACTTTCAATAAAATTGCCTTTCGCATATATGGAACACTACATTCTCTCCATGTGTTTCTTCCTGGAATTAAATGCAAATTTTTTACAATCAGTGCCATCTGTTGGAAATTTGCCGTACCGTCTGAGCAAAAAGTGGTTTTTGAAAAAGCGCGCCAAATTTAAATTTGTGTATGTGTTAACAATTAGTAATAAATTGAAATAATAAAAATATACATTTTTTACTATGAAGAAATAATAAATTGCAATTTGCATCAAGATGAAATTTACAATAGGGAGGACAACAATAGAAATATGCTCCAACGCCATCTTTAAAGATACGATAAAACAGATGACAACTTTATCTAAATGTCAGCCATTTTTATTCTCCAATTGTTATTCAGGCATTATGTATTTTTATAAAAATAACAACTAAATTCTTTAATTCTGGGTCATTATTAATTATTTAATGATTCAATGTCAAATTCAGATTTATAATACCGCTTTCGCTTCGAGAAATCAGTAAAACTGGTTTGTTTATGCTTGAATGCCTTATCTTTACAATATTATATTTATGAAAAAATGGTGACGTTAGAATTCGTGTGTATATAATGGCAAACATACTTTAATTCAATAAAATTTACTGTTTATTAAAATAAACTCCCAAACGCTTTTCTAGATAGTAAACAAATAAAAAAGGGATCAAAAACACGTCTTTTTTTAGTCCCAAAACAAATCGATAGAAAGTTTCTTATTTTTTGGAAATCGACGTTCATTTTCAAGTGAGTTATGAAAACGATTTCTTTTTTGTTTTCATTGTTTAGATAAATTCCTATTGTTTACCGAAAGCATGATTACCTGTGTGTTTTTATAGAGAAAATTATTTCCCTATTGTAAATGTTTGCATTTGTTTTTGTTATTGTGAAAACTTTAAACGATTCTAACCTCAAAATCAAAAAATTATTTTTTGAGACGTTGAATTTAAGTTCTTTTTTTACTCTTTTCTAGTAAAACACAAATGGCCTCGGCAGGAATGTCACCAACGGAGGACGACGAGTTGACTCTTCCTCGAGCGGCGATAAATAAAATGATAAAAGAAATTCTGCCCCACGTTCGAGTGGCTAACGAATCACGCGAATTGATTCTCAACTGTTGTACGGAGTTTATACATTTATTATCATCGGAAGCAAATGAAATTTGTAATCAACATCAAAAGAAGACAATTAATGCCGAACATATTTTACAAGCTTTACACAATCTTGGCTTTGGTGATTACAGTGCAGAGGCTGAGGCTGTTTTACGCGATTGTAAAGCAGTGGCGGCGAAGAGACGAAGACAAAGTACAAGACTGGAGAATTTGGGTATTCCAGAGGAGGAATTACTTCGTCAGCAGCAGGAACTTTTTGCAAAGGCACGAGAGGAACAAGCAGTCGCCGAACAACAACAATGGCAGCAATTACAAGCTGTAGCTCAAATGGCATCAATGCAACAAATTAAAACAGAGGAAGATGATTATTCGTAAAAAAAAAAGAAAAACAAAAATGGAAATTAAATCTCCCGTCAATTTTTCTGTGACACTAATGAACAGACAGTTTATAATAATAATAATAATGTAAGAGAAAGGAGAATTTAAGTTAAAAGAAGTGTACAATGACAAATTTAAGTTTATAATAAAAAATAAATACAATGTGATACAAACTCAATGTCTCAGTTTTATCGACAAAACTTCTGCTTTTGGATTTTTGATTTTAAGGCATCAGTCTGCCGTATTCGGACGATAAGTGACTCTTCTTCACAGCTTCTATCACTTTTGAAACGTAATGATACCTACGAGAAAATAAAAAGAAGGTAACAAAATTTTCACTTGAATAAAAATTAAAAAAAGGTAACAAAATTTTCACTTGAATGAAAATTCCACTTTAAAAGTAATTTACCAATTTTTTTCCGTTAATGTAGTCAATGTCATCGCATTTCTAGTCACTCCGTGTATTTTTCTTCGTAACTTCTCAATCAATTGTTTCTCATTTTCATGAAAAGTCTTCTCAGCTATAGTTACAAATTATAATTAAATACTTTAATTTTAAATTAATTATTATTTTTTTACCTATTAAATACTTAAAATTTTCTAGCGATTATTTATTTAACAAAATATTTAATTAATTTATTTTACTTTTACGATTGAATTTAAAATACTCACTCTCTTGGCCTGTAGACGGAATGAGAAAAAGATTCAATTGCCCCTCTTTTGACGCTGCACTCATATCCAAACCACTGTGAGTTTGCAGCCTCGAATTACTGAACACTTTGTTATAAAATTCCTTCATCATTTCCAGAGTGCTCGGAATAAAGTCCTGTAATTCGGCCTTATTGTGTAAAAATATAATGTGAGGATAATATTCCACATAATCCTGATCCATGTTTGTCGTTGACGCGGGTTTCAACATTTCCGCCGTTTGCAAAAATCTAAAAAGCAAAAAAAGAGAGAAAAAACTGTAAAAAAGAAAATTGGGCACTAAAAAAGTAGTTGTACGTAAAAGAGAAAAAATTGGGAACTAAAAAATAGTTATACGTAGAAGAGAAAAAATTGGGAACTAAAAAATAGTTATACGTAAAAGAGAAAAAATTGGGAACTAAAAAATAGTTATACGTAGAAGAGAAAAAATAGTTATACGAAAAGAGAAAATTAGAAATGAAAAAATAGTTTTACGTAAAAGAGGAAGTTAAGAAAGAAAAAAGATTAAGTAAAGAAAAATTTATCCACCTTACTAAATTGGGATCGACAAACCAGTCTTGAACGAAAATAATTACATGACAAACGGAGAACAAAAATGCGGCAAATTGTAGCGATTGTAATTCTAAATTTGTTTCTGGATTGACAAAATCAGTTGTTCCCTTCTTCTGATCGAATAATGTTGTGTAATCAATTATTGAACTCGATAATATTGGTTGTGTGTCCAAATAAATAACACGATTTTTTGTCACGTAAAAATCTATTCCACTCGTACAATTCGATCCATTTTCTTGTTGAGAAATACTTTGCGCCGGATAAATATCTGATCTGCGGAAAAAAATGTCATTGGATTATAAATATTTTATTTATTTATTTTTTTTAGAACTTAAATTCTAATTTTAATTATTTTAGCTAAAAATTAAAAATTCTATTATTTAGCTAAAAATAGCTTAATTTTACTTATTATCAGATAATAGCTTAATTTAAATTATTTTTTAGCTAACAATAATTTAAAATTTAGTTCATTTCGAATAAATTGAAATAAGAGAAAGAATTTTGGTAATAAAGAAAAAAAATTAATTACATTTCACTCGAAGCGAGAAGTGACATGATTGTCGACTTTCCAGCGCCCTGAGGTCCCAAACAGCCAACCACGAGAAAATCTTGTTGGTCGCATAAAAATTCCAAGGGTCCTTCGCAAAGTTGCATATTTTCGTCGACAAGTTTTATGCAGTTTGTCATTTCGGCGCACATTGATATAATAGAACGAGCTGAAAAAATAAAATTAGATTTAGAATTAAAATTACATTAGAATTAGAAATAAAACATTTTTTTCAGAACTTACGTTCTGGTGTCTTGTGTGTAGAACCTGCATGACTATCCGATTCTTTTCTAAAAGAGAACAAGCAAATTTTACTGACAAACGAATTATTTAATTAACTTTTAATGGAAAATTTCTTTAATTTTAATAAAGAAAATAAATTCATATATAAATATAAATGAAATAAATTAGACAATAAATGATTTAGATTTAAATTTAAATTAGATAAAGAGAGATAAAAACAATTACTTATTTCCATTTCGTTGACTTGGAGAAACAGCTCTGCTCTCTCCTTCTCTTGTTTTCAAAATAAATGGCGGTCTGTCTGCTAATTTAATAAGAGCTCTTCCATCACCTTCCTTTACTTCCGTCTCCTTCGACATTGTACTCGAAATTATTTTTCTCGGATTCATAATAAAGTTTCCTCTTTTCGTAAAAAAAATTAATTTAACCTAAAATTTAGTCTATTTTAAATTTACTACTACATGAACCTGATAATTATTACAATTATATTTAAATTTTATGTACACTTTTATTTTGGTTACACTTTTATAGAAACGATAGAAACTCCCAGAACTCTGCAGAACACTGAAAACAGTTCGAAAGTTTCGTAATTTGTTTACAAAAACAGTAAACAAATTTCACATGATTCTCTTGTTGAACCCTTGGAGCAAAAAACTTTCTGTTCCTTCTTAAAATTTCCCAATCAGTACGGACAGTTTTAATTGATTATTAGCAATTAGACAAATAATCAAATTACTCTTTATTTTAATATACAAAAAAAGGGGAGAAGGTTTTTTATTTTTGTAAATTTGAGGTTAGGGTATGTCAACAATGTTACGGTTTTGACAGTTCATCAGCTGATTTAGCAGACGACATTTTCTGATTGGTTGAAAATCGTTTGCTCTAGCCAATGAAAATTACTGCCGAACCTAACCTAACTTTGACAGTCTGCAAAAAACCGGATCGTCCACAAAAAGGCATACGACCTATTTTTAAAACAAATGTGTTACGTTTTGTGATTTAATTTGGGCTTCGCTCCAAATAAGTTTAAAATAAACCGAGTCTTCTGTTCCCTTCTGTTGTGATGTTCTAGTAGCATCGAGATAATTCCACATCCATTTTAAATGCATCCGAACCGCGTGGGAGTTCTCAGTACTTTTTATCTAGTCAACAGTGCAACTGTACTATTTTTAAAACTAAAATAAATAATATATAAAATAAATTCAATTTACTTGGTATACTTCGGAACAAGGTTAAAAGGTTTAACCCCTATTTTCCGTATTGATTGTTTCGCGGATTTTTATATAATTAAATTAACGTTTCTAATTGTTTATAGGTTTTTTTTCCCAAGTGTTGAGAGTTGAATAATTATTCAATAATAATTTGAAAAGAGGAAAAAATGACCAAGGAAGAATTCACATCGCAGGAATGGAAGGAAAAGGGAAATATGGAATTTAATAGAGGCAATTGGCAGGAGGCGCTCTGTTATTATACGAATGCAATAAAATTGTCGGTGGATGATAATTTCGATAAGGCAGTCTATTTGAAAAATCGAGCTGCAGTTCATCTGAAGCAATTAAATTACGAGAAGGCAATTAAGGATTGCGATGATGCTCTAAAAATTTCTCCCAACGATCCGAAGGCTCTTTTTCGTCGATGTCAGGCTTTGGACGCTTTGGAGAGGTACGAAGAAGCTTATCGTGATGCTCGATACATAATTAATGTCGATCCTGGCAATAAAGCGATACAACCGATTATCGCTCGTCTTCACGAAATTGTTCAGGAAAGAAGCAAACAAAATTCACGTGTCAGTAATAAGGTAAAGGAGATTTAGTTTCTTATTTTTCTCTTTAGTTTTTAAATACTATAATGGTTTTGTAAATATAATAAAAAAAAAAATTTTTCTTCGTGTTTTAAAAATTGTAGTAATAATTAATTATTCAATAAATTATTGTAGTAATAATTAATTATTCAATTAATTATTGTAGTAATAATTATTATTCAATTAATTATTGTAGTAATAATTAATAATTCAATTAATTATTGTAGTAATAATGAATTATTATTCAATTAATTATTATAGTAATAATCAAATATTGTAGTAATTTTCTAGAAAAAAATTCCTTTCAGGTTTCTCAAATGTTAGAATTGGCGTTTAATTTACAATCGGATAGAGAGAAGAGAGAAACGGCGATGAATAATTTGTTGGTGCTCTCGAGGGAGAAGGCCGGCGCTGAAATAATGTTCGCCGAGAATATTATTACAAAAATAATCAAACTCTTGAAAGTCGATAAAAACGACGACATTGCGATTGCTGCGATTCGAATTGTCGCCGAACTTTGCAAGGATAATGCAGTGCGAACCGACAGTCTCATAAAAGAAGTTGGAGTTCCTTGGTTCTTGGAAATTGTTAACAGCAAAAATGAGGAGCGTGTCAATGCATCGCAATATTGTATGCAGGTGAAGAATCTGTTCCTAATTTTTCTGTAACTGGAACTAAATTGAAAATATTTCTTCTTCTTCTTTTTGAAACAAATTTAATTCCTAAAGAATTTATTACTTAGCGAATAATTAATTCGTTTTTGAATCATTACAGACAATTTTGAACTCGTACAGTGGACTGAGCAATAAACCGGATTCCAAACCAAATAACGAGCTTTGTGAGAAATACAAGAAGGAAATTGACACTATTTTATCGTGTTTGGTATTCAGTACGACGAGTCGTATACTTTCTGGTATTGCCCGGGACGCGATTATCGAATTATTGATTCGAAATATACACTACACGACGCTAAATTGGGCAGTGGAATTGGTGGACATCAGGGGTGTTCAACGATTAATGGAAGTTGCGAGCGAACTTCCGGAATATAAATACGAGTCAGCGATGGAAATCACCGACTCGACGAGAACAGTAACGAGCGTTTGTCTCGCAAGAATTTACGAAAATATGTATTACGACGCGGCGAAGGCAAAATTCATGGACGCCATCGACGAATTCATCAAGGACAAACTCTTGACTCCGGACATTGAGTCAAAGGTAAGAAAGCGCCGGAATTTTGGTATTGATTCGATTGAAACTAAGTAATTTGATTCGTTCGAAACTCTATTTGCAGGCTTCGCACTTATCTACTAAAACATTCACTACTTTTTTTAAGTTACGATACTATTTGGGTACTATTTTTAGATTTCGGCCACTAAAAGCTACTATTTCCGTTTTTTTTAGTAATTTCACTATTTTAAATTCGCTAATACTAGAAAACAAAAAACTATTCTTAAAACGATTGAAATTTCTCGAAATGATTCAATTATTTTCAAAAGATATTCAATATTTAATTTTCATCAAACTTTATCTTCAAAATTCAATTATTTAACAAAAAACTGATAAAATTCCTCCAAAATTCAATTATTTTTATAAATAATACAAATTCACAAGGATTTAATTAATTTAGAATAGTATTTTCGAAAAAATTTCAAGAAAATCAATTATTTAAATAAAATTTTCAGAATTATTATATTTCGAAAAAATTAATTGTTTATTACAATGTTTATAAAATTCTTATGAAAAATTCAATTATTTTCAAAAATAACAAAAAATTTTCACAAAAATTCAATTCTTTTTTAAACAGTTTAATAAATTTTTTCAAAATAATTCAATTATTTTCATAAATACTCAAATTCTTCTTAGGAGTTCAATTATTTAAAAGAATATCAATAAAATTCAAGGCAAAACTGCAATTTTATTAAAAAATTTTCATAAATACTCAAATTCTTCTTAGGAGTTCAATTATTTAAAAAAATATCAATAAAATTCAAGGCAAAACTGCAATTTTATTAAAAAATTATTATTAATTCAATGATTTTCATTATTCTACTGTTTAAATAAAATTTTCATAATTATTATATTTCGAAAAAATTAATTGTTCATTAATTAATTCTTGTTTAAATACAATGTTTATAAAATTCTTATGAAAAATTCAATTATTTTCAAAAATAACAAAAAATTTTTCCAGAAATTCAACTCTTCTTTAAACAGTTTAATAAATTTTTTCCAAATAATTCAATTATTTTCATAAATACTCAAATTCTTCTTAGGAGTTCAATTATTTAAAAAAATATCAATAAAATTCAAGATAAAACTTCAATTTCATTAAAAAGTTATTATTAATTCAATGATTTGCTTTGTTCTACTATTTCAATAAAATTTTCCAATAGAATTCAATTATTAAAGAAAAATTTTGATAATATTCTACACGAGAATTTTATTATTTTCCCGAAAAAATAAAAAATTTCACTGTAATTGAATTATTTAAAATAGAATTTTCATAATTATTTTGAAATTGAATTAATTTATATTTAATTAATTTAAATTTAATTATTTTCTGAATTCCATTATTTTTAAATATTTTAATAAAATTGTTCGAAAGAAATCACTTATTTTGAAAGACAATTTCAATTAAATTTTTATGAAATAATTTAATTATTCTTTTTGATATGAATAAAATTCTTCTCGCAAGAATTCAATTATTTCTGAATAAATAATTCTTTGAAATTAAATTTTGAGTCACTTTAGTAAAATTTTCTGCAAAATTCAATTATTTTCATAAATAATATTCATCAAAAACATTCAATTAGTTCTAAAAGTATTAAATTTCTTCTTGTTAATTAAATTATTTTGAAAAGTTCTAATAAAAAACTTTTGCAAGAATTTAACTGTTTTTGTTAATAGTAAAAAGCTTTTTAGGAATTGAATTTTTTTTTATTAAATTTTAATAAAATACCACATTGAACAAATGTGGTATTTCATTGAATTCTTTATTGTGAAATATTTTAATAGAATTCTTTGTAAAAATTAATTTTTAAAAACTTTTCTAAATTCAACGATTTTCATTAATTTAAAAAAATTTGCAAACAGAATTCACTTATTTAAAAATTTCTTTGTAAAAATCATCGTATGAATTCAATTTTCTTTATGAATAATAACAAATTTTCAGGAATTTAATTATTTAAATAAGAATCTGCTTGAAATTAGTCGAAAGGTATGAATATTAAAAAAAAATTTTTTATTCTTCGCAAGAATTAAATGATTTTTTATAAATATTGAAATTCTTTCATGAATAATAAAATTCGTTGCAGGAATTCAATTTATTATCATTAGAATAAGAAAGAAGTAAATATTTTTTATAGAAATTAATAAAAAGTCAGGAAAATGGTAAATAAAATATAGAATGGAATTTTCGTCAGTCTTATAAAGTTTCGAAAACTTGTTTTTGACCGTGAAGTTTAATTTTTCAGTAGCTACTTTTTTACTACCTTTTTACTACTTTTTTTGGTCTTAAAGCTACTTTTTGCTACTTTTTTAAAATTAATTATCAAGTGCGAAGTCTGTATTTATTTATTTACTATATTTATTTATTTACTTTATTTAGAAATTAATTTCAATTTTTTCATTTTCAGGTACGAGTCGTGGTGGCGATAACGACTCTCCTGCTAGGCCCACTCGACGTTGGAAACAGTGTCGTGGCAAAGGACGGAATAATGCAAATGATTTTAGTGATGGCCGGCACTGACGACGTTCTCCAGCAGAAAGTCGCTTGCGAGTGTATAATAGCGAGCGCGTCGAAGAAAGATAAAGCCACGGCGATAATCAGCCAGGGAGTGAATATTCTCAAGCAATTGTATCAATCCAAGGACGATTCGATTCGTGTTCGTGCCCTCGTGGGTCTTTGTAAACTGGGCGCTTCGGGAGGATCGGACGCGACATTCCGTCCATTCGCCGAGGGTGCGACACTGAAACTCGCCGAGGCTTGTCGACGCTTCCTGATAAATCCCAAGAAGCAAAAGGATATGCGCAAATGGGCCGTGGAGGGTCTCTCGTATCTCACATTCGACGCCGAGGTCAAGGAGAAATTAATCGAAGACAAGGAGGCGATACAAGCAATGATCGAATTATCGAAAACCGGTGACAAATCAGTCGTCTATGGCGTTGTCACGACACTCGTGAATCTATGCAACGCCTACGATAAACAGGAGATAATTCCCGAAATGCTAGAACTTGCGAAATTTGCCAAACAACACATTCCCCAGGAGCATGAATTCGATGACGAGGATTTTGTCCGTAAACGATTGTGTATTCTGGCGAAGGCCGGTGTCACGACAGCGCTGGTTGCTTTATCAAAGACTGATAGTCAGAATTGCAAGGAATTGATATCGAGAGTTTTCAATGGAATTTGTAGTCAACAGGAGAATCGGGGTATTGTTGTCCAACAAGGTGGGGCGAAAGTTCTCTTTCCCTTGGCACTCGAGGGTACTGACAAGGGAAAGAAACAAGCTTCGCAGGCTTTGTCCCGATTGGGAATCACGATCAATCCCGAAGTCGCTTTTCCAGGACAACGATTGTTTGAAGTTATTACTCCGTTGATAAATCTTCTCAGTCCCGAGTGTTCGGCTTTGGAGAATTTCGAAGCACTCATGGCACTTTGTAATATTGCCGGTGTTAACGATGCGGTGAGAAAGAGAATTTTGAAAGAGGGCGGACTGCAGAAGATTGAGAACTACATGTATGAGGAGCATGACATGTTGAGGAGAGCGGCCACTCAGTGTATGACTAATATGGTAATGTGCGAGGAGACGATTAAATTCTTCGAACAGGACAACGATAGAGTGAAATATTTGACGATTCTCTGTGAGGAGGAGGATGTTGATACGAGTATGGCGGCTGCGGGCGCATTGGCAATTGTCACTTCGGTTAGTAAGAAGACTTGTTATAAAATCTTTGACGTACAACGCTGGCTTGATATTCTTCGTTTTCTACTCGCAAATCCAAATATGGATGTTCAACATCGGGGAATTGTTATTGTACTGAATATGATTAAGTGCACGAAAGAAGTGGCGAGTAAAGTTATTGAAACTGACATTATGGAGATTCTCATGGCCCTGACGAAGAGCGACGAGGTCGATAAGAAAATACAGAAAATCGCCGCCGAAGCCCTAGAGGAGGCGAGCAAATGGAAAGTTATCGAAAAATCAAGTGATATGGAAAATACAGTGGACTGAAAATGCAGTGGACTGAAACACTTTTGTTTTTTTCTGTACCGAATAATGTGCCTTTGTGAGTGAAGCATTTAGATTTTAATCATTTTCAAATACGTAAGTTTTGTACTTAAAATTTATATCGACTGTTACTCAAAATATAAATAGTGTTAAAAAAATTGTCATTAATTATTAATTTCCCCAAATGAAAAATATTAAAAGTATTAAATCGATAATTTTATAGAAATTAAAATTAAATTCACGACAAAAATTAAAAATATTAAATGTGAGAAATATTTTTATTGTGTAAAACACAGCCAACACAATTATTATACCAACAATAACATTAATTCTTTTTTTATGTACATTATTGCAAAAAAAAATTGAAACAATATTTACCATTCTATTGTTTGGTCCTCGTATTCGAAAATAATTGACTATAATTTCAAAAACGGATGTTTGAGAGCTTCTGCTGCTGTAATTCGTGATCGATGGTCCACTTCCATTAGTTTCGATAATAAGTCAAAAGCTTCTAGTGGAAAACTTTTCTCTGAAGGCTCCTTTAAATTTCAATTTAAAAACATTTTTTAATTTGTTATCAAATTTCAAACTTTTTGCAAACAAAATTTCTAATTTATCAATTTAGTAATTAACTTTTTTTGTATTCGTTATTATTAGTTATTAAAGTTAATCTATAAATTCTAGAGAAATTAAATAAAATACAATGAAAAAAAGTAAAAAAAAAAAAGTAATAAAACAATTTGATTAATTTCTTATGAAACTGGAAACTTTTTGCAAACAAAATTTCTAATTTATCAAATTAGTAATTAACTTCTTTTGTATTCGTTAATATTGGTTATTAATGTTAATCTCTAAATTCTAGAGAAATTAAATAAAATACAATGAAAAAAAAGTAAAAAAAAAAGTTGTAAAAAAATTTGATTTAAATGAAACGAAATAAAACACAGAATTAATAGAAAAGTAAAATAGTGAATAAATAGAAATGAAAGAAGAAAAGTAAATAGTGAATAAATAGAAATGAAAGAAGAAAAATAAATAGAATGTAAATAAAACGAACGAAATAAAATACCTCATCATTTTTAACATTTTTGTCTCTGTCTCGCAACTTTTGACAAAGTTTTACGATATCAACTGGTGGAATTTGTTCGGGAATTGTTATCTTTTTTCCTAATTTAACGAAAAAAGAATTGCATATTAATTTTGAAAAGTAAAAAAGGTTTTTTAAAGGTTTAAAAAAAGATTTTCCTTTTGTAAAATAACAACTTAAATTCTTTTTCGAAAGAAAATTTCAAAGAAAGAACTTACCTAATTTTCGTGCGAATAGATGAATTTTATCCGATCCAAAAATAGTGATAATTTCTGCCAAAGCAGTACCGTCATCTGGCGAACGAAAAAATGGTTGTGTTGCACTGAGAATTGATAATAAAATAACTCCACTCGCCCAAATGTCAATTGCTAGAATGAAAATTGAATTTAAATGAAAAAAATTTACTTTTTTTTGAAGAATATTTAATGAGAAAAAATTTAATGAATTATTTGAACCTGGCGTTTGGGCAGGATGTTTTAAGAGAACCTCTGGTGCTCTAAAACCTGGAGTACCAGCTCGAGGTGCAACTTGTGCAGGTCTCATCGAACAAAGAGAGCAAACTTTTGGTTTACCGAAACAATAACACTTTTCTTCAAGCTTTCCAAGAGACGTTGGAGAACTTTTATTTACCTGGAATATTAATTAGTTAAATTTAAAAAAAATAAAGACAATTTTTCTATTTAGGAAACAATTTCTTTCGAAAAAGTGTAATTTATCGGAAATTCTACCTCGATTTCTCTTTTTTTTCTTGTATCATTAACAGAAGGTGTTAACGGTTTAATATTACTTTTATTTAGATCTCTTTTGTAATTTTCAGCTAATCCAAAATCAACTAAAAGATATCTGCAAAGTAAAGAAAAAGATTCGAATTAGTCTAATAGTTAAGAAACAAATTCTTTGATAATTACTAAATTTTTACTTTAGTTCAAAAAATTATTTCTAAAATAGAAAAAATACCTTCTATTAGTACGGTCGTATAAAAAATTATTTGGTTTGACATCTCTGTGCATAATGTGAAATTTATGCACCCTTTGCAAGGCAGTTAATAAGGCACGCATATAATGTTTCGTCTCCTCCACGCTCATATCCTGTACGTAATCCTGAAAAATATTTTTTAGTAAACAAAAATTTTAATTAAAATAAATTTAAATAACAATAAATTTAAACAAAATATAGAAATATACCATAAATCTGTCATGTCTCATAAAAGGCATAACCAGAACCACTGAACCTGCATGTCTTAGACACAATTCCAATCCGGCTACATGATCTTGCCCCCTAGGAAATAAAAATCCTAAAATAAAAATAAAAACCTAAAGATTTCATTTTATAAATTATTTTCACTCACCCAATTTTTTTTAAACAATTCATTTCACGTTGAATTCTCGAAGGATGACACGTAGGTATTAAATGTTTAATGGCAAACTTTTTCGAATCCCTGGAAGACTTGAGAGTTGCCAAGAATACAGAACTAAAACTACCTTCGCCAACTTTACAATGTAAATTAAATAA
This sequence comes from Leptopilina drosophilae, assembly GCA_032873175.1. NCBI lineage: Eukaryota > Metazoa > Arthropoda > Insecta > Hymenoptera > Figitidae > Leptopilina > Leptopilina drosophilae. The sequence continues at coordinate 43,009,083 of CM065485.1, read as the reverse complement.
ATCATTTAAAGCCGGTACTGTTTGTAATAATAGGGAAATTTCCTCCTTATCCTCTGTAAAATTCATAATTATTGTTTCTCTCAATGTTTATAATTGTCTCAATGAAACATCAATGACAATGAATTATTAAAATGTATAATAAATGTCACAAAGAAACTTTTGTCATGTCAGCAATATTTTGTGCTGACTTGAATTCCTTGCATTTTAATTCAATATTGTATTAAGAGGTATCAATTTTTTTACCTATATAATTATCATCTTCTGATTTTTGATTATTTTCACTTGGGTCCATGTTAATGATGATAATTTACTATTAAAAAAAGCTGAAAAATATACGTTTTACATTTCTTAATATGATAATACAGAAACTAACCTTATTTATTTCAAAAAGGCGGCAAAATGTTTTGACACCTGCAGACGACACTTTTGGCGGGAATAAGTCTTGGATTTGATTTCGAGAAGTTAATATTTCTCTCATTTGCTTTTTACTTTTGCTGTATGTTTAATTTATTGTTTTTTAGTCTAAACGAGTTTTTAAATTCTAAATTTATAGAAATTTTGTTTTTTATAAAAATAAAAAATATTAAATCTTCGGGCAATGTTTCGAGTTTCATTGCTAACTTCAGAATAATCATGATAAAAGTCGTCGACAGAATCAATTTAATTAGTATTTATTTTACCATTATTATCAATTTTTAATTTTTAATATTAATTAATTACATATTATAATTTTTCAAATTTATTTGAATTGGAATTATAATGTAATTGTGAGCCTTGATGGTAAATTTAATTTCTAAATTCGATTAATCGGTTTGATATTCGTTACTTTTCGCGTCATACTTCAGTTTGATTTTGAAAACTGAAAGAAAGAGATTTTTCTGGTTTTGTTTTTATTTTCTATTTAATTCTATTATTTTCTCGTTTATTGTCAATGAATGTTCGTGAAAAAGTGAATCAAGTTGTGATAAAATTAAAGAAGATTAATATTATTGCCCGCAGTAAGTGAGAATATGGAAAACAAATATCTAACATATTTGAGGTTATGTGTCAGATTTTTACCGATTTTACTCGAAGAATCTTTTAATTTGACGTTCAATTACGAGATAAGTTTACAAAAACTGAAATTCATGCTCGAAAGCGCAATTGTAATGTTAGTTTTTAAATTATAGAATGTCGAAATTAAAAATAGGGAATATTATTCATTGAAGACATGACAGTAACGCTTTTATTTGACTATTTACAAAATATTGAAAGCAATCGACTCTGCTTTAATGATTAAAATTATAACTTCCCACCCACACAAACTTGTTTTTTTTCCTTAAAACTACAAAAGTTCAACAATATTTTACATAAATTTACATATTTACATAAGTATATAATTTTTTTAAAACTAACTAGTGGCCATTCTTGGTGGTCTGCCAAATCCCCGTGTTCCATCGGGTCCGGACGGTAGTCTCGTGACATTTTCCGGCAAATGAGCGACTACAATTCCACTATTACTTCTCGGTCGGAAGAATCCAGTCTCTGAACTCGACGAGCACGAGGACAATCGTCTTGTTCCCATTTCGTAGCCGGAATCACGACTACAGGCGGAGAGACGACGAAGAAATGGTCCACAATCGGCAGAACCACGTCTCGTTGGACTGAAACAACCGCCACTGCAATCTGAACCCGAAGAACCGCCTCCTGAGCCCGAACAGCAGGAGAATCGTCGCGTTGGCTGATGATAATATCCCGGTGGATAGACAGCATGAAAGTAACCAGTTTCCGAACTCGACGAACACGACGAGAATCTTCGGCCAAAATTGCCGGAATCTGAACCCGAACCCGAACACGAGGAGAGACGTCGTAGGAGTAATTGTCCATTGTCAGGACCCCCGGACATTGAGCACGACGACAGTCTCCTTGGCATCCAATTTTCCGGCGATGGTGGACCAGCTGAAAATCGGTTTTGTCATCAAGAAAAAATGTTAGTTCGTCACAAAAATATAATTGGAAAAAGGTGCGTAAAATACTCTAAATAGACGTTGAAAAAATATCTATTATATATATTATATATATATTATAAATATATATTTTATATATATAATAAAAAATCTAAAACAATTTTTCTTTTCCAGTGAAGGTGAATTTCAAACATAAAATTCGAAAAACAAGAGAAAATTTACAAAAAATTGGAGGAAAAGTAGAAAAACGTACAAAATTAAAATATTAGAAAATCGGAAAATAGAGAAAAAAAGTGGAAATAATTGCGTGAGTTGGATTCTTGTTGAAAATATAATATTCTTACGCTGAAAGGGATGACCAGTGAATACATGATAAACCGGATGATTGTAAATTTGCCTGCGATGCCTCGATTTCCCTTCATCATTCTCAGAGCCGCTCGCGCAACTTGAAGAATTATAAGTCTCCTCGCGAGAGACCCTCGTTACGGGATTCTTCTTCGACGATTGTTGCTTCCTCTTCTTATCAGCTGTCTGTTGAAGAGCATAAATCTTCGCTTCACCTAAAGGCATTTGCAGAGCCATTCGCGCTGAGGCCGAATCAATAAATTCAATCATTGCACATTCTTCACTCGATGCTAAATCTGGTCTCTTTGCTATTGCCTGTCGCACCTAATCATACAAAAAATAATCCAACGAATAGAAAAATTAATTGCGAAAAATTGAAAAAAAGAAAAAGAAAATTAGACAAATTTCAAAATTTTTAAAAAATTAAGTCCTACTAATTACAATAAATTCGAAGTCAGGGTTGCCACACAACCTGGAAACCTGGAAAACCGCTGGAAATGTCGGGGAATTTTACAAAAATTGAAGAAACCTGGAAAAGTCCGGGAATTTTGATCGAAATCCTGGAAAATTTATTTTTGAAATCTAATTTTACTTAAATATTTCAAAAATTAATTTAATTTTAAAAGAATTGCGATTACAATTTTCATATATAGATGAACTTGAAAACATTTTCAATTAAAATTTTGTAAAACTTCAATTTTAAATTGAATTTCAATTAAACTTAACAACAAATTTAACAAATTAAATTTAACTTCATTAAAAAAAAACCTAGATTTTTAAAAAACCTTAATAACTAAAATACTTCAAAAATTATTAAAATTTTCTCAATGTATATTTAATTGATTATTTAAAAATAACGGATTTATTTGAAGAAGTTTAGTTAAAAGTTAAAACACTAAAACAAAATTGAATTTTGAAGCAAATACACATATTATTGGAGAAATTCAATTATTTTTGGAAATTAAGTAGAATTCTTCTCAGAAATTCAATTATTTTTATCATTTATTATTTATTCTTCAAAGAATTAAACTATTTTCCAAAAATTTCAATGAAATTCTTTTGTGACAATTTAATTTTTTTCAAAATAATTTCAATAAAACTTTTCGTAGAAATTTGGTTTCAACAATTTTTTAGAATTAAATTATTTTAAATGTCTGCTATTTGAATAAAATTCCACGAAACAATTCAATTATTTAAACCGAAATTTTAATAAAATTAGACTGAAAAATTCAATTATTTTCAAATGTGATGTAATTCTTCGCAAAAATCCAATTACTTTTGAAAATTTACCAAAATTGTTATCAAACTTTAAATTGAATTTATAAGTACTAACATTTTTCTCCGAAATTCGAATATTTTCTCAAATATTAATAATTTTCTTGGCTGAATTTTAATTATTTTTAATACACAAAATTTTCATCGACTTTCTCGAAAAATGAACATATTGTTAATTTGTCTCTTGACAATAAATAATAATAAACATAATAATTAAATTCTAATAAAATTTGTTATAAAAATTCATTGTTAAAAAACATTCCATTATTTAATAAGTTATTTATTTTTATAGTTAAATAATTGATTTCTTGTAGAATTTTCTAATAAATATTGATTTAAAAATAAATTTCAGTACAAATTTTCGATTGTAATTGAATTATAATGAAAAATATTTATTTGAAAATTCTTCGAGAATTCATTTGTTTCACTCTAAAAGTAAACATTTCATTAAATAATTGAACTTTATTTAAAATTGAATTTTCATGAAGAATCAACAAATTTTTAAATAATTGAATTCTTCTAAAGCATTTTAATAACATTTTTTTTAAGTAATTGCATTTTTCGAGATATTTAATAAATATTTTGTTTATTAAAAACTATTTGAAATTCTGATAAGAATTTTATTAAAATTTTTCTGAAAATAATTGAATTTCGAATGAAAAATTTTATTATTTATAAAGATTATTTAAATTTTGACGGGAATTTTTGGCAATTTTCGAAGATACTTAGATTTTTGGATTATGTTACTTTTGAAAATAATCGAATTCTTGAGGTTTCCAATAATTTTCTTATTAATAATAAACGTAGTTTTAAAAACCTGTAAAAATTCTGTTTTTTTTTTTTTGTTTTTTTTCGGAAAACCTGGAAAAATCAGGGAATTTGAAAAGGGTAAAAGCGTGGCAATCCTGGAAATATATAATATAGATTTAATTATACATAACAATTTCAAATTTACAAATATTTTTCAATTAAATAAATAAATAATGAATTTAATCCTTGAGAGAAAAATAATGTTACAGTTAATTTTTAGAACAATAATTGGAACTGTATTGAATTGTTAATTAATTTTTAGAACAATAATTGGAACTGTATTGAATTGTTAATTAATTTTTGGAATTACCTCGGCAGGCGCGGGATGACCGGGTCGGAGAACGCGGATCAAAGCAATTTCGCCGCACGATTTGAAGAGTTCCGCAACAGTTTCGACGGACAATTTTTCCAATGGCAAACGGGCGGCGAGAACAGTTCGCGATGGTGTTGTCTGATCAAAAGGCGGCAATGGATCAATTCTTCTCAACTTGGTGCCGAGCTCGTTTACCTCGAGCTTTTTTGACCTCGCCAAAGCAGCGCCCACCACTCTCCAATCACGACTCAGGTGCTTGACCCTCTTGAAACTAGAGATCAATTTTAGAGACACGTAACCTTCCTTATTGCGTTTCACGTGCTTCAATAGAAATGCATCCTTAACAATATTCTCGTCCGAGAAGTAGAATTCCACCTGTGCGCAAATCTTATCGGACAATTCATCGCAAGGCGGAACGAAATCTTCCGCAACTGTTGCCGCTGTCGCCTTTTCTTTCGCAACCTGTTATAACAGAATTTAAGGTATTACTCACTTTTTTATTATCATTCCCATAATTTATTATTATTATTACTATTATTTTTATATTTTTTGTATTTTAATTGCTTTTATTTCTTTCCTATTAGAGAATCGAAAAGAAAGTAAAAAATTCTTTATTTTTATGTATTTTTGTCCTCTTTGCGAATCGAACGTTTAATCAAAGTTGTTATCAATTATTTTTATTTATTTCTCTTCTTCTTTTTGGATTTTTTATTTGCTACTCCCTTTTTTCGAGAATCGAAGAATCGAATATTTTTCCATACTAATTATTCGTATTTTCTTCTAATTAGGTTTTCTTTCCTGAGAGTAAAAATTATCCAATGATAATAGTAAAGAGTAAATTTTTAAAATTTGTTTATTGGCAAACGGGGGTAAAATTGTTTCTCTCTAATATTATTTAACTGGAACATGGTTCACGAGAATTTTCACTTGAGAGAAAAAAAAAGGGGGGAAAAAAAAGTGAAGTAATTTATGCAATGTGTTTTAACATCTTTATTACACGAGTCTTTTTAAATGGCAGAATTGTTAAATGAACAATTAAAGTATTTTACACCTCGCTAAGCTCGTAATTCATTTGCAACTATGTATATAGTTAATTGTGAATGGAGAATCGCGCACTTTCATCAATGACATACATTAAATGTAGCAATTTTATTGTACTATTCGTCATCGCAAATGATTTCAAGATGAAAATTATATACAACTTGTGGCCATAAATAGATTTTTCTTATCGTGTTTATGAGTATATTTAAGAAAAATTCCGTAATTCCAATTTTTTCCTTCTTTTTCTTCTTCTTTCAATAAGAGAAAAAAATTTGCCTCATTTAACAAAGGAGTTAAATAAAAAAATTCGAATTATTTGCATAAATTAATTCTGAAACAGTTTTGATCTTGAATTTTGATGACTCAAAATTTTAATACAGTTTTTAAAGTATTTATGTTTTTAATTTAGTTAATAATATGATATTTTTCTTTCTTTTTGTTTCATTCAATTTTTTCCCTTAAATTTAAAAAAGAGTAAAAAAATAGTTTTATTCCGAATTTAAAAGAAAATTTTTTACGAATTGTTACGAATCGAGTAAAGAAGGAAAAAATTAGAATCATTAGAAGACGGTATTTTTTTAAGTTAGTAAATATTTTGATGGTAATTTTCCTTTATTTTCCAAATTGATTTTCAATGGACTTTCTTTTCTCTTTTCTTCTTTGCCAATTGCGATTGTGTGATGGCTTTGAAAGTAACTATGTCGTATTATCGAATAGTAATTTCGACAGGGGGGAAATTGTTCTATGACAATGGAAAAAAACCATTCTCTAAACGTTTCTGACGTTTTTAATACACATTGTTCTTGCATAAGTGCTTAAGTAGGAACAATTTCCGCTGCTATAATTATGCAACATTTCATAATTCTAGTTCATTTCTCGTGATTGCCATAGAATCAAAACGATCGAGAGTATCAATTTTCTTTTATCTGCGACTTTCTATCAAAATTTTTCCATCACTTCTGTAAAATTGTCTTTTATTATTTTTTTCCGTCTTTTTTTCCTAATGAGTGTCAAAGATGGATTTTCTTCCTTTTTTATTTACTTATTTATTCATTTAAATATAAAAACACCGAAATAGAATTTTATTCGGAATAGTTTTCCATTTTTTCTAACTTTTAAGGATTTGTTCTATTTTTTATTTTATTTCTATTATTAGTATTTTATTCCTTTTATTTTATTCTATTTTATTCTATTTTAATTAATTTTATTCCTTTTATTTTATTCCATTTTATTTTATTCAATTTTATTCTATTTTAGTTTATTTTATTCCATTTTATTTTATTCTATTTTATTCTATTTTAGTTTATTTTATTCCATTTTATTTTATTCCATATTTATCCCATTTTACAAAAACAAATTTTATCAAACATTAAATCAATTTTCTTTCTTTTTTTCTTTTTTCTTTCGTTTTTAATTTCTAATCAATTGAGCTTTTTATTTTTTCTCTACCATTACAAGAATTGTTTATTTTCTCTCACCTCACTTTCCAATTCCCTGGGCACAATATCGTCAAACGAATCAGCGCCAGAATCGTGATCACTAATTTTATTTTGTGCTTTTTGCAGAATCGTCTCGTTCCCGAGCTTTCTGTCGCAGTCGGAACTGCCGCTATCGGATAAATCGGCATCTTCACCCTTAGAGCCGCGACGATCGAAGGAAAGACTCACATCACTGTCAATTGACGAAATACTATCCCTTGTGTCGGACTTTTTCATCGGCGGCGGTAAAAAGGACAAATTTCCCAGTTTGTCCTCTAATTCCTGTTGCACTTCCATTTCCTCCATAATTGACACGTGGAAAAAAAGAGTCTTTCTTTTTCTCTTTTCGAAAAAAAAAATTCAGGTATGCACACTACTATTTTACGTTCAGAAAAAATTTACTATTTGAAAATTTGTAATTATCAAAATGATAATTGTAATAATCAAAATGAAATTTGAAATTCGATAAATAATAAATAAAATAAGTAAAATAAAATTCGATCAATGAATTTAGTTTATTTGATATTGATTTTGTGTTAATGAATCAATTAATTGCATGCGGTATTAAATAAAGCACTTAATTGATTTCAAAATTTAATTTTGATGAATTCTCGTATTAGAAAAAAAAAGTTGAAAAACTATTTATCACAGATTAGTTCTATCTTTTTTTCAGAAAAAAAACACTTTTATTCTCACGCGAAAAGAAAGAAGAGGGAAATAACTATTCTAGTTTCCTGAAAAGTTTCTGAAGAGCTTGCGGCAAACATTGACGATGAGTGGTTTTTTTTGCGTTGATTCTCTAAGTGGAGAACGACACTTAGTGACAGACACTGTCAGTTTAACTGGCAAATAACACTGGTCACTGTTGAAGGTAATTAAAGTGCTGCGGTGAGAGGCGTTTAGGAAGGGAGCGTCCGTGTCCTCCGGACAGGAAGAGAGGAAACGAAATTGCATTCGTGAGATGAAGTCTTCCCGATCTGATAAGGACGCTCCTAATTTTTTCCCCTCTTTTTTTTATTTTTTTGTGGTACCTCCTGATTTTTTTGCCGATTTAAAAAAAAAGATAATAATGATAATAATAAAAAAGGAAGTTGCGCGATTCGTGACAGTTCGAAGAATAGTGGCCTTCTGAAAGGCCCGCGATCTTGTTTAAATACTTTCGCTGGGCGAGCAGGTGGTACGCATGCGCGATGCTTTGCCCCGAAGGTAAAGCTCGTCGTCGGAGACCTCCCCTGAGGTCGTGACCTTGCTTGAATGCCGGTCAAGAGTGCGACTCGATCATTCCAACCAGGGTCGCCGTTCAGTTCCATGTCCCCTTCTGAGACTCCTCAATTTTCAAGCAATATCCTTTTGCTGTTGCCTTTCTTTTTCTCTCTTTCTTTTTCATTCTCTTTTCATTCTCTTTTCTCTTCTTTTTTTCCTGACTTTTTTCTTTTTTGCTCAACTCTTAAGAACCTGATGATTAGCTTGAAACCCTTATTCTTTAAAGTAATACTCATTTAATTTAAAGTCCCTCGACTTCTTCTTTTCTGATATTAAATCGCTTGTTTGTTGTTCATTTTTCTTCCATTATCCCGGCAATCATCGATCGACTTTTACAACTTATAGAAATTCCTCTTTTTTTATGTTTCTGTTGTAATTTCAGTTTTTTTTCTTTCAAGTACAAATTTTTCTTCTGCTTGTTTTGAAAAATCTTTTATTTTAAAGTTGAAGAGAATTTAGAAAAAACAGGTGTTAGAATTTAGGAGAATTTAGAATATTATAAAAATTCGGAAAAGAAAAATTTTTGACATAAAAAAAATTAGCATTAGAAAAGTAATAAAAATTAATTTTAATTTTCAAAAATACTAATCAATCAGTAGAATTTGATTATTTTAGAAAAATGCAGAAAAAAATTCGGAAAAGAAAAATTTTGGAATTAGAAAACATTAGCATTAGAAAAGTAATAAAAATTAATTTTAATTTTCAAAAATACTAATCAATCAGTAGAATTTAATTATTTTAGAAAAGCAGTAAAATTTGTTTGAAGAAATTCAATTGTTTAAAGAAAATGTTAAAATTTATCGAAATTTCATTATTTTCTAAAATTTGAATACAATTCTTCCTAAGAATTCAATCATTTAAAAAAATTTCACTAATTTTTTCTCATTCAACTCTCGTATAGAATTTTCGTAAAAAAATTTCGAGAAATTTAATTAACATTTTTAAAAATAATAGAATTTCTGCAAAAAGTTCTAAACAGTCAATAAATTTTTTGCAAAAGTTCAATTCTTTGGAAAAATTTTAATAACATTTCTAGAAGCAATTGAATATCATTTTCATAAAAATGAATGAAAATATTTTCGTCATAATTTGAATTAAATTCTTTGAAATAATTCAATTATCAAAATTTGTTGATAAAATTCTTCGCAGAAGTTCAATAATTATTTTTTGCAAAATTTTTATTTATAATTTATAAATTTATTTATAATTTCTCTAAAAAATTTAATTATTTTCAAAAACATTAATAAATTTGTTCTGTAAAATTTAATTATTTTAGAAAATTAGTAGTTTTTCGAAGGAATTTAATTATTTTTCGTAAAAAAGTTAATAAAAATTCTCTCGAAACAATAATGAATTATTTTTAAAAATTTATAAAGTGTCTTAACAAAAATCGGATAAATTAAAAATTTAGAATTAGAAAAAAAAATTTGAGAATAAGAGTGAAAATAAAATTCAGTATTAGAATAGAAATAATATTTAAGATTTCGATTCACAAAAAATTGTAGAATTAGAAAAAAATCAGAATTTAATTAAAAAAAGGTGTAATTGAAAAGTTCATTATTATAATTCAGATCTAAAATTTAGAATCAGAAAAAAATTCATAAGAAGAGTGAAAATAAAATTAAAAATTTGAAAATTCAGGATTAGAACAAAACGAAAAGTTGGAATTAAATATTTTTAGACTAAAGTTTAGAAGAGTTTAAAATTTAATTCAATATAATTAAAATTTAGAACCAGAAAAAGGCAGAATTAGTATAAAAATTAAAGTTCAAACAAATTGAAAATTAGATTGAAAAATAGTATTAATATAAAATTAGGGTTCGTAAAAATTCACAATTTGAATTTAGAAGTAATTTAGAGAATAAAATTTCTTTTTAGAATCATTTAGACCTAAATTTTAGTCTAGCAAAAAAAATGATTTTTTATTAGTCAAAAGTTGGGAGGAAACAAAAATTTGTTCTTACCTTTCGTTTTGAATTCCTCTTTTTTTCTTCTCCTTAATCGCCACTCTCGATCCAGTCGTCATTTCTTAATGTCAGTAGTTTATTTTTCTAGATGATAGATTCCACGGTATCTGCAAAGGAAATGAATCATCAATTTGATTTGCAAGATTTGTTCAGACACCTTTTCATTCGTCCCCTTCGAAATCATAAATTTCGTAATCGCTCTTCATATACATGTATATATACATACGTATGGTATAACATAAGCAGTCAAAAGGTTTTGGCATGTTCAAGGACCTGCGACGTCTTATAACAGCTTGTAATCTCAAGTTGCTTCTTGGAGAACCTTGACATCTTTGTCAAAAAAAAATGGGAAAAAAAATTTTCCGCATTTTCTAATTAAGAAAACCTCTTCCACTTTGTCTCTAAAATTTATTTTTTCACCCCGATTTCTCGAATTTTATATCTTTAATAACTTGTTCTTGAGTTTTTAATTTTTGAACTCTTGGAAAAATAGTTTTCTTTTTATTTTCAGATCGAAAAAAGTAAAATTCGATAAATATAGTAATAAAATATAATTTCATAAATTACATGTGTGCAGAATTATTCTTTATTGAATTGAAATTCTTATTCGCAGGTATAAACAACTTCGGAAGTAAGGTCAATTTCGAGGAAGAGTTCCTTGAATACATTTCCACGGGTGTGATTCTTGGACCTCGAGTCATGGGATTTTTTTCGGGAGGATTTTTTTCATCGCCACGCACGATGTCTTGTGCGACAGGAAGGAAGGACAAATGATGTCGCGTGCCGCATTATATTGACTTGAGAAGGAAGAGGAGGAGGAACCTCCAAAGTTTCTTCTTGCTACGAGAGAGTATAGCACAATATTTTTCTTATGCATGAACATAAAGACACTTCGCATCCGGACGCTACGAGAATATTAAGATATAGGTCAAGTGCGGCCGGTACCGCGTAAGGAATCATGCACTGAGGAAGAAGGACGATTATACGTACCGGGCAATAGTCTCGAAGAAACGTTTCTGTAAAGAAAATCAAATTAATCACTAATCCTTCCATCTCCAGACACTAAAACAGGTATAAAATGTTCACTTACTCAATGCGTGTATGTGCCTTTTGTTCAATTCCGATTGCGGGGAATTTTAATCGATTTTCTTAAACTTTATTGCAATCTTTATTGAATATGGCGATTTTTAAATATCCAAATGGAAAGAATTTTTTTTATTGGAAATATTTATTGTTTGAAAGGAGACGTTGAAGTTGGAGAAAATAATTGTTTTTTTATAATGGTCAATACAATACTAATATTAAATAATAGTCAATCTTCTATCTATCGATTAATATTCTATTAATTTATTATTATTATTCTTATTCTGCAAATTGCAAAATTTTCTGTTTTCAAATATCAACTTCAATTTTTGAATAATTAAAAAATTATTTTAAACTAATTTCGGCTTTTTGTAACTGATTTCAATATTTTTTTCACAAAAACTACTTTGGACATTAATTTAAAATTAAAATCGAATTGAAAACATGATAAAAATTGTCGATATTGACATAAAAATAGTTTATGAACTGGAAACTTGCAAAAAATAATATATATTTTATTTATGTTCTATTTTTAAATATCAAATTCAATTTTTGAATATTTAAAAAATTATATTATTTTTCTAAATATTAAAATTCATCTCAGGAATTCAATTATTTTCATATATTTTTACAATTTTAATCAAATTTCTCGAAAAAATCCAATTATTTTTTAACAATTTTAATAAAATTTCTCGAAAAATTTCAATTATTTTTTTAAATTGTAATAAAATTTTTTCAGATGATTCAATTCTTCTCAAAAGTTTTGATAACATTTGTTTTATAAGAATTCAATTATTTTCTGTAACATTTTTATAAAATTTCTCCAAAAAATTCAATTATTTTCATAAAATAAATAGTAAAATTCTTCACAAAAATTCAGTTACTTTCAAGTACAATTTTAGTAAAATTTCTCGAAATAATTCAATTATTTTTCCAAAGAATTTCATTATTTTCATAAATTCAATTATTTTCCGTAAAATTATTATAAAATTTTCTCGAATGAATTCAGTTATTTTCCAAAATTGATATAAAATTCTAAAAATTAGATTATTTCTAAAAAAAAAATTTTAATAAAATCCAAAAATCAGTTTTTTAATTCCAATTGACAAAAAACTGATTATTTTAAAAACTTAAAAGAAATTTTCAGTAAAATTTAAGTATTTTAACAATTTTAAATTAAAATAATTTTAAAAAACTACATTATTTTCTAAAAGTTAAACAAAATAAAAAAATTTAATTTAATTAAATTCGTCAAAAAAAGTTTTCTTCCATAAAGTAGTAAAATTGGTCTAAAAAAATTAATTTTCTCTTTATAATTTTAATAAAATTTGAGAATAAAATTATTAATTACAATTAGTAACAGAATTTTGTTATTTTAGTTACTTAATAATTTATTCAATTAAAAAAATTGATTTAACACTCTAAGAAGTCAATTTTTAGAAACTACGATTAATTTTAAAAGTTGAACGAAATGTTTTAAAATTTAATTAAACTGTTGAAAATAATTGAGGAGCAATTTTTCAAAAGTTGATAAATCCATTTTTCAAAAAAATTGTGATAAACACATATTTAGAATTTTAAAATCCTTAGAAATCGACTGATCACTGTTGAATTTAAGAAAAAAAATTTGTTACCAAAGAATTTTCAATTAAAAATAAATTTTTGCCTAACCTTGATAATTTTTAACTTTAATTTTTTATTACAAAAAATTGCCAAAACCTTGAAATTCCTTTATTACAATTAATTTTAATTACAAACAAAGCATTTTAAATAAAAAAATATTTTAAAATAAACAGTTTATTACATTTTTTCTACATTAAAATTAATTTTAAATGGTTATGTGAGAATTGGCATTTGTTTAAATTTCTCGAAATAACAAAATTTGGATTTATCAGATTTTGAAAACTTGCTCCTCAATTGATAATTACAATTGACAAAGAATTTTATCAAAACTTTTGACAATAATTGAATTTAGTAGAAAAATTTAAATTACATTTTATAAAAAACAATATTAAACCCGTTAGAGAAAATTTATTAAAATTGTACTAAAAATAATTGAATGTTTCGAAGAAATTTATCGATTTTTTAGAAAATATACTGAGAAAAAAGAGTTTAAATATCGAAAGAAAAACTAATTTTGCTCGAGGCAATTTAGAAAAATCATTTCTTTTATAAAATTCCTAATTGAAATTTAATGAAATATTGATTTATAGAAATGGAATTTATCTATTTATTGAAATTGAGTTCATCGAATTTCGATTATGAAAAGTATTCGTTAATTTAATTTTCGTCAGTGATTTCAATTTTTTTCCTTATCAAAATATTACAGAAAATGAACAGTAGTATTAAATGCGAAAAACAATTAAAATCAAATAATTACACGCGCTATTCTTTTGCAGGAAAGTGCATTTTTCAATTTGAAAATCAATTAATATATCAATGAACACGATTAATTATCGAGATCGCACTATCGCCGACAATGACCTGTCTTTTCCGTAAAACTCCCAAGGCAAACACGTACAATGACGGTCGTTTATGATACAAAATTGAAATAAACAAGTCATGAAGTTTATGCACATACAATGCTTTTTATCTTTCTAAAATAGCGCAATCATAGTTACACAATTTTTCTATAGTCATACGTGTATATAAATAAATAAATATATATATATATATATTTATATATTTATATATATAGATATATATATATATATATATATATATATATATATATATATATTTATATAAAACATGGGGTCAAACACCGCGAGTTCTTTAAGTCGATGCTAAATTATCTTTGGGAAAGTAACAACTTGATTCTCCTTTTAGAAAATTTTTCATCGACTTGTCAGGGGGGAATTTTCTAAATATTTCCATATTTAACGAAACAAGTAGCTTTTCTTTTTCTATTATAGAAAAAAATTCGAGTACTTTTCTTTTTTTTTTATTCTTTAAAAAATTGTTAATATTAGAGTATTAATTTGTAAGATTTTTCATTATCTTACAAATGAATATTTAATACGGTCAAACAAACAAAAATTACTATTAGAGTATTAACTTAATTAAATAGATTAATTATTAGAGTAATAAATTTTATTTAATAATTTTATTTTAAAAATAAAATTTTAATTTCATGCGTGTCGTATTTTATTGGGAAGGAGGATTTAAATTTTTTTCCGTTTAGACGGGGATTTTTGAATGATTTTGTAAATTCTGGAAATATTTCATAGGATCGTGATGATTATTTTGAATTAGGAATTCAATGTGGAATTATTTCGACATTTTGTCTTACTCATCTTTTCGATAAAGCTTCCTTTATTTAAATATTATGTAATCCTCCCAGCGAACTCTGTTGACTTTCGTTATTACATACTCAACATAACCCAGATTAGGATTGTCGTTCTTTCTTCTCTATACCAGATCCGCAAGTTCCTCGAGAGCTTGTGGTTCAATTTAATGACACTTGCACTCAGAGAACTCTCGAGATAATTCATCAAATTACAAATATATTCAATTTCTCTTTTTAATGTCATTATCCGTAAATTGGAATTATTTCCTTCGTTGGTATTTCATTTTTTTCCAAATAATTTCCATCCATCAGAAGACAGATTTAATTTTTTTTCTGGAAATATGTAAATTTCTAATTCGCAAAGAATTTTCTTTTTACGAAAATTATGTTTGGATAATTTTGATTTAGTTTGCTTTCTTTTCTACTGACAGTTTATTTTCTTTTCTACAGTTTATCTCGCGCGCAGTTTCACGAGAGACGAAGAAAAGGAAAAATTCAACAGAAGATTTGAAAAAATGGAAAAATTCTCACGCTTTTGAATTGAATGTAGCGGTACTGGAAAAACTTTTCCAACTTCACTAAAAGCATCATCATTTGATTCGGTTCATCGAATCTCGAGTTCAGAGGACTGTGAAGTGAAGGTGTTTTTATCACGGCAATTATAGTCGCGGTGTTAGATTATCCACTATGTTGAGAGACATCGTGTGAGGCATCGGTGCGTGATGTTGAAGTGCGAGGTCGCGGGGTTTTCCTTCGCGAACTTGCAAACTAAACAATATATATTCTCTTGAAGGAACTCTACAAGGATATATGAGAACGGATAATTGTTCTTCTCTTGAAATTCTTATTTTGAAGCAATTTTTAATCCCCTTTTTCAAATCGTTGAATTCGTTTTTTTTGTTTTCTCAATTTCTTTCATAAATCGTCCGAAAGGCAAGTTTTAAATATAAAATTCGAGTTTGGCAAATTATTTACTTCTTTCAAATTCCCTTCGACAATTTTCAAAGGTTTTTAAAGGTTAACTATTTATTTTTTATATTTTCTTTAATTAGCAAAAAAAAATTTTTTTTAATGTTATTTTTTCCCCGAAAAGAAAAGATAAAATCGAAAGTAGACCGCGAGTGATAAACATTGCAGTCGTATTTTAAGAGACTTTAATGCTGGACTTGTTTTTTAATACATTTCTTCCTACGCAAAATGTACGCTACTTATTTTGTTTTTTTGTTTGGGAAAATTTTTACGAGTGACAGAGGACAATTTTTTCTTTTTTCTTTCTTTCTTTTTTTGAGTCATACTTTGCTATATACATTTGCGACTAATCCAATTATACTCGATTCATCTTTATTCTTGTGTTTGATCAGTTTAGCTCGACCTCAAACTCAAAAGATGCTTATACATACATTTTTCTCTCGTTTACGAACTGAAAAAGAGTCCAAGGCATGTCATTGAATCAATGAAAAATCCTAAGAAAAGCACAAAAAAAGAAAAAAAAAGGAAAAAATAAAAGATTTACTGCATCGTAAAACTCAACGCTGATTGACATTGATATTATTATTATTTTGTACTTTTAAACAATACCATGTGGTTTTTGGTTTTGAAAAATTAATTTCTTAGTTTCTCTCTCTCTCTCTCTGGAATACTTTTACCATTAGTCATAAAAATTATTCTCAATATCTTCTGTATTTTATTCTTATCCAATCGTTTTTTTCCCCATTTTGACTTTTTCTCTCTTTTTCGATAAATAACGACAAAAATAGAATTTTTTTTTCTTCAATTAAACCTAATTTCGTATCTTTTAGACTAATTTCGACTTTTTGTAAATGATTTCAATTTTTTTTTTGCTACTTTGGACATTAATTTAAAATTAAAATCGCATTGAAAAAATGATAAAAATCGTCGATATTGAGATGAAAATAGTTTATGAACTGGAAATTTGCAAAAAACAACGTGTAACATCATATTTTATTTATGTTCGATACCATTAATTTTTATTTAATTGCATAAAAAATGTTTTCGAACGAGAAATAAATATATGAATATTTATAAATAGCGATTATCATCTGAGAATTGAATCTTAAAAAATAAAAATACTGAAATATGAATTGTAAATTGAAATCAGAATATGCGAATTGGAAAAAAGACTCTATAGACAAATATCAAAGTGGCATCTTCATTTGCAGTATTGGATATATTTTTTTTATGCACACGTGTTGCCAGACAGAAATTCTTGTGAAATATTTACGCGTGTAGCCTCATTATGTGTAGATGCATTTTTTTCTCCCATAGCAAAATAATACTTACTTGGATTTCCTGTTGTTTTTTCCGAGGGGGGAAATATTTTCGATAAGGAAATATGTTAATATTTTTCTACAGAAACATTTGTCGAAATTCGAAATGTGACAAATGAAATTTGTCGAAATGTTTAAAATAATTTTTAATTGGATAAATAATTTTTGGTGATAATAAATTTTTTTATTTGACAATATGAATAAAAATTTGAAAACTCGCTTCAGGAGGGGCAAAGATTTCATTTTAAATTCGCAATTTGAATACATTGATTAATGTCAATCTTGATAATAATAAATTATATTTTTTCAAATTAATATCTTTCAATCTATATTTTTATTTTCAGGAGTGTACACAAGTGGCAGGCGGTTGCTAATATTTCCCAAGGAGATTTTTTGTTGCCCAGGGCGATCTTCAGAATACTTTCAAGGACCTACCCTCCGGGCATTAGATGGGTTTTGTATTCCGTTTAATTAGAAATTTACATTTTATACAGACTCTTAAAGGTAAATCTATTTTTAATTAATTACTCCAATTAAACGTCATTCGTCTCGGAGAAAAACATTCGAATTAAAATATTAAATCCTTAGTAATTATATACATAAAAGACGTACTTGCAGTTGAAATAATTTTAATCACACCTTTTCAATTATTTAACAAATTTCATTTAGAATAATTTTTTCCCCTCTTTAAAATTTTATATTTTGGGTTTTAATTTAATTTTAATACAATTAGAATAATTTTAACTACACTTTTTAGTTTTGATTTAATAAATTGCAATTTGTTTTGATAATTGAAAAATTAATTTTTAATAATAGATTAGTGTTGGAAGAGAAAAACATTTTTGCTGAATTGTTTCCTTTTCTTTTAGGAGTGAAGAAGAAGAGATATATAAAAAGAATCTGATCGCCATGGATGTAATTAGATGAAGAACAGGATTGTTTACAGTAATTCTCGTTTACAATAATTCTCGTTTTCATGAAAATTCAATTGGCTGCGCGTTTACACGCTCTGAAGGTTACGGCTGACAAGTCATTAGATCCTGTTACGATCGTCTACGCGGGATTTAATCTTTTGACGCGCTTAGAGATGACGCTGATCATGGACCAGTGGCTACTGCTGCTGCTGCTGCTACCATTCCTCTACCACTCTCGTTAATCTGTGAGTAATGGAAACGAAATTCCTATTCTTAACAAACACAAAACAATAAATTCTAATTTCTGCGCAGAAAACATCAATTATCGACGTGCAAAAAAATATATCCGTTAAATGATTTTTATTTTTCCATATTCGAAAATACGAAACACACGGTTTTCGAATTGGAACAATTAGAACTTTGGGAAAACAGTTTCTTGGGAAAAGAGATTTTTCTATTGAGGAAAATCTTTTTTTTTTCCGAAAAACTTTTGAAAAAATAACAAATGGAGAGTAGAAAATACATTTTTGGCTAGTCGTAAAAAATTTGTTTGTTCAAAGACAGAGACGGGGACGAGCTTCCTGCTTTGGGAGCACTTAATGATTCTTAAACCACATAGTTGTTTTATGAATCTCGCGTAATAATGATGTTCTCAGAAATGTTTTTCCCACAGCGGTCAAGATAAGAGGGAATCGTTTTTCCCGTTTAAATAGATGTAACATCAGTTACACTCGTTTCTTTTTCTTCTTCTTGGATCTATATGTTGCAATTTATATCATCGTGTAACGGAGCTGTTTTCTTATCAGATCTGGCGCATAATCACTTTATAGGTTTTTTTCAATTTTAACTCACTGTTTTGATTTCGGAAAAAAATTGCTACTGTGACACAGATTTTTATTGTTCATTATGATAAAGTTTTCTGTTACAATTCTTTCATTTAAATTCTAGATAATTCATTTTTTTAAATTAATTCTTTCAATATTTACAATTCTTTCAATTTCTACAATTAATTCTTTTAATTTCTACAACTAATTCTTTCAATTTCTACAATTAATTCTTTCGATTTCTACAACTAATTCTTTCAATGTCTACAATTAATTATTTTAATTGACTGAATTTTAAATTGATTTTTACAATTTTTGATCAATATTCGCTGAATGAAAATTGAATAGAAAAAAATCGATTGAATTAAAAAGCAGTGTCATTTTCTTTGGGAATTAAAATGTCAATCCAGTTTTTGTAATTAAGGGTCGTGTTCTTCATATTATACACTCGATTTTTTTCATTTATTATAATATTAAATTTTTTGTTCTTATTGGTAATTATTATACCGACCACCCTGTACATTCATGTGGTTATGTTCACATAATTGTAAACATGAATACTTATTCACAATCGAGTAACTCGTCAGTAAAATTATCTCGTTGTGGCTTCTCCGGTTTCCTTGAGAAATATTCGAAGCGCATTATTTTTGGAGTGACCCTCGCGTGATCAGCATTTTGTCGGATCTTTCCACAAGCACCTCCCCTATTTTTTTCTCCTCTTTCTCTTCAGTTACTTCAGTTATTTTCAAACAGCTTGTAATCTTAGTATTAAAAATTTGCATCCTAAATAGATTCCTTTCTTTTTCCTTTCGAATTTAAAAAAAAAGAGTGAAAACTCCTGAAATTTGCGTTAATATTATCATCATCACTGTTTTGAAGCGAAAAATAATAAAAATTTTATTATTCACTTTTTTTTATGTAAAAATAACTGCAGAAATTTATTAAGTGGTTTTTTTTTTACTAAATCGTAATGTGTTTAGAAAAAAAAACAATATTTTCAAACGGTTAAATTTCAGAAAAAGATTTTTTCCACCTATACATCTTTATCAAGAGCCTTGAAGATCTTTTCATATTTATTAGTTACTTGAGATTCTAAAAATCCTTTCTAGACGTTATTTTTATTGGGCTATTAAAGAAAAAATAGAGAGAGAGAAAAAGAATAACTTCCGCATCGAGAAAATGAAGCATTGGCACTTCACAATCTCATCCTTTTTAATATATTCATTTAATTCTACTGACATTATGTCATTAGTGCGTCTATTATAAATCGGATCATAGTTTGATGCAATCGATAGTCGGAGAGAGAGATAAACGGTGAATAACATGACGTCTCTATAGAAATGCAAATAATTCTCAACTCTTCTTCTTCTTCTTCTTCTTCGTTTTCTTCATTCTTGCCCCTTTTTATTCATTCCTTGAAAATAAATTGTTTCAATCGAATTTGTTTATTTGTAATAAATTAAAAAAGCCAGGATAAATTTCGTGTACATAAAATATTGAAAAGTAGTTTATTTTTCAAACAAGTGAATTGATTTTTTTTTCATTGTTTACGTCAATAAAATTCTAAGCATTATACCGTAAATTATGAACAATAAAACTCCACTTATCTAACAAACTATTTAAACTCTTCGTTTTTTTCTTCTTCTTCTTCTCATTTAAAGTGATTATTATAACAATATTTTTACTCGTCGAAATGTAAACAAAATTTTTATTCGATTTAATTTTTATGCTTCGTATAACGTTAGTTTCATAAAAATAAATTTATTGCCGTTTTTTAGACAATAAAAAAGCCGAAGAGGTTTAAGAATAATTTAAATTTGAAAACATTGTAAAATTTTTAATCACAAATTAAAAATTTTAAATTTAAAAATCAAAATCAGAAAATTAAAATCAAAAAATTGAAATTAAAAAATTAAAAACGAAAAATATTGGGAGACAGGTTTACAAATATCGAAAATTATATAAAAATCTAAAATTGTCCAATTAAAAATTAAATAATTCTGTCAGAATAACTAAAAAGTGAAAATTATAAATTCAAAATAGTAAATTAAAAATTACCAATTAGAAATTAAAGAATTAGGAATTAAAATAATTGAGAGACGCAGTTTTTTCAAATATTGTAAATTAGGTAAAAATTCTAAACTAGATAATTAAAAATTCAAATGTTTTGTTAAAATATAATTAAAAAGTAAAAAGGCAAAAATTTAAAATTTAAAAATTAAGAACTAAAAAAAAATTGGGAGACAGGTTTTTCAAATAAAATCTACACTCTCGATATTATATGCATTGTGTGTAGAGGGCGGGGATTTCCCCGGGGGCAATATCTTTGGTTCGCATACACTTTTGCCAAAGAGATAGGAGTCAGCGACCAAAACTAGGTCAGGGTAGCCAAAATGCCCGGATCAATTTTATTTTCAATTCATCATTTTTTTATTTTACCTATAATATCTTATAAGCTTGACAATATTAAATTCAAAATATTTTGCCTACGCGAATTTGCAAAAAAAAAAATAAAATAAATCCAAAAATAATTTATTTAATTTTCAGTAATTCATTTAATTTTCATTAATTTTCGTTTGTTAAAATATTAATTACCATTTTTTGCAAAAATACTGCAAAAATTACTAGCTATTTATTATTAGTTTCCTCAGTTTATATATATACTAAATATCAGTAAACAAATATTTCTCTTGTTTTTTTTTCATTTTTTTTTCTCTATTGAGAATCTAATAAATGTAAATCTCTACTTCCAGACAATGTTTAATCCAACATTATGCTAATTTTTTATTGTTTTTTAATCACAAAAGTGACGTTTGATGTGGTGTTGAAAATTGTAAACATGATTTTCCGAGAGTTTTTTTTCTATTTTTTCCCCCTCGGGGGTAATTTAATTCGTAATAATTTCTTTTGATTTTCAAATGAAGGAAAACAATTGTTTTTCTGTATAAATTTTGGAAAAGCCGAGAGGAAATAGAAATTTTTGGTTTATTCAATTTTGGGAAAATTATTCTTTAATAGACGATTTTTTCCTTTTCTTCGGAATATTCGGGAAAAATTTTTTTCCTGGTTGGATATCAAATATTCTTTCTTTTTAATTCGATCCAAATTTCTTATTTTTATGAGAGAAATATCAAAAAAGCAGAAATAAATTAATAATAATAAAAAGCAGAATAAATAAACACGAGCAAAAATATTGTTATAGAATAATTTAATATTAGTTAAATTTTTGAACACTTGATGGTCTATAATAGAATTAATTAAACGTAACAAAAATACAAAAATAAAATTGGAGAGAGATAATAAAAAACGAAGGAGTTATTTTTCCGAATTCAATAAATTAATATTGTTTACGTTTCTGAAGAATTTTGAAAACGAAAATAAAATTATTAATATTAATATAATAATTAATTAGAACTGCAAATAAGCAAATAAAATTGAAGAGAAAGGAAAAAGAAAATTTTGGAGTAAAAAAAAAGTAGTAGTAACATTTTTTTCTTAACAAAAAATGAACGGGGGGAAATATTTTTAAAATTAGCTAATTTACTATCACCAATTAAAAAAAATTGGAACAAATAGAATGAGGTAATTAAAATAATAAAAAAAAAATGATGTTAAACGAAGATAAAAAAAAAATAAAGACAATTGTTGCTCTGTTAAATAGTTGAACGCTATAATAATGATTAGTGTCTGTAAAAAAATAGTTCTTGTTTTAGAATCAGAGAAATCCTTCAACCTTATGGCCTTTCCTAGATATACCAGAATAAAACCCACTCGGTATCCTGTAAGTTTTATTACTGTCTGATGCGAAAATGTATATAGCACAATGTTGTAGTTCATTTAATGTATATTTTAAATGGTGTTAGTGTATACAGCAACGTTAAAAGCTAAGTAAAGCTGATCACAGGAGGGAACGTGTTGTGTGTTGGGGGTATTGGGGGCCTCTGTCCTGTATTATGGTCATGGTCATCTTGACGAATCACCCCAGGGCCTTATATCGGTCCTTATAGGCTCTGAGTCAGCCCCAGTGACTCTCTATTTAAAAAGTACTCATCAGTCTTCCTTTCATTCATTTCATTCATAATACAATCTTCATTTATCATTATTCAAAAAGAAGACAAATATTCTATTCCAGAAATGAAAAATTCTCTCCCACGTCCTTCTTTTGTTTCATCTGCAATTGCATCTTTATTAATTATTCTGATTTATATTCATTCACTTTTTACAGTCAACCAGTGAACTGACAGTGAACTTTTTCTGACTCTTCGAGAAACTTCATCTTCAGGTCCGAATGTTTTTTTTTCTACTCGAAAAAAATGTTTTCTATTAATTCACAATTTGCCAATTTTTTCAGAAAACGAAATTAAGAATATTTTTTGTTTCGAGAATTTTTCTGAAATTCCGTATTTCGTGGGTCCATTTCGAAGGAGCAGGGGAACGTAATTATAATATACGTGCGGCAAAAAAAAGTGATTTTTAAAACCAAAAGGTTGAATATTGCTAGAGGAAATATTGTTGGCAACGCATTATTTGGAACTTTCGTGTTTGAGACAAAAAATTGCGTAACGAAATCGAAATGACTCGCCGAAAGAAAAAATTTGAATCTGAACTTTTAGAATGTCAATAAATCTTTTTCTATTCTTCTTGATAATTAAAAGGTGAATTCAATATTTAATAGGATGAAATATTTAACAAATTAAAATATTTAACGAAGTAAAATATTTAATGAACTAAAATCACATTATAATTGGAATAAATAACAATAATTTATAATTAATTATTAATTAATTTATAATTAATTCAGTAATTACTCTCATAGGTTATTTAATAAAATATTTTTTACATATAATCACTATCAGTTTTTCTGTAAAGTAAAATTTAAATTCAACACTTAAAAGAAGAAGTAAAGAAAATTTTAATTATAAAAATATAAAAAAATTATTGCTAAGCAAATGATAAAAAAATGTTGAAAAACTGTAAAAGAAAAAAAAGTGTATAGAAAAAGAGTGGTTTATGCGCGACTTTGATTTAGCTGATAATTTATGTGTTATTCTCTCAGTTACACGATGATATAATAATATTCATTAAGTGTTTGATCAACAAAATTGAATCAACGCTTCGTCTTTGTTTTTTTTTTAATTGTAAAATCAGGGTATATATCAATTGAATAAAATTAATCGATCGATTTCCTGCCAATTGATCACGCAAGACGACACTGACACACGATCTTGCAGAGAGGAATAGTGAAAGTAAATTGTTGCGCGTGTGTGCATTTTAAACACGTATGCAAAAATAATTACCTGACAATTCAATTTTGCCGAATGACAATCGTGTACTTTTGATTCGAAAAAATCGATAAGAAAATGCAATTTTTCACTTCTCTTGATTTACGAACTAGAATTTTTTCTAAAACATTTATCTTCTAAAATTAATTGCAAAATGATTTCTTTCAATTAATATTTTAGACGAGAGACAAAGTTTTCAAAAATATACAATTAACATTTTTATTATTGTTATAAATATTATTTTCATTCTAACTCTCAACATTTTTTTTAAATTTAAAGTAAATTAAAAATACGAAAAAATAGAAATTAAATTTGTTAATTTAAATTAACTATATTTCTGGATTCGAAGAACCGGAGAAGTGTAAAAAACACAAGTCAATTGTTGAGAAAAAAGAATTTAAATTTAATTTTTTCTGCTACTGCGATTTAAAAATACGAATTGTCGGGTTTATTTACTGGGAATAGAAATTATTAAATTTTATTTATTAATTCAAACAATGTATTAGTAGCCAATTGAATTTGAATATAAATAGGGAATTTCAAGCAGGTGTCTGGCATGACAAATTGAATCCTAAAGTTATGTAACTAAGCGAAACGTCAGTGAACTCATTCATGAACGATAAATCTGACATAATCAGACTTTCTTCATCGATTCTTCAACTGTGCGAGTTTGCTTTTTATACTTTTTTTTTCTTCTATTCCCGAGAAGAGTATCTTAGAAATCCTTCCAGACTGAAGTTTGCGAAGACCTAATTTTTTTTGCATTTCATTAAATTTATATTTTAGAACCTGTCAATCATAGAATTTAATTAAAACACTTAAATTCAAATTTCAATTAGAATATTTAAATTTTGTGAACTGAGATTTCTATTATAAATTAAAATATATTGAATTCTAATTTTAATCAAAATATCGAATTAATTCATTCAGGTTAAAAAAAAATAGCTGTTTAATAATTAATTTCTTTCTTAACACTAAATAGTAAGCGAATAAATATTCAATTTTAGAAACATATGAAAATTAATGCAGTAAATTTAAAACTATTCAGTCAAATGTCAAGTAATCGTAAATTTCGAATTTCACTTTTCTCACCTATCAAGGTAATATCGTTAATAATTAATTGCTACAATCATAAATTTATTTGTAATAATTTAATTTCAAAACTGTTTTATTTTCCCTTAAATTATAATTATTCATAAATAACAAAAATTGAGAGAAATTTTGGAAATTTCAAACTTGTATTATGAGAAATGAGTGACAGAATTGTTTTCAAATGTTTTCGTTCTACAGCATTTTAAAGAACTGTACAAAATGGTTTTCTCTTTTCATACGAATATGTTTTTTTTTTGTAGATAAAAAATATATAAAAAGCATTGCAAATTCACGTGTTTGTGTGTGTTTTTTTAAAAAAGTAAATTAATAATTTGTTTCGAACAGCTGGCAAGCTTATTTTGTGAATTAACAGCGCCATTGTCTTCTGATAATGTTCTAAGCATTGTTAAGGCAACTTCCGATTGACGCACGGCTTCGATTAATTCATTTCTATCGTTTGCATTTACCGTGGCGTCGATAAGCGTTCCCAGTCCAACTAAAATTCTAAATATTGCCTCTGGCTCCTGTAGTCGCGATATCATTGACAAAATTCCATTCATTACTCTCACTTTGCCAATTTTGTCGTCGTGTTTGTTTAATGCCACTGTCAGATTTAGCACGTACGTGGCCATTGCAACCTGAACAAAAATTTTACATTTGTTTAATTGTAAATTTAATTTTAATTCAAAATTAATTCAAATTTGATTAAAATTTCTATTATTTCCAATTTGTATTAATTCAAATTTGATTATAATTTCTATTCAAATTTGATTAAAATTTCTATTAATTCCAATTTGTATTAATTCAAATTCGATTATAATTTCTATTAATTCAAAGATTAAAATTTCTATTAATTCAAATTTGATTAAAATTTCTATTAACTCAAATTTGATTAAAATTTCTATTAATTCAAATTTGATTAAAAATTTTCATTAATTGTGCCAAAAAAAATTTGTGATTTCCTCTTACTTGAGTATTTTTGTTGCCGAGTGTGGGTAGATTCAATAAATTCTTGAGAATTTCGTCTCGATATTCGAGGCCGAATTTCTCGCCCTTCTCGTGATTGAACATATTCGCCAGCAATCGAAAGCTGAGCATTTGATTTGACTGTAGAGAATCGCCATTAATGTGTCGTCTCACCACTTCCATTAAATCTTCATTGCACAATTGATCGTTGACTTCTTTTCGTAAGACGGCCAATCGTGCAATATCGAGAGCTGGAAAGACAATGTCATTCGTCCAATCTAAAAGTCCTTTTAAAACGTCTATTGATCCTGGTATTATACTGTCGTTGCCCGCTAATTTCACCACTGCCTCCAATTTATCCGGTAATGTCTGATGCATACTGTCGCGCTTCGCATTGAATTCTCTCAGTTTATCTGAAAGAGAAAAAAAAATTTATTTATCATTTAAAATAATTAAAATATAAAATAAAATAATTAAAATATAAAAATTCTTCGAAAAAAGTAATTACTAATTTATTATTTAGTAGAAAGGAGGAAAGAATTAAAATCTTTTTCATTAGGAATCAATAATTTTAGTTTCTAAAAAGGAAGAACAATTTGATTTCTAATTGCTGAATTTCTGTTTTTTTGAGAGAAGAAATATTTACCTAAAATTACGGTGAGATTCGCTTGCTCCAATTTTAAATATGTATCTCTGGGGATGTAGTTTGTGGTGACAGAGGAACTTGATGAGCTCGCAGTGGGAGTTTTTATTGGTTCGCCACTCGGAACATTTGACCTGGGAATGTATCTACTTCCTCCGGTAAATGGATCTGTATATTGTGCGGTTGTTGTATTCATCACTGGTGCTGCTTGTGAATTTTTTACTATGAAGTTAGCGACCTGGGGAATTCAATTAATTGATTTAAATTAAATTAGAATTAACGAAATTAGAATAAAAATTAGAATTGCAGTAAATTGGAATCAAAGTAATTAGAATTGAATAAATCGGAGTTAAATTAATTAGAATTGAAAAAATCGGAGTTAAATTTATTAGAATTGAATAAATCGGAGTTAAATTTATTAGAATTAAATAAATCTGAGTTAAATTAATACATTTACAGGGTTGCCACGCTTTTACTCTTTTCAAATTCCCTGATTTTTCCAGGTTTTCCAGGTTAAAAACGGAATTTTTCCAGATTTTTTAAACTACATTTATTATTAATTAGAAAATTATTGGAAAACTCAAGAATTCAATTATTTACAAAAGCAACATAATTCTTCGCAAAAATCCAATTATGTTTCAAAATTGTCAAAAACTCTTGTCAAACTTTAAATGAGGAGAAATTTTTCAAAAGTTGATAAATCCATTTTTAAAAAAATTGAGATAAACACATATTAAAAATATTAAAATCTTTAGAAATCCATTTATCACTGTTCAATTTAAGAAAAAAAATTTATTAGAAAAGAATTTTCCGTTTAAAAAATATATTGGCTTAACCTTGATGATTTTTAATCTTTATCGTTTTATTAGAAAAAATTATTAAAACCTTTAAATTCCCTATTACAATAGAATTTAATTACAAACATAGCATTTTAAATAGAAAAAATATTAAAAAATTAATAATTTATTACATTTGGATTTTAAAATTTGGATTTATCAGGTTTTAAAACTTACTCCTCAAATAATCTTTATAAATAATAAAATTTTTCTCCGAAATTCAATTATTTGCAAAAATTTTAATAAAATTCTTATCAGAATAAATTTTAATGTATTTAATGTATATATATTTTTGAATATGATATTCAATTACAATGGAAAATTGTTACTAAAATTTATTTTTAAATCAATATTTATTAGAAAATTCTACAAAAAATCAATTATTTAACTGTAAAAATAAACAATTTATTAAATAATTGAATGTTTCTTAAAATTGAATTTTCATAACAAATTTTATCAGAATTTAATTATTACGTTTATTATTATTTTTATTTATTATTAAGAGATAAATTTTTAAAAAAATTTAAGAATAATTGCATTTTTCGAGAAATTTTGATGAAAATTTTGTATATTAAAAATAATTGAAATTCTGACAAGAATTTTATTAAAATTTTTGAAAATAATTGAATTTCGTAGAAAAATTTTATTATAGATTTCATTTAAAAAGATAATTTAAATTTTGACAAGAATTTTGGTAAATTTTCAAACGTAATTGGATTTTTGCGAAGAATTACATTACGTTTGAAAATAATTGATTTCTTCAGACTAACTTTATTAAAATTTCGGTTCAAATATTTGAATTGTTTCGTGAAATTTTATTTAAATAGCAATTTAAAATAATTTAATTTTAAAAAATTGTTGAATTCATTTAAATTTCTACAAAGAGTTTTATTAAAATTATTTTGAAAAAAAATAAATTGTCACAAAAGAATTTCATTGAGATTTTGAAAATAATTTAATTCTTTGAAGAATAAATAATAAAAGATAAAAAAAATATTTGAATTTCTGAGAATAATTTTACTTAATTTCTAAAAATAATTGAATTTCTCCATTAATATGTGTATTTGCTTCAAAATTCAAATTTGTTTTAGTGTTTTAACTAAAACTCTTCTATAAATCCGTTATTTTTAAATAATCTTAATATATTAAATAATCTTAATATATTAAGAATTTTTAATAATTTTTGAAGTATTTTAAGGCGCACTCACAGCTAGTAGGCAGCAATACAAATTTGAATTTACTGTCTCTTTCACTCTAATGGACTTTCTCTCTTACTCCAATTACTGCCTGCGCAGGCAGGCAGAGCTGTGAGTGCTCCATTAGTTATTAAGGTTTTTTAAAAATCTAGGTTTTTAAATTTTTTAATAAAGTTCATTTAAAATTGATGTTTTACAAAATTTTAAATGCAAATATTTTCAAGTTCATCTACTTATAAAAATTATAATCGCAATTCTTTTAGAATTAAATTAATTTTTGAAATATTTAAGTAAAATTAGATTTAAAAAATAAATTTTCCAGGATTTCGATCAAAATTCCCTGACTTTATCAGGTTTTTTCATTTTTCTATAAAATTCCCTGACATTTACAGATTTTCCAGGTTTCCAGGATGCGTGACAACCCTGAATTTAAATAATCGAAGAGGAGAAAAAAATACCTGATCCAAGAATAATTGGCTCAATTCATTATCATGAATGAATTTTTGCGCAACGTGCCAAGGATCCTGTCCGACATTGTAGGGCAATTTCAGAGGCGGTGCACCTTCCTCGATATCCACCGAAAATACATAATCGTATTCAATTCCATTATAAAGTTGTTTTCCGGAAGTGGCATTACTACCACCAGTCGCTCCCATAACGTCGCCGATTTTCTTCCACTGTTGTTGACTCGCTGACCAACTATAAACAACCACGTTACTTCCCTCTCGGACCATTTTTGTCTGACCGTCCTTCACGCCAGGTGTGAATAATGCCGTCGAATCCGGTAATCTAGTGAAAAAATGAATTTAAATTAAATTAAATTTCAAAACGTTCATTAAAAGAAAATAAATAAATAAATTGTCAAACTCGAGAAATTTGATAATCATCTTCTACTCACTCACTAATCTTAAGGCCTCCAAGTTCTTGTTGAGCGTTCAATTGAACACTCGCGACTTCCTCCTCGAAAGTCTGTAAAACTTGAGCATCCGCTTGACGTTCCGGAATCGCTGAGAATATTCTCAAAACCCCATCCGAAGCACCCGTGACGATATCTCCATTTGGCAATATTTTCGAACTCCAAATCGACTGCGGTGGTAGATAAATAGTTTGCTTAATCATCGCCTTATGCCAAATTCGTACACTACGATCCTCGCCTGAGGTGACAATCATTTCGGCGCCGGGTGTCGCTGAAATACTGTAAATATAATTCGTGTGACCGTCATAGGTACCGAGGCAAACACCTTGCGATGCATTCCAATGACGAACAGTCGCATCGTTCGCGCATGTTAAAAATTCGTCGTCATTTATTCCAACAATGTCACGAATACAGTCGGTGTGACCACTTAATTTGTGTTTTATCGTACCGCTCCTCGTCCAAACTATCACCAATTTGTCGGCTGAGCCGGTGATTATTGTGAGGGCATTCTTCAAATCGACCACACACCACACGGCCGCCGTGTGACCAATTAATGTCACCTTTGGATTACTAATGTCATTTATGTTCCATAATTTTGCCGTCATGTCCCATGAACTCGACAAAAAGTGTCCCTTTTCTTCGCTAGCTCGCAAATTACAAACCGTGTTCTGATGAGCTTTAAAGGTGAAAAAAGGTTCATTTTCCCCCGGTGTGTAGAAACAGAGATTTGAATCGTTACTCCCGGTTATTATCACACCCGAAGCGTATTTTTCCGTCGTTTCCAATACGCAAACAGAGCTCACGAAATTATTATGCCCCTTCAAAACAGCAGCCTCCTTATAAGTCTTTCCATCACTGAAATAAATTCAATTATAAATTCCCCGAGTACAAAATTCAAAAGATTAATTCTATATCCCGATATTTTTTAAACATTCAAATATTCCTATCTTACACATTTATACTGATCGTAATTATTATCTTCGAAAATTTAATAACAAAAAAACTTACCCGCTTGGTTTCCAAAGACGAGCCGTCTTGTCCCTGGAGGCCGAGACAATATTTCCCTCCTTAGTAACTGTCAAAGATCGCACGTCCAATTTATGCCCAACAAGCGTGCAACTCAATTTATAATGATTCTCAGCCATTATTTATTTATTATTCTAGAAAACTTAAATTATTATTCTAATTTTTAATCACCAAGAGAGGTTATGTATTTCCGAAATAACCAACTTCACGTTTAACCTAACCTAACCTTTTTTTTGACAATTCTGACAATTTTTTTCATTTTCAACAGTCGGTAAAGTAAATTCCTAAGTAAGAGGGGGGAAAGAAAAACGGGTGAAAGACGAGAGATGTAATGTCAACTGTACAGTGCACATTTTTCCTCGAATTTCACCGAAAGAAACTTGATTACGTGGTATTTAAATACCGGTACAATATAGTTAGAACAAGAAGATAGAAAGAATTTTTCGTAAATGAAGTGGAAAAGAAGAGAGAAAACAGACTGTAAATAAGTGAATGAATAAAAGTGACAAGTGTAATAATGAAGAGTTCAAGGGAAAATCGACAAATTTTGACAATATTATTTCTCTGTATATTGTGGTATATTATATCGAGTTCTAATAATGTCGTTGGGAAAATGTTACTGTCGGAATTTCCTTATCCAATGACAGCGACAATGGTTCAGCTAACCTCAATAACGATATACTCAGGGCCATTCTTTAACCTTTGGGGTGTACGAAAATACTCAAACGACATAACATGGGGCTATTATTTTCGTTTGATTGTACCATTAGCGTTGGGCAAATTTCTCGTCAGTGTTTTTGGACATGTTTCCATCTGGAAAGTGCCTGTATCCTATGCCCACACTGGTAAGTACAAAAATTTTGTGACATCAATTCTTTTTTTCTGATCTCGCACACACACACACACTTTGTCCACGTGGTTACAATAATGTCCTTTCACCTGACATTCAGGTTTATTTTCGTTAAAAAATACTCTACAATTTTACTATTTGGTGCTACTTTTTAATTTTTCCTGAAATATAAAATTTGTTTTTAAATTTTTGAACTCAATGCCCTCATTTTCTATTTCGTAATAGTTTTTTTATCTATTCTAATTATCCAATCTATAAAATATTCATAATTTGGTTTTAATTTCTTTCCTGAAAATGAGTTTCTTAACCGTAAGGATAAATTTTCCTTTATTGTTATATTTACTTTTTAATGTTTTTTTATTAGTATTGTATTTGTATTTGAATTAATATTACTATATGTATTATTATAATTATTATTATTTAAATATTTTTTTCAAATATATTTTGCAAATAAAATGTATTTTAAAAATTTATAGACAAAATCAATCGGAATATTTCTCGCTATTGTCTGTTCATTACGATCGGATCAATATTACAGAAAATAATATCAATGTCAGGATGAAATTTCATTAAACAATTTGAGAGAATAATAAAGTGGCATTTGTAAATAAAAATGGAAAATACTTGTGTTCTTTTTTATCGTTCGTTTGTATAGCATTTTAAATTCTTATCTTATCGTAAAACAGTTTTAAAAAAAATTGTTCCACTCCGTGAGAAACAATTTCTTGAAAAATTTAATTTTTTTTTCCTTTTTTTTTGTTATGTGGAGATAAATTAATATTCAATGAATTTTTATATTTAGTAAATCTATTTTATTTAAATAGTTCTTAAATTTTTAACGTTCAAATCGTTAAAATGATGGAAATATTTGGAGCTAAAAATATTTTTTCATAAATTATTTATTGCAGAAATTAAAAAGAAATTCATTTTGAAACTCATTTTCTTAACAGTGACGCAAAAGTGGTTTAATAACATTTTAATTTGAAGAGGAAATAAGTAAATTTTGTTCGTTTGAACGTTTGGAATTTGAGAAAATTGTGAATTTTATTATATTTTTGTATTCAGAATTTTTAAATTTAATAATTTTGTATTCAATATTTTTGTATTTAATATTTTCGTGTTTAATAATTTTGTATTCAATATTTTTGTATTTAATATTTTCCTGTTTAATAATTTTGTATTCAATATATTTTTTTTAATTTTTTGTATTTTATTTATTTTGTATTCAGTATTTTTTTATTTTATTTATTTTGTATTCAGTATTTTTTTATTTAAAATTTTTGTATTTTATTATTTATTTTGTATTCAGTATTTTTTTATTTAAAATTTTTGTATTTTATTTATTTTGTATTCAGTATTTTTTTATTTAAAATTTTTGTATTTTATTTATTTTGTATTCAATATTTTTGTATTTAATATTTTCGTCTTTAATAATTTTACATTTAATATTTTTGTATTCAATTTTTTTGGCATTATTTTTTTTTATATTTAATAATTTTGTATTTAATATATTTTTGTACTTAATATATTTTTGTATTTAATATTTTTTTGGACTTAATATATTTTTGTATTTAATATATTGTTGTAGTTAATATATTTTTGTATTTAATAATTTTGTATTAACTTTGCTCAGAATTTACTAAAGTTGCGAACGATTTTCGAGAAGAAAAAGAAGTAAAATATTTGCTCCATTATAAATTTCGTTATTTTTAACATTAATCTCTAAATGAATGTTTCTTCTGTGAGAGAGGTTTTAAACGAAACTTGGCTTTGTCCCAGTGAAGGCGACAATGCCGTTCTTCTCGGTACTGCTCTCGAGGATAATTCTACGTGAAAAGCAAACATGGCAGGTTTACTTGAGTCTCATGCCAATTGTCGGCGGAGTTGCAATTGCGACTCTAACTGAATTAAGTTTCAACATGTTGGGACTGATTAGCGCCTTACTCTCGACGCTGGCCTTCTCCTTACAAAACATCTATTCAAAAAAGGTAAAACTTTCATTTAAACCATTTTAATTTTCCAATTAAAACAAAAATGGAAATTATTTTCAGAGAAATTCATTATTTCCGAATTCAAAGAAATTATTTCCGAATTCAAAGAAATTATTTCCGAATTCAAAGAAATTAATTATTTCCAAATTGAAAGCTAAATTATTTTCGAATTTATTTCAGGTTCTACATGACACGGGAATTCATCATCTTCGTCTTCTCCATGTCCTGGGACGTTTAGCACTATTCATGTTTCTTCCAGTGTGGTTGATGACGGACTTTCGGAGTTTACTGCACAATCCGGAAACGGGAACGGCCGTCGATATGAATGCAAGAATTTTTGGTCTACTTGCAATTGACGGCGTTTTGAATTGGTTACAAAATATTGTCGCCTTTTCAGTATTATCGATTGTCTCGCCTTTAACTTACGCCGTGGTGAATGCCAGTAAAAGAATATTCGTCATCGCAGTGACATTACTTATATTGGGAAATCCAGTGACTGGTTTAAATGTCTTTGGAATGACATTGGCGATATTTGGTGTACTTTGCTACAATAAGGCGAAATACGATCAGCGATATGCTGACAATGATTCGAGGACGTTACCGCAATATCAAAAATTAAATCACAATGGTCACAATAGTTTTATGATTAATGGCAGCGCCAAAGAATTACAAAGACTTTATGCTGTTTAGTTGTTGTTCTTTTTTTTGACACGTGTCTTTTTTCCGGAAAAATTTCCTTTTTATACCAAAAGGGTAATTTTTAGCTAAGGGAAAAAGAAATCGATTTGTACATTTGACTTTTATTTATTTTAGTTCTCTTTTTTTGTGTTAGAGAATATTTGACCTACGATTTAAATATCGGGCAATAATTTTTTTTCGTGATCGCTGGTACGATCGTGTTTTAATTTTTTTCGTCTTTTTGTATAGAGAAAAATGTCTAAGAAAAAAAGTGATTTAGCGCAAATCATCCAGATTTGTTAATTGTATAATAGCTGCAAATTTTAATAGATAAAAAAATAAATTACGAATTTGAAAATTGAACTAACGCCAAGACTTTTAGCCAATTTTTCTTTTTGTACAGAGTTTATATTGTAAAATTAGGGCATTCATTTTGTATGCATGTGAATAGAATGCGGGAGAAAGTGTTTTAGGTAAAAATAATGTATTATACATATATTTTTATAAATAAACGCATGTGTACAAAAATAAAACCAAAATGAAGACTCGTTTAATTTGAAATTTGATTTTTTCTTCTTATAGAGTCTTGTTGACATTATCGAGAATCGGTCTCGCCACTGTGAGATCCAATCGTGAGCCAGCTGCCGCAATAAGTGGAACTGCCAGACAGCAATCGTAATCTTCGGTACTTGAATCGTTTACGCGGAGAATGCGATCGTAGGGTTTTAAAATTCCATCGCAAGGGCCACCTGGTCGCAGTCGATTTATATAGACGCCGCGCTCGTAAACCCCATCGGACACCGAGAAGCCAAAGTCCTCGTAAACCGGATCCTTGTGCAGGGAGACGTGCACTATTTGTTGGTCACGTGCTTCTGGACTCGAACTGCTTTCGAAAATTGTTTCCCAAAAAAAAAGGAAGAAGAAATTGTTAATGAAAAAAATTAAAATAGTAACAGTCGGAGAAAAATATTTGGGAAAAAAACAAAAAGTTCTAGAAGGAAAATTTACCTTTGATAGGAAGGCATTGGTAGTTCCAATTGACCACTGTCGATTGACGTCGTGTCCCAGAGTCTCAATATTTCCGGTCCGCAGACTTCTCCGATTTCGCCCCACGAGTCGACGGCGCTGTCGACACTCGGCAAACTCTCCCTCGCGGAGCGCAAAATACCATTTGGATATTGTTGTATGGAATCTCCGGCTATGCTCGATTCCCTTTTGGATTTTTTTCGTTTCAATTAGCCAAAAATTTCGAGATTTACTATTTTAATTTATTTACTATTATTACTATTTGTTTTATTAACTACTATTTTACTGTGTTAGTATTATTTTTAGTTTTTGGGTTACTATTATTTTAGTTCCTGTATTACTATTATTTTAGTTACTGTCTTACTATTATTTTACTTACTGTCTTACTATTATTTTATTTACTGTTTTTATTTTATTTTTTAAGGAAAAAAAAATTCTTTTTGGACCGAAGAAATTACCTGGTGTCTGAGACTAGATCCGGTTTGCGAACCGTGAGACCGACTACGGAATTCCCAGGTCGATGGAGTAATTGAGCAGCTTCGCGAAGATCGCCCGGGTCCAATTTTTGACCATCGATCGCCAATAGTCGATCGCCTGGGGACAAACTTCCAGTGCGATACGATAATGATCCTCGGCGGACTTCGGCAATTTCCAAGTCCTCATTCACAGTGAGACCCAAATCTGGCTGACATCCAGATGGTCTCGCAACTCTTACCATAAATATTCCCGAACTTGGTACCACTGCGCCGCCAACTTTATATTCCGTCACCAATTCAACCTGGAAAGAAAAAAAATTCTCATCTATTTTTCTATTCATTAATTATTTTTTTCTATTTCTAGACCAATGAATTCTATTCATAATTATTTTTTTCTATTAGGTCAATGAATTTTATTCATTAATTTTTTTTTATTTTTAGGTCAATGAATTCTGTTCATTAATTATTTTTTCTATTCTTAGGTCAATGAATTCTATTCATTAATAATTTTTTTCTATTTTTAAGCCAACGAATTCTATTCATTAATTTTTTTTAATTTTTAGGTCAATCTATTCATTAATTATTTTTTTCTATTTTTAGATCAATGAATTATATTCTAAAGAAAAAGGAGACCTGAGAAGATTCGAGGAGAATGGCAACTTCGGACGGAGGGAGATCGCGTAATATTCGACGATTAATGGCGATGACTTTGTCGCCTGGCAGGAGAACGCCGCTTCTTTCGGCCGGTCCACCGGGTTCGAGAATGTCAACAATGTAATTGAGATGATCTTCGGAGAGCTTGAGAACGAGACCCAGACCACGATGATCGGGCCTCAGGACTATTGTTAAATTCTCCTTCATGTAGAGAGTTTGATTGAGGATTTTTTGCGCCTGTGCTCTGCGTTTAATCGTTCGATTCGATGAACTCGGCGGTCTTGGGAGGATTTCCAGGCGAGCTATTCGACAATTATCCGATGAATTGCGAAGAAGTTTCGCAGCATTCACTGCGTCCTGGACTGTCGTGTCGTCGACGGCAAGAAGACGATCGCCCGGTTGAAGGGCGCCGCAACGATCCGCCGTACTCGCTGGCCGAAGACTCTCAATGTAGACGCCGTTCGGAGTTTCCCTCACTGTGAGTCCTAATTCACCTACGAAATAAATATTAATTTTTGTTAGAAAAAAATATTTTATTTTTTTTTATTTATTGTTAAAATTTTTGTTTTTCACTATTAATTTTTGTTATTTTATCTAAATAGTGTTAAGAAATATTTATACAAAGAATATTTATACAAAAACTATTTATACAAAGAATATTTATACAAAGAATATTTATACAAAAACTATTTATACAAAAACTATTTATACAAAAACTATTTATACAAAGAATATTTATACAAAAACTATTTAAACAAAAAATATGTTTTTTGTTATAAAAATTAATTTCTTTATTCTATTTTTCAGGAGAGAAATTCACCGGAGGGTCCACGCTCGAGTTGAACGAGAAGCGGACCGGAAGTGGCGGCCCTCGCCTCGTCCATATTGGCAATGTCGTATTCAATAGTGAGGGAGGCAACGGGTGCATCGGAACTGCGGCGAAGAGCACGTTGCGCCTCGGCCAATGTGAGTCCTCGTAATTCTGTCTCGTCGACGGCGAGCAATCGATCTCCGGGTCGAACTCTACCTTCCCTAGCGGCGGGTCCATCGGATTTGACACTCGTCACTATTAATGCTCTCGCAACACCGCCACGCAATGTCACTCCCAAACTGCCGCCCTCGCGTTCAATTCTCACCTGAGCGACTTTCGACGAAACGCTTATTGGACAGGGATTGTTCTCCATTTCTTCCATTGAGAGGAATCCCGATGGATGATAATATTGCTCGTCGCTGCGTGGCGAATCGGAACTCGCCGACGTTGCAACGCTACCTGGACGTGCACGATTTTTGTGCGAGCGCATCGTCGCCAAACGCAGTGAACTGAACATCTTTGCCATTTGGTAAATTTTCCCCACTTTTTTTTTACAATTCAATAATAGTTCATTATTTATTTATCGTAATATTTAAAATAATTCATTATTTATTTATCGTAATATTCAAAATAATTCATTTTTATTTATCGTAATATTCAAAATAATTCATTATTTATCGTGATATTCAAAATAATTCCTTATTCATTTATCGTAATATCCAAAATAATTCATTATATATTTATTTATCGAAATACTCAAAATAATTCAATTTATTTATCGAAATACTCAAAACGATTCATTTTTATTTATTTATTTTTCGTAACATTCAAAATAATTCATTTTTATTTATTTATTTATCGTAATATTCAAAATAATTTCTTTTTCCGTTCTTGTTTGAAAAAGGGACAAATTTTCAATGTTCGAAATAATCGAGACGTGGAAACAAATCGATTCTTTTTGTACACTTTTAGTTTTCCATTTTTCTGACACGAAATATTTTTGGCACTTGTTTTTCGCAATAAATTTTATATCGTAATATTTTTGGCAAGGCGCGACATTATGATACCCGTAAATTTAGATTGCGGACAACGGACACTTGACCAGTTTTTCGTAAACTTTCACAATTTTTGAGGATAAAATTTCAAAACGTTATTTTCGATCTAATTTATTAACACAAAATTTCGATTTACGTTCGAGAAATATTCGTTTAATTCGTTTAATTAAATATATAAATAAAAAACCTATAACTAATATTTAATAATTTTAAATTTTCAATTGTTTGATTTTCCGAATTTTGAAATTAAATGGAAAGAAATTTATTTAATTTTGGAAGAATATGACTCGAAAGTGGATCAAGGTTGACTTTAAGTTTCGGCATTTTTTTATTATTATTTGTAACATCTCTTTTGTCTCTCGATAAAGTTAAAACGATCACTAAAATCGGAAAGCGCGCACTTTACTCTCGAGGAAACTTGAAAAGCACTGAACGAAGAATTGTAGCGAGTCGCGGAGCGAAAATAACTCCACCGTCTTAAGGGACGGATCGCGCGTGAGACGTGATTTCTCTATTAATAGACAGGACATGCTTCTCGATGTTGAGAGTCGCGAAATTTTGTACGCGGCCCTGCGGGCGCCCCGCGGTCGCTTTTAAACGTCAAATATGTCTGTATTTCTCATTAAAACATTTAATCTGAAGGCTAAGTATATAGGCGTGTTGAAAAACATTAAAACTTGTGAGACGGATATTTCAAGTCCATTGACCGGAACTTTAATGAAAATCTTTATTTATTTTTCTATCTTTCCGTATTTTAATTTTTTAAACGGGAATTTTCGTTTCTTTTTCTTTCGCCTTTGTAATTTTTTCCATGGATTTTCGTAAATACTTAAGTATTTGCGAAATTTGAGACTTTTGTTGATTTTTATAATAGTGTTGATGGACATCGGTAGTTCTGTTAAAGAAATCACTTCTATTCGTGGTAATCTGCTTTTATTAAAGTTTCCGAGAGCGACACAAGTGGAGCTAATTTTATTCTCAAACCATGATTTATTGAAAGTTGATGCTTGAATTTCGTTTTATTTTCTCTTGTAGAATGAAGAATTATTTCTGTTCGTTTCTTCTTTTACTCCACTTTTTTTCTGATTCTTTATTTTCAAAAAAGTAATTTTCATTCAACTTGTGATTTTTTTCTTTTCCTTTTATTTAAAACGAGGAAAAAATTGCCAAAATTTAGCATATTACAAAATTCTCACTGACACAAAAAATTTAAAATTAACACAATTAGAAAAATGATAGTAAATAATGTAAAATATTTATTTGTAAGTTTGTATGATTATTCTATTAAAAAATGAATACTTTGAAATTTAGAAATATGTAATTTGCAAAAAGTATCAAATATAAAATCATATGATTGTAAAATAAAACTGAAAGAAAATTAACCGAAAAAGAAAAAATAGGGAAAGAAAAATATTGTAAAAAGGAAAGAAGAAGAAAAAAGTAGAAAAGAGGGAAAGAAAAATAAATTAAAAATGAAAGAAGAAGAAAAATAAAAAAAATGAAAAGAATAATGAAGTAAAAAAGAAAAAAAGGAGAAAAAAGAAAAAAAGAAGAAATGAAAGAAAAATAAATGGAAATAATAAAGTAAAAATTAATGAACGGATTTCTCTCCTCCGGAAAGTTGAGCTCCAATATTCATCGCTTTATAGCAATTTCGCTCTCGGAACCATATTTATTAATTTGCTATTTATGTCCACCCGGCAAACTAGATGCCTTTTACTTCCTTTTTGATTTGTCTTTCGTTGCAAAGTGAAAAATGAAAATTATCCACAGTCTCTTGTCTCACGAACGCCTCCATATAATGTGCCGTGAAAGAGACTGCAACACTCAAAAATAGAATCATCATTATTTCGAAATTTTCTTTCCTTTCACTATAATAAAAAATATGTCAAATGTCTCGATGATGTTCTCAATTTTAAAAAACAGAAAAAATATCAATTAATCATTTTCTTCTTTTTTGAAAAAAAACCATCAATTACAATTGATTAACAGCTGTTAAAATGAGAAAACACTAAAGTTCATTATAGTCTTAAGTAATCTTCTATGTTCTATAAACTCTCCTTTAGTCAATTAATAGGTCAATGAACATTATTGCAAGAAATCAAAAGAAAAATTTTTACATTTCGATTATTTATGTTTGAATTCATTGAAATTATTATTTTATTACGAAAAATTATTATTTTTACATTCTCATTATAGAAATTAAATTTTATAGAAATATAATTTTATTATTTCGTTTCTTTTAGCTTCTTTTTCATTTTCTTTAATTTTTTGTAATGAAGCTTCTATTTCGTGTATTTTTTGAAGATTCTAATGTTTGCGAAAAACCATTTTTTGTTTCAGCTTCGGGGAAAATGGAAATTTCTCGAAAATTAAAGTGTGGTGGTGGTTTAGATGTGGGGACGTAATTCACCGACGCCTTGACGAATCTAAAGTTAGAGTGTAATGTGGAGCCAAAATGTAAAGGAAAAATAGGTGGAGGAAGAGACTAAGGAGAGACAGGGCAAAGGGAAGAGATGAAACAGAGGTTGATAAACGAAGAGAAAGATGGTTAGAGGAAGGCGGTTTTAGTGGCGCAATTAGAACAAACATTTAGAGGAGGAAATTCACTGGTATAACTGCTCAATTGCCTTTGACAACTCTCGAGTTGCGTCAAGGGAAATTTTAATCATTTACGGTGATTCGCCTTTTTTTTGCACTTCAAAAAGAAATTTAAATTCAATAACAATATTTCTATTAATTTTTAATAGTTTTTAATATTCTCCAATATTCAACTTTTTAATTTATTATAATAAATAGCAAAGAATTTTCTATCATTCTATTTTTATTAATTTTGCCTCTTTTCTAAATTTCTAATTAAATTTCTTTTTCTTTCAATTTTCTCCCTATTTTTAATATTTTTACCTCTTTTTTTCCATTTTTTAGTCTTTTTTTCACTTGCTTTAAATATTTTCAGTTTCGTCAAAAAAAATAATTTTACAATTTCAAAATATAAAAACAATACTTTTTCGTTTCTTAAAATATTTCTTTCCATTTTTATAAATATTCTTGTCTTTTCAAAGAAAAAAAACCAGTTTCTTTAGATTGTTTTTAATTTTCTAAAACCTTCCCGTAAATTATTAGAACTTTTCCTCGACGCGAAACTTAATTCGCTTTAAGAAACAAACACTAGAAAAGGTTAGAAGAATAATAACAATTTATATTTTTTATGAGCGAACACTCGCTCACTTATATTCAACGATTCACTTGAATACAAAATTCTGTACAATTATTCTCATCGAAAAAAAAACTATCGCAGCATTAAAACTTATATCAATAGAGATAAATAAATTCTTTCTAAAACGCATTCATTCACAAAAGTCGCGACTCACATTCTCAACAAAAATAATAAATAAAAGACGTATTTTTTTGCAAGAATGGAACAAAAAGGCAACAATTTTTTTAAATATATAAAAAAAGAAAAATTGCATTGTAGTATAAAAGTTGCAATTCAGTCCATTCCTTCATTTTGTCGATTAAGAAAATCTTTTACTTTTTCGCCTCTTCAGACTCCGCGTTCGGAACACAAAATCCATTAGTTTTTTAAAAAAAAAAAGTGTGTACAATTGAGCGAGTGCTTTTCACAATAGAAATATGAAAATATAGTCCTCAATACTGTAACTTTGTTTGGAAACTGAAAAACTGAATAACTCAAGTTACACTCTTGAGAGTTTATTTGAATTTCGAATTTTTTGACAAGTTTAGAAATTTTCAAAAGACGGAAAAATTTAAAAAAGAAATAAGTGTAGAAAAAAATTGAACTTAGATTTTAATTTCTTCTCCGTTTTTCTAATTTTTATAAAAAAATTTAATTAAATTTAATTAATTTAAATTAAATTTTTCACAGTTTATGAATAACGTTGAAGAAAAACAGAATTAATAATCTCGAATAGAGAAAATCTTTTCTAGTTTCATTATTTTGGATATATTGAATAATATATTATTTTTTTATTAACATATTATATATTTTTTTTGCTAATTTTTAATTGTATATTAAATAAATTTTTAAAATCTCTTTCAATGATAACGAATGTAAAATATTTCCAAAAACTACTTTCACATTTATGCCAATTTTCTATTGATTATTATTTTTATTTAATGAATTAAAGAGAATTATTGAATTTTTCAGTCTGTGGCGTTTGGATTTGTGTATGAAAATCCTCTGAACACA
The DNA here is from genome assembly GCA_032873175.1 of Leptopilina drosophilae. Taxonomy (NCBI): domain Eukaryota; kingdom Metazoa; phylum Arthropoda; class Insecta; order Hymenoptera; family Figitidae; genus Leptopilina; species Leptopilina drosophilae. The sequence continues at coordinate 42,966,539 of CM065485.1, read as the reverse complement.
TTCTGATCCATTGAAGTGAGGATGTCCTCCGGAACAGCGGTGAGTCGCGGTCGTTCTGCCGTGAATGCTGTATCGAAGTATCTCGTATCAAGAGTATGCTCCACGGCTGGTTTAAACGGTGCTTCCAATTGCCTTCGTTCCAGTTTATCCCACGCTATACTCTAAATAGTGGGAAAAATGTTTTTTAATCATCAAACGTTTCGATTTTGCAAGGTAATAAAAAAATTAATCGTATTTTTATTTCTCTTTAAGGAGAATTTACTTCTTTGAATATAATTATTTAAAACTCATTTCTTTCATTCAAATTTAATTGTTTTTATCTTATTGCCTTGTTTATATTTTTCGTTTCAATTCATAAATAAATATTATTTCAAGTTTAAATTTTTTTTGAAATTGTACATTTATTTGTAAATTATTTGTAAATTATTTATAAATTCAATTCTTTTAATTTCAATTCTAAATTTGTTTTTTGTATATTTACAAAATTAATTTATTAATTTTAATTTTAATTTTTTAATTTTATTAATTTATTTATAAATTTAATTGTTTTTGTTTCAATTCTAAATCGAATTTAATTATAAAATAGTAACTTAGGAATTTGTTAATTGATCAAAAATAAAATTTGAAAAAAGCATTTATTCCGATTGTTGTAAAATTATTAAATTAATTGAACTTTTCTTCTTGCCGGGGTAGGAAAAAGAATCGAGAATCTCACCTGAAAGAATGGATGAACGGCAATTTCGTGAGCGGGTAATCGTTTCCCGGAATCTTTTTCTAATAAACAAATTAACATGCTCGTCGAGTCTTGAGACAAATATCGAGGAATAAACGGCCTTTCATTGCAAATGCTCCAAAATAATTCTTCCTCATCACAGCCAGAAAAGGGCGATTGGCCCGTTAGCATTTCGTAAAGAAGAACGCCAAAGGACCACCAGTCCACGGCTTGATTGTACTTCAAACCCTTTATTATCTGCACAGGTAAAGAATTTTTATTTACTCAAGTGATAAAGTCAGGAAAATTATTCATCAATTTTAATTTACCATTATAGTAAGTTTTGGATCAATTTTAATTTACCATTATAGTAAATTTTGGATCAATTTTAATTTACCATTATAGTAAATTTTTGATCAATTGAAATTAATCGAAAATAATTACCTCAGGCGCCATATAGTCGGGTGTCCCGCAGAATGTATCGGCCGTCCTGTCCAAGAAAATTTGCAATTTACACATTCCAAAGTCGGCAATTCTTATATGACCTTCGAAATCGAGGAGAACGTTGTCGAGTTTAAGGTCACGATAGACGATGCCTTTTTTGTGGAGGAAATTGAGTCCGGACCAAATTTCAGCGGCGTAAAATCGTGCCCGCGCCTCGGAGAATCTTCCGGATTTTTGAATGTGAAACATTAAATCGCCACCGTTCAAATATTCCATGACAAAGAAGAGATGTGATTCCGTTTGAAAGGTGCAAAATAAATGGCAAAGATAGGGATGCCTGGTGGCTAGTGTCAGTACTTTTCTCTCAATTAGAGTACACTCGACGTCGTCGTCCTCGAGGACAACGTCCTTCTTTAAGCATTTCACCGCGTAGATGCATTCTGTTCCACGTAATTCGGCCAGCAATACTTTTCCAAAGCTTCCTTTGCCCAAGACCTGAAAGTATTTTCCTTCATTAGAATTTAAAGTAAATTTACTATTTTCCTAAGCTTGAATATTTTAATTTTCAATATTTTAATTTCAAAGAATTAGAATTTTAAGAAAATTTCCTATTTTCTGAATTTTAATATTTTAATTTCACATAATTGTACTTTTAAGTAAATTTCCTATTTTCAGAATTTTAATATTTTATTTTCGTATGATTGTAATTTTAGCGAAATTTACTATTTCTTTTTTAACTTATTTCAATATTTAAATCCTTTATAATTAATAATTATTTATAAAAGCTGATTAAATTTATTTTCTTAATTTTTCTTTGAATATTTGAAATTCTTGGTTCAATATTAAGAACGTAATAACTAAACCTTTAAGAAATTGAAGTCTGTCACTGCGTATTTTTTAAACCTCGGCAAATTTGTAGCTGGTGGTGTGATTCGTCCACTCGTGTGAAAATTGTCAGAACTGTGATTTTCTAACGATTGTGACGGAGCTGTGAAAAGAAAATTAAATCAGTTTAATAAACCTAAAGAATATCTGAAAAAAACAAGTCAAAAGCAATTTACATCTCACATGGTTAGAAAAAACAACATAAAAAGCAAAAAATAAATAACTATGAAAATAGTTAATTATTTACACAAAATTATAATACTAACATTTATTTTAGTTCGTAATATAATTTCTAACTTTATAACTAAGCAATGGAATTTTTTTATTTTTCTTTAAACTAATTTTAAAAAATTCTAACTTCTTTTACTATTTTTTTAATTTAGCTTTCAGGCAAAGTTCTTTTTTTTCCAGTGGATCTAATTGAATAATGTACTTTTTCTTCTTCTTCTAGATGACGTGTGAAATTAACGGAGCGAATTGCACGTTTATCGTGACATTTGGCATCAATTGAGAGGAGGATTATTGTAAAACTATTGTTGGTGAATTGACCTAGAAAATGAATTCTCGATTTTAAAGGCTAGGAACGAAAGTCAAGTCATTGTACTCGAGAGAATGGTGGGTCCATGAGGAAGTACTAAACTACAATCACAAGTCTGAGAAGAGGAATAGAGTGACAAGTGAGTAATTGCATTGCTTCAAACGCAAGATGGAGCATTGCCGATTCTAAAAATATTTTTTCTTTAACACTTTATTAAATGAGGCGCTGAGAGTTGAATGCAATCGTAGTTCAAGAAGAAGACAGAAAACTATAAAGACAAATTTTCCAGAGAATTCTTTCTCAAGAAAGAGGAGAAAATTTTTAGTAATCAATTTACAAGTAGTCAATTTTTTTAAATACTTTTTTTAAACTACTAATTAAAATGAAATTGAATTGAAGTAAAGAATTTTTAGATTTAAAAAAAATAATTCGAATATTTCAAAGAAACGATTTTTACAAATTTTACTTCTTTTGTAGTTTTTTTTTTCTGCTTTTTTCCAGAAATTTGCCCAAAAAAATTGTTTTCAAAAATGAATTTCTAGAATAGTTTATAAATTTTTTGAAAACAATTTACCAAACCCTGTGACAATGAATCTGAAAACAACTTTTTTATTCGAAAGGAGTAAAAATTCTTATTTTTGCAAAAAAATTAAGTACATTTAACTATAAAAAAATTAGTATTCAGATTTAGTTGATTTATGTTTCAAAAAAAGAAAAATTGAATTGTGATGGGAATTATTAATCACGTGCTAAGTGAAGAGTAATTAAAATAGTGGATAAAATCTTTTTTTTCGAAATTAATTCTCAAGATAATTTAAATTCTAATTGGCATATTGGAAGTCGCCCAAGAAATTTCTTAATTTGAATGTAATTAATCATTAAATATTATTATTAAATTCGCTCTATTAGAAATTATTCGTAATTTTAATTTTTTAGTCAAACGAAATTTGAAATTATATCAAAATACTGAAAATGAAATTAATAATTTTGAAGTTAATAATTTCGAAGTTAATAATTTTGAAATTAATATTAAAAGTCTATGAACTTGAAATATTATTACGATTCAAAAGCAAAATTACGAAAAATAATAAATTGCCGTTTTTCAGCTATTTCTTATGGAATGAAACGTAATCGACAAATTCATCTGGTGCACATTGCAATTGTCGGAAAAAAATATTCGTTTTCAAGCTGGCATTATACGTTTAATGGAACTATACCTATGGAGAGGACTTTTGGCCCTGTGACATTTTTCAAAAATAGACTTGGCGTCCATTGACATATACGTAAGTACCCAAAGCAAATCAAAACGATGGGTTTCAGACACGTGGCATAATTGATTGATTAATGGCAGGTGTTATCATAAGTTGAATGCGGAAGATTATCACATTTTTCAAGGTCAATTTAGCACCATGCACCCTCATACTTTTTCATCATTAAGAATGCAATTCTTTCTCGCTCTCTCTCTTTTTTTCCGTTTGTTTATTTTCGGAAATGAGTCACACACGTTCTCCTTTAAACTTCTATTATTTCTTAATAGCCAATTGAAGAGATTTAAATTTCTAAATTTAATTTTCTAATTTCGTTGCAAACATGAAAAGAATTATCACTCTCTTTTTCTCTTTACTTATCTGAAATTGTCGACTACTTGATATTTTAATAGTAGAAAATAAATTTTCTAGTAGATTATTTAATAAAAGAATTTTTTAAAGTTTTTTGTAAAAATACTTTTTGGCTTTTGAAAAGTTTTCTTATTTATAAATTAAATGAAATTCGGTTAATAATAGAAAATTAAAAACATAGTTTGATAATTTAAAAAATAAAATTGGTTTGATAAAAAATAGAATTGTTTTAATAATAAAAAAAATAGAATTGTTTTAATAATAAAGAAATAGAATTGTTTTAATAATAAAGAAATAGAATTGTTTTAATAATAAAGAAATAGAATTGTTTTAATAATAAAGAAATAGAATTGTTTTAGTGATAAAGAAAATAGAATTTTTTTGATAATAAAAAAAATGTTATTTCTGGAAAAAAATTGTTTTGAAAAGTAAAAACGTGTGATAGTCGCTCACTTGGTGGGAAAGGATCGCCGAAAGCTCGAAGACGTCTTCTCACAAAGGATCGCCTTCCGACCTTGACGTAACATGGACCATCTGTGTGAAATTTTAACTACTCGAATAACACTAATAAAAATATCAAATTACCTTTGAAATTTAATTAATCAAATTGGTTCAAATTTCCGAAAAACAAAACCTCGCTTTTATTTAATCTAAAAAAAAAAAAATTTCTCATTTAAAAAATTTAAATATAACAATAAAATGACAAATTGAAAATTTTCTTTTTTTATTATAAATTACTTTTTTGTTTAAATTCTTTAGTATTTTAAATTTTTTAATTATTCTTTCTGTAAATTATCTCGAGTAGTTAATTTTTCATACCTGGTTCTTTTTGAACAATAGGAATTTCCATTATTTGCAAAATGGCACTTTTGCACTTTTTAAAGGCACTAAAAAAAATAATTTTTCGGGAAATTAGAGAAAACCTCTCGAGCTTCACAGAGTCCGAGAAAATACTGAATTTAAAATCACTCGGATTTGTGATTTTTAGTGAAACGTGGCATTGGCAGTTTTCTCCGCTGTTTGACAAATCATTGCCATTTTTCCTGATCTCTTTCCCAACAAAGCGACTATTACACCTGTGCTTATACTGTCAAAACATTATTAAACGAATCAAAAAAGTATTTAATAAAAATCGATTTTTGGAAAAATGGAGAAAATTAATTCTATTTATTATTTTTATTATTTTTCTATTAATTTTTCCTACTATTTTTTTCTAATAGAAATAATTTTCCTGAAAAGGACTAATTTAATTAATTCTTTGACAAATATTTTGAAATTTTTGAAATTTAGTACTCAAAATTAAAATTTACTGAAAATTATTGAAACAAAAATTTACTGGAAATTATTGAAACTAAAATTTACTGAAAATTATTGAAATAAAAATTTATTGAAAATTATTAAAAGGAAAATTTACTGAAAATTATTGAAACGAAAATAAAAAAAATAGAAGTGAAAAAAAATTGCAATCAAAGAAACAGTCTTCATTTGTCAGAAAATTTCTTGTTACAATAAAGAAAGAAAGAGAGAGAGAGAGTAAATAAAGAATCAAAAATAGGCGACAAATAAAAAGGAAATTGGCACAAGCCACTGCTATCGATGTAAGCAATATACGTCAGTTCTATCTCCAATTACGATTTTGAATTGTCAACTTCCCATTCTTTTTGATTGCAATTCAATTACTATATTTTCTTTTCTTTCTATACGACTTACAATTAAAAAAAAATAAACTCACCTCTTTTTAACGATTGTAAAGCTTCGGCAACAAGCTTTTGATTTAATCCACAAAGATTTCCTGTTAATTTTTCACACTTCTTATGGCACGCCATGTCACAATCTATTTAATTTTTAGTTTCAATTATTCAGAAAACAAAATGCGAAAAATATTTCTTTCATAATAAAAATCAGTTTTCTTGCATAAATAAATGTAAAACAAATTTTTTCTATAAAAGAATGTAAAACAAATTTTTCTTCTCTAAAAGTATGTAAAACAAATTTTTCTTCTGTAAAAGAATGTAAAACAAATTTTTCTTCTGTAAAAGAATGTAAAACAAATTTTTCTTCTATAAAAGAATGTAAAACAAATTTTTCCTCTATGAAAGATTACAAAAAAAATTTTTTCTTCTACAAAAAAAATGAAAAACAAATTTTATATTTCATGGCAAAAATTGTTAGAAACAATTTTTGGTAATTTTGAAAAAGAAATTTTTAAATTTAGTAAATGTTTTTCTTTTTTTTCACAAAATAGTTTCTATTTTTAAAACTAAAAGGAATAAATCGCAAGAGCTCGGTATTTACAAACTTTGTTCGTTTTTTTAAGAATTAGAAAAACAGACAATGGCTATTTAAAATTTACGCTCTTTAAAAATCGAATTGTTCTAATTTTTCAAAAATTACAAGAATGGAACGAGGTGAAAATATTTATCAATTGTGATAGATTGGAAAAAATGTTGATAAAAGTTGCAGGAAGAAAAAACTATTTGTTTTTTTATTTTGCTTTTTTGTAAATGAAAAAATAGAATAAAATATTTCTTTGATATATTTTTAAATATTTAAAGAATAATAAAAATATTTTTTAAATAATTTTTCAAAATATCGTTTTGTTTAGGGAATTGTCTAGAATTCGAATTAGTGACGAAATAATTTTCAATCTAGCGAAGAAGAAAAATTTTTTTCAAAACGTCTTCTTCTTTTCCTTCTGGAATTTCCCCGAGAGAATTTATAAATAATTATATGTTCAAAATTTTAATTATTTATAATATTGTCGCGGTCAGCAGATTTTAAAAGCATATAATTTCACGTCCTTGGACAATTTTCAGAAACATTTCGTCAGACACCCACCGCAGACACTATGTTTGTACAGAGATTATATCTAGAGAATATCATAGACGTTCAAATTTTGCCGTGTTTGTTGAAGAAACTTTTATAATTAATTATTATTGCTCTTGGAAAAACCATTGAATGAGGGAAATAAAGATAAATCCTTCATTACAATCGATTTTCCATTTTCTTTTCGTCAAATTCCATTAAAATTTTTTCTCTCCATTAAAATCGAAATTAAAAAAATTTTTTTTTTGGGCAAATTTTCTTCGCTTCAATTTTTGAGAAGAAAAAAGGGTAAATGAATTTTTTTTTAGCATAGAAAACTTGTAGGTGATGATATTCTCATTTTTGTGTGATTCAGTGCCAAGCATCTGTCAAAATTTGAAATAATTAATTCGAAACTAGACTTTTAAGTCACAATAAGTGGGAAAATTTATTTCTCACTTCTCAACGTGTTCAATCATGAAAAACTTTTGTCAACATTGTCCTTTGGGGGCAAAATTTATAATTTCGTGGGGAATTTTTTTACCTTTTTGATTAATTAATCATTCCATTCTAGTAATTTTGTCAAAATTATGTCAAATCTATAAGCAATTCAATATATTTTTATGTTATCAATTTTTCCAGTTTTTTGTTCCATTTTAGTAATTATTTTTCTTTTCTAAGAAAAATATTTTTTGCCTAAACATATTTTTCAATCGTTCTTGTAAGTTTTCTTCGCAAACTTTTTTTGCAAATCAAATTTAGAAATCAAATCATTTCGTCAGATATTAAATAATATTTTTCTATTTTTTCAGAAAGTATTTTTTTTGAGTCTGTTGTAATTTTTTTCTAAATAATATTTTTTTTCTTTAGAAAATTTTAATAATATTCCGTTTTACTACTTTGTTAGAAAATAATTTTTAACTTAAAAAGAAAAATTCTCCAGAACAGAAATAATTATTCTTTTGATCTGAATATTAAATTTTATTTCCAATTTTATGAATTAAAAAAAAGTCGTTTTTAAACAAAAATTCATACTTTCTATAATTATTTATTTTGTAAAATTAGCAAAAGATTTTTAAAGTAAAGTAGAAGTGGAATTTTACGGATATTTTCATGAATATTATTCATTTTTGTTTATTGCTTTCTGTTTTTTAAAATATGTTTTTCTAACAAATATATTTTTTACAAAGAAATATTTTTCACTCGTTCTTCTAATTTTTTGTTGCAAATGTCTTTCGCAAAAAAATCTGATTTGAAAATAAAACCATTTTGTCGATATTAATAAATATTTCTCTTCTTTTCAGAAATTAATTTTTTACTCTTGGAATTTTTGTCTAAAAAAAATATTGTTTCTAGAAATTCTAATATAATTTCGTTTCTGTATAAAAACCCCAATATTTCTCTTCTTTTCAGAAATTAATTTTTTACTCTTGGAATTTTTGTCTATAAAAATATTGTTGCTAGAAATTCTAATAAAATTTCGGTTTTGTATAAAAACCCCCAATATTTTACTTCTTTTCTGAAATTAATTTTTTACTCTTGGAATTTTTGTCTAAAAAAATCTTGTTGATAGAAATTCTAATAAAATTTCGGTTTTGTATAAAAAACATCAATATTTCACTTCTTTTCTGAAATTAATTTTTTACTCTTGGAATTTTTGTCTAAAAAAATATTGTTTGTGGAAATTCCATAAAAATTCCGTTTTTGTATAAAAAACCCCAATATTTCTCTTCTTTTCTGAAATTAATTTTTTATTCTTGGAATTTTTGTCTAAAAAAATATTGTTTGTGGAAATTCCATAAAAATTCCGTTTTTGTATAAAAAAATAAATAGATATTCGAGAACAAAAGATTTTCTTCGAGAGTATTCTATTTTTATTTTTAAATCCTTATTCAAATTAAAACAAAAGATATCGTTTGTTCGAGAATATTCTGTTTTATTTTTAAATCCAAACGAATTAAAATGTTTTTATAAACATTTTCCCTTTTTGTTTTTCGACTTTTTTTAAAGACAGTTTTAAATTTGTTTTTCAGTGAGGAGGAGACTTATTTTTGCCGAAAGCTGCGTGTGTTAAAGAAGGAGAAGAAGAAGAAAAAGACGAATAAAAAACCAACCAAAATCATGCTGATGCAAAAAAAAGGAAACACAAAAAAAATGGTGAAATTTAAAAAAAGAAATAAGTACTCGATAGTCTTGGCGAACCGTCAAATCCAGAATCATTGCTTCGCGTTGAAGCCATTCTTTTCTGTTCCAATTCATCCATCGAATTGCATCCATCTTCTGCACTTGTATTTGTACTCTGTGTACTTGTCGTACTTCCCGTACTGTCACTGCTAATTGATGAATTCCTAGGCGGTGGTTTACGCTTTTTAACTTTAACTCGTCTCACTTTACGTAAATCGCGCGGTGTCGCCGTCATTAATTGCCTCGGCGTTGTGTAGAATATTCTCATGAGATCCGATGGACGACATGGCGCGTCACGAGGCGATGAGCGTGCATTTGACATTTTCAATGTTGAATCAGGAGTGAAGCCCTTCTTCTTCGATAGTTTCGTCGAACTCTTAACACTGTCCGTATCAGTTTTGTCGTTTTTGGATTTTTTCCGTTTGACAATTTTCTTTTTCTTCTTTTTCGAATCGGCAGGACTGCTCGTTGTGCTGCTGATTATTTTCTTCATCGGCAGGGTCGATAGATCCTTCTCCAAGTCCGTGAGATTTGAGAGATTATCCTGTTTGTTCCATTTGGTAATTGTGGTGATGGATTCGTTTGTTGGCGTTGCCAAACCATCATCGTCGTCGAGAATTGATGCATCGGTTGACAACGGGAATCCATCGGAGGAGAGATTTGTTTGTGAAATCTCTGATAATGGGGTTGATACACCAGAAGTTGGTAGGGAATTGGAATCGTTGGGGCTGTCGAATGATTTTAGAGATTCGCGAACACGACTCAAGTCCAATGGTTCGGGTCTTTTTACTGTCTCTACTTTTTTTGTCTCCATTTTTTCCGACTTGATTTCACTCCAAAAATCGATTTCCGAATTTGTTTCTTCTTTATCGGTGGGAATTTCGTTTGTCGGTGTCACTTCATCCGGTGTTTCTTGTTTTTCGGGGATTTTGAGAAATTCTCGTTCCTTCGCTTCGTTTTGCTTTCGATTGAAGGTGAACTTGGATTTGACGAGTGGTTTTTTGATTCGCGATTTTTCCTGGAGTTGTAAACTTGTTGTTGTCTCCTTTGAGAATGATGATCGGTCATTTGTCGAAAGCACTGGTGATTTTATTCCATCGGTTGGTATTTCGTTCGATAGTGATGACACCCCCTCTGGGTGACTTTTTAATGTTCTATCTTTAGAGGCGAGCTTCGCCCTAATTGGCGACTCTAATCTAGGTGTGTTGTTCTCTTTCGAGAATACTTTATCTTTCGATGAAACTATCAATTCTTGGGGTTTGTCTTCTTTGTTTTCTTTTGGGGTGGATTGGACAGGTTTTTTGATTTCGGGTTCTTTTGTTGTGTCGATGGTTAATTTTTTGACTGCGGTGGCTTTTTCCAATTTTCGAACAGGTTTGGATGAGTCGTCAGTCTTTTGATTCAACGTTTTTGTTTCTAGAGAAGTGTTGCGGAAATTATCTTTTGCATCCGTGTTGAGAGACTTCCGCACATTGGGAGTAGAACTGACGGCCAAGGTATCAGAAATGTTTTTGACCTCTAGAGGAGTGTCGCTTGTATCTTTAGAATCGATCTTGGCAAGTTTCGATTGATGATGATCAATGATCGTTGTTGTTGCGTTAGTATGATTCGATAGCTCGGACTGATTAATGTTCGGCGATGAATTGTTTTCGGCCTTTTTCACCGTTAAATAAACGCTATTTCTCGAATTGTCCTTAATGTAAGTCTTTGGAATTGGCAAGACAATTTTCGCCTCGGTTTCTAAATTGCTGACTGGTAGTCTTTTTGGTGCTGGAAGTCGGACACTTTCTCTGAATTGTTCGCCTGTTTTTGCCTCAATTTCGGGCGATGTTTTTATCCAAAGTGTGGAAAAATCGCCAACACTGTTGCAGGCTTCGACTTTGAATTTTTGAATTGGCCTCTGTTCTTCCTCATCTTCTTTACACTCGATATTGCTGTTCGAGTCCTCTGTCACTGATTGAGAGAATATTTCTTGCTCGTGACTCGTTGGTAAGTGCAGTTTGTCAATGCTCTTTTTCTTCTTCTTTACCTTCTTGCGAATGCGTGACAATTCGTCGTCATTGTCGTCGTGAAAAACTGACTCATTCGTTTGAATTATCTGCAGAAATTTTCGGAGTTACAAATTAGATTTTCAATATTGGTGGAATAGAAATTTATTTCACTTTTCAAATTGAAGGTAAATAATTATTTACTAGAAAAGAAAAAAAAATGTTTAAAATTAAGAAAAAAATGTTTAATATTAAGAAAAAAACAAATAAATGGTTAAAATTAAAGAAAAAATAACTGTTTACAATTAAAGGAAAAAAATAACTGTCAAATTAAAGAAAATAATTAAATGAGAAAAAAATATTTAATCGGAAAGAAATAATAAAATAGAATTTGACAATTGAATCGATAATTTGAAGAAATATCGAAAATAGACAAAAAAGAAAGATTTTTAATAAATTGTAATTTTTTCAGGACACACACCTCAACCTGGGGAAGATTGTGAGCGGAACGATGGGTCTTTTTCTTAGCGAACGCCTTCCGAGCCTCGACTTCCATTTCGGCTTGCTCCTCGGCGACGAGAGTGTCCAAAACTTCGGCCTGTACCTGAGCATAAGCGAGTTCACGCTCCAGTTGCTCTGAATTTAATTGCACATCAGCGGACGATCGTCTTCGAGTGAAACGCCGAGTGACTCGTCTTTGAATAGCCTCGACGAGAGCATTTTTTGAATCACAATCGAGATTTGCTGGTTGCTTTTGTTCCTGTTGATCGTGATGAATATGCTGCTGCTGCTGTTCTTCCTGCTGTTGTTGTTGTTGTTGATGTTGACTAGGTAAGTGAAGACCACCACCACCTATATTATCACGATCATATTTCTTTTCTTTGATGAGAAATTTTTCAACCAACATTTCACCAACATTTTTCTCATGTTTCTCATAATGCTCACGCAATGCTGGATTATCTTTCAGAGCCTGAGATCTAATTTTAATGGTCGGCCTGTCCCTACGAAGATGATGCCGCTGATGGGAATTCTCGTGCGTTAATGTTCTTGGCGTTGAGACGTCAATATCTGCCGTGTCAATGGTGCGTCGAGGTCGTCTTGCTATTGTGACTGGTGAATATCTTCGCAAATTACTTAACGGCGATTCGGAGATGGTCGATAGATGAGGAGAAAATCTCGCCAGTGGAACGTTAAAGGGTCTATAATATTTTTTATTTTCTTTTTGAGAAAAATTTACATTCAATTTTCTGGACAAATATTATTTATCAGTCAGTATTAATTTTTATGTCTTCATTTTTCTTCTATTAATTTTAATTTCTTTTAATTTTTGTTTCTTATTTGTAATTCTTTTAATTTTTGTTTCTTATTTAAATTTTGTTTTTTATTTGTATTTCTTTTAATTTTTGTTCTTTATTTGTATTTCTTTTAATTTTTGGTTCTTATTTTTATTTCTGTTAATTTTTGCGCCTCATTCCAAAAATGTGGAATTTCGAAAACTCATTTCACAGAAGTCTTGGATTATCTCGTGTTGAGACAAAAAAAAAATTTTTAGTTCATGAAAATATACATTCGTGGAATAATAATTTTTTACGCACCGTTTCAGAAACTGAGAAATACTTTACGTAACACTAAAAGTTAATTCTGTAATCTCTAGTGTGTCAGTGATGCACGATATTTATAGTTTAATATGAAGACTTTAATTGCAACGAAAGTGGTCAAAATTTTAAACGATTTATTTTTAAAATTAAAAAAAAATGTTTTGCAATTTTGTTTCGAAAAAAAAGAACAAAATTTCTAAATTAAATAGAAACGAAAATAAATTAAGACCTTTACAATTTAATTATTACAATAGATTTCATAAATATAAATTTTTAAGTAAAAAAGTTAGAAAGTAAAAAATATTTTAATTTCTAAGTAAAAAGTTAGAAAGTAAAAAGTTTTATATTAAAAATTTTATTAGAAATTTTATTAGAAATTTCCAAAAAGAAAATTTTGAATATTAAATTGAGTGTTAAAAGTATTTCTTCAGTTTCTTCATAGGGGAAAAATCGAATTGATCTTCATTTCTTTCTTCATAAACACTGAAGACAAGAGTCTTGAGTATTTTTATTGGTTATTTCGAGTCGTTGTCCTCTTTCGTGTTAAAGTTATTCTTTTCTTTCTTTTTTATATAGTTTATTTTGAGCTTTAAACTCAGGAAATGAATTTTCTATTTTAGATTCAGAGAAAGTCCACGGTATCTTGCACTTACTCCGAAGGCTTTTTGGCAGCTTTTAGGACATTTCACTCATTCTTGAGAAAAGTATATTATTTCTACAACTCGAAAATTCCCCTTAAAAATAAATTTCAACGTTCTAGTTTCAAGAGAGAATGTAAAAGAGAGAGAGAGAGAGAGAGAGAGAGAGAGGAGGGGGGAGATTTTTTCCCCACAAAATTGCATTTAAAATAAATATTTCACTATTCTCAGTTTTAAGTGCCCTGCAATCGATTGTAATTTGCTCAGACTTTCCTCCCTCGCTAGACACTTAATTTTAACATCGTTACGTTCTACTCGATCTAAAAACGAACACTTGTTGAGACATTCCACATTATTTCGAATTTTCTATTTTTCTCCCTGCGATTGTCCTCAAAAGGTTTTCTTCCTAATTTTTTAATTCTGAAATTCTTCTTCATTTTAAAATTCCTAATACTTTTTATAATTTGTAAATTTGCAAACTGTTAGTTGTAAATTTGTAAATTTAAATTGTAAATTTGTAAATTTAAATTGTGGATTCGTAACTAAATTTAAAGTTTGTCCTTTAAGTCTCGAAACCGAAATATTTGGATTTAAAGAATTACAGAAATTGTACGAAGACAGAAAATTCAAAATATAGATTCAAATTTTATTGGAAAATAATTTTTGCTCAATATAAATTCGTTAATTATGTTTCGATTTAAAATTAAATTAAATTGGCTTCCAGTCTTGTTGAATTCATTCCTTTCAATCTAATTAGACTAAATAAATGAGAAGAATTATTTATTCCAATAAATTATTATCTTGATTAATTTATCTCTCTCTCTCTCTTTTTTTTCTGTCTCCCGCTGTCTTAATTTACTTTAAAGGGAAGGAAAACTTGCAAACCAAATTATGACGACGTGAGAACGTAAATTCTAGTTTTCCACCAATGAATTCGATTTTAATGAAATAATGTCCGTGGCAGTGGCTTTGAAGGATGTCCCTGAGGATGCGAAAGATTAAGAGAATTTTGACAAATTGCCAATATATAATATTTCACACGAGAAAATTTGATTCTTTCTTTCTTTCTTTCTTTCTTTCTTTCTTTTGGAATTTATTCCAAATTTTCTTATTGTCAATTTTGTTGGCGAATTTTTCTTTCCTTTCACACCACTTCATCTCTTCCCCACCAAATGAAAGTTTGTAAACAGGATCGAAAAATGTTTCTTTTTTCCTCATATCATGTTCATAAAACTAACTGTCAAGTTGAAAAACCAGTTTCTCTATTTATCGAGTGCAAAAAAATAAGTGTCCATTATTTTGGCACGTGGCCGCTTCCAACATTTTCATATTTAACTTGAACTTTTTTTTGTCAAAATTGCTCTTTTCAAAAATATTTCACATTTTTAAAACGTGTAATTCAAGATTAAAATTTTGATAAAAAAGGAAAAAATTTTTGACCTAAAATTGATGGAAAACATTTTAAAAAAATGTTTTTTTTTAACAAACATGTCAGAGGAAATATTATACGACATTCATCATCTTTTTTTCAGACAGATTTCTCTGTCGTTGGGAGAGAAAAAAATTATTTATGCTCGTGATTTCATTTTCTCGTGAGAAGCAGTTTTTGCAAATTTTCAAAGCTTGCGATTTTTAATCGTTTTAGAAATTCTAGTTATTCGGTTTTAGATAATCCAAGTTCTGTAGAATTGTTTTCTCGATTTGTTTTGTATTACTAGTTCGTAAATTATTTTTCTACACTAAAAAAAATAATTTTTTTCTGCTATGAAAATACTTTTTACTACAAAAATACTTTTTACTATAAAAATACTTTTTCTACTATATAAAAAATACTTTTTCTACTATAGAAATATGTTTTTTACTAATAAATAATTTTTGTCCAGAAATATTTTAGTTTATCATTTGAATTCAATTCGTAATTTGGAAATTTTAAGTGTAAAATGAATTAACTCGAAGATTTATGGATTTTTGAAAAATTAAAAAACACTTATAAGCACGTGCTCCATATTGATAATGAATTCGAATTTTTTCAATTATTCCAAATTGTTGGATAAATTAATGTTTGCGACAATTTAGTTAAAAGAACCACAAGTTGTTAATTTTGCTTTCAAATGTCAATTTTTTTTATTTAGACATTTAAATTTAAAAATTGAAATTAAATTGAGATTAGATTTTCTATTCTTTTCGAAATTCGATTCAAATGCGTCTTTGATTATAAAAATTCGATTCAAATAAATTTCAATTTTAAAAGAAAAGTAATTTTGAAAAAAAGTTTAATTTACTTTGAAATTTTAATTTATTTACTACTTATATGTTTTAATTTACATTTATTAATTATTAATTATTTATTTAGAAATAGAAATTAAAACGTTGTGACTAAATCATTTCAACTTGATTCGTACTCTTCGTTAATTGTAAAGTTTCAATTTGAATAAAGTTCTATTAAAAAAAATCAATTAATTAATTTTCAGGATTAATTTGTAATTAACATATTAATTTAGAAACTAAAAGATAAACTTTTCATTAACTTTTAAAATCATTTGGAAAATTTTAGTTTTTTTCTTTAAATTCTTCGTTTCGAGAATTTCTTTTTCAAAATCCATAAATCTTGAGAGTAAATTCCAAAGTAAATAAAAATTGTCATGAAAATTCTAAAATTCTAAAATTCTAAAATTCTAAAATTCTAAAATTCTAAAATTCAAATAATAGAAATATTAATTAAAAAATTAATTTTCAGGATTAACGGCTTACCGCCCGGTGCCTGTCATCAAGGAACTGTGATTGGCGAAGGGATTCCCATAATAATATGAGCTTCCGTCTCCGTAATAAGGCATTTTGGAGGTTGTTAAAAAAATTCTTCTTCACGCTTTTTTTCTTTACTTAAATACCAAAAAAAAAGAATAGAACGAAACAAAGAAACAAAAAAAAAGGAAAAGAAAAATGATTTTCAATCGATGGCACGAGGACGGTCTTGGAGTCAGGTGTAAAAAACGTTCTCACGGTTCAGGGAGCCAAGACCAACTGAGTTTAAGCCAGCGACCCAGTGTAATAATAGAATTCTAGTATATGAGGCATCTAAGCATCTAACTATATGCCTAGTCTCTCTCTAATATCCTAAACGACTACAAATAATTTGCAACAGGGGAAAATGCATCAGTAGTCAAATATTTATGATGATACGACAAAATATCTATTTTTTCTATATACAGAGTGACAGTTCTTTATTCGATCTTTTAAATTCTTCTCCCCCTTTTAACTGTCTCACTATAACTTTAACGTTTAGCCATTCGTTTCTGTGATGTAAATAAAATCGACACCGACCAAAGTTTATAGGTGCTCGCATATTATCATCAACAAGACGCAAAGATCAAGAATTTGTATTTCTAAAGAATCTCTTTTTAAACAACATTTTTTTTTTTACTTTTTCTTATTGATGGCATTCACAGTTGGTCGTTTATAATCTTCGAGAAATATTCTCTTTTAGCTTCTTTCTTAAAATATACTCTTTACTCGCTTTCACTTTCTTCGAAATTCTTTTTCCTTTTGAATTTAGTACGATTCGAAATTCTTTCTCTTTTGCTTTAACATTATTAAATTTTCCTCCTCTTTTTAATTCAAAATCATTAAAAATTCTCTCCCTACTGATTTTCAAATTCAAATTCAAAATTCGAATTTCTTTCCCTATTGATTTAATAATTCAATTTTCTTTCCCTTTTGATTTGTTAATCATTCAAAATTCCTTTCCTACTGATTTTCAAATTTTTTACCCATTAATTTAATATTAAATTTAATTAATTCTCTTTTTATTTATTTATTTTATTTTTTCTTTTTTTCTTTTGAAATTCTTTTTCTGAGTTCAAAAATTAAGATTTCTTTCGTTTCCTATTTTTATTTTGAATTTATTTATTTTTTTAATTAGTTTAAAAAAAAGATTTTTGAATGAAAAACAATAATATAGTTATAAATTTAAATTCGAGTGAACGGTAAATTATTGTTTGGATGGGGTGACAATCGAGTCTCACTTCTTTATTGAAAACAAAAATAAAACTAATAATAAAAAATAGTCGTATTCGAATTACGTCAATATATCGAATAACGTCCCACGTTTTGAGAGACTTGATTTTTTTTTCTAATCTCCGATAATTCGATTGTCAAAACGAGAGACTAAATTAACTTCCTTCGGAACGTTTACAAATATAAAACTAAATATACTTTAATGGTTGTACTTTCATAAAACCGTAAACACAGTAATTATATTTATTTTTACATTTTTATTTGTATTGGAAGTTTTTTGTTTTTTAAATTCAATTTTTTTCAAATTCAAATAGGGAGAATTTCTAGATTTTTTGTGTAATTTTTTTTATTCCTTAATAAACGAGCTCTTGCGATAGAAATCCATGTTTAAAAAAATATTGAATTAATTTTCTTTTCTTTTTTTAGGTTTAGAAAAAAAGTCAACTTACCGGCACACTTTAAACCTTGACGATAAAATCCATAAAGCATTGATCCACAATGATCGCAGAAAGTTAGAGACATGAAGGTATGGGGTCGAAATCTGTGTGGTACGTCCACCTTGAATCGCTCCCTCAAGTACTGCCATTAAACATGGTAAAAGACGCATTAGGTTTCTAGAAAGACAAAGTAGCAGTCCACGTATAAGCAACGTCTTTGAAGCATCTTCTAAATTCTAATATTAACAACTCAATTTCGATTCTAATTCTTTTACAAAATTAGTAATTTGTAATTCTACAATAATACAAAGAGAGTTTTTTTGTTTTTATTTACAAAATAGCTTCCACCACCTCAAAAGCTCACTCAATTTTCAATTTCAAATGAAAATTATGTAATAAACGAGAAACATTCAAAAGTATGAAATATTTTAGCATCAAGAAATAAGAGTCTATTGTATAAAAATTTGAATAATCGATCTTTGGAGTATTTAACTTTCGAAAAATTGAATAATCGAACTTTGAGGAATTTAATTTCCGAAAATTCGAATAATCGAATTTTGAAGAATTTAATTTCCGAAAATTCGAATAATCGAATTTTGAAGAATTTAATTTCCGAAAATTCGAATAATTAATTAGCAAAATTTTCAGTAATTCAACATTGGAATATTTATTTTACAAAAAATTTAAATAGTCGTACATTGAAATATTTGTAATTTCGTTATTAAAATAAATCGTTATTAAATAATAGTAAAAAATTGAAATATTTAATTTACGAAAAATTCAAATAGTTAAAGATTGAAATATTTAATTTTTATATTCAGTAATCAATTGTTTACTTTTAGAAATTAAGTTTCTATTTCTTGTATTATTGAAAAGAAAAAAATTGAAAGAAGTCAAGTTTCAATATTGTAAAAATGAAAGAAATTGAAATTTAAATATTGTTACGTAAAATATTGACGAGCTAATGAATTCTTAACAATTTCAAAAGGAATTATCTTCTACAGCACTTGATTGAGTTTTTTTAGATTATTCTGCGTCTATTAAAGCCTTCCTCTTATGAAAATCCCTTGGTTAGTTGAAATTCTTCTCTTAATTGTCTGCAACAAGTGGCATTACTTAAAGCGCAGAGTCAATCAAACGAGATGCTTTGATAAAATTCCCGTCTATTACAGTAAATAAGTTTCAATTATTATCTATTTTAAAATCCTATTTCTTCAATTTTTTTACTTAAACTGAATCCAAATATTTGTTTGGAAAATAAATTCGAACATTTATTTGGAAAATAAAACCAAACATTTATTTGGAAAACAAAACCAAACATTTATTTGGAAAATAAAACCAAACAAAGAAACCAAATATTGATTTGGAAAATAAATTCAAATATCAATTTAGAATATAAAACCAAATAGTGATTTTGAAAATAAATCCAAATATTGATTTGAAAAATAAATCCAATTATCTATTTGGAAAAGAAAACCAAATATTAATTTCGATAATAAATTCAAACATCTATTTGGAAAATAAAACGAAATATTGATTTAGAAACTAAATCCAAATATCAATAAATTATTTCTAATAAATAAAAATAAAAATAAATAAAAGTCCAAATATTAATTTTCTTCTTCAATTAATTTCATTAAATTAAATTTAATTTTCCAGTTATTCTAAAACATCTTTCTAGAGATTGACTCTGCGCAAACAATAAATTTAATGTCAGTGCACTGCAAGAGATAGTTGTTTTTTGTTTATTAATAATCATGCAAAAATGAAATATCAATATTATTAGTTACAATAATAATAATAATAATAACAATAATTATACCCTTTTCGTAAAATTTAGTACAAGAAAAGAAAATATTACCTCCAGTACTTACAATCGTACTTTCTGATTCTCTTCCGCTTCCAGGACACTTTGTCAATAGTTTGTCGTGACATTTTTTATGAACTGCCGTTTGACAAGCTGTCGAGAATAAGAAAAGTTCATGTCAATTAATTAATCTTCTTCTTCTTCGTTAAAAAAAATTATTTCCCGTTTATTCAAACTCGATATTAAATTATTATTATTCTAAAAGAATAATTATTCGCTATTAATTAATATCCAGAATTAATTAATTAAAATTTAATTCATTGAGATTAAGAATAATTAGTTTCCAATATTCATGGAATTAAAATTTTTTACCTTGACATTGATAGCCCTGTTTTCCAAAACCCCTGAAAGTAAAAAAGATGAATTAAAACTCAGAAAATAATTAAAGGCTGTGATTTAAATAAGTAGATAAGAATTTTGCTGAATTTAACTGGAATTAATTTAAGGGTTTTTTTTAATTAAACCTTTAAATTAATAACCATTGAAATTTAAAGTTTGGACAAAAATTACCGAATGTGACTGAAATTCATTAATTATAAAATAAAATCACTTCGAGGGTTTTTTTAACTAAACCACATAAATTTAAATAGTTGTTAACAAAATAAAAAAAATAACAGTAAAAAAATTTTCCAATAGTTAAAATTTACTAAAATAGTGAATTAATTTCTGAATTAATTTGTGAATGAGTTAATTAATTGTAATTGAGTAAAAATTGAGTGGAACTAAATTAATTGATAGTAAAGTGTAGAAATTTGTGTTTTAACGAATTTGTTTTTTTAATTCTTATAGAATTTTGTGACTGATAAAAGAAAATCAATTTAAAGACTGAAAATTTATTTCCACCAAAGTGTCGAATTTATGAATTAAAGTTTAGAAGTTGAGGTGGTACGTGGGCAGTGCTGGTTATAAATTTATAGGGGAAAAAGCGATAAATTTTGATTCGCTTTGACGATCGAGGTAGAGAGAATCTCATTAAATGCATCAGTGCGGAGAATGAATGTTTTGAAAATACTCCAGGTATACATATGTTGTTAAAACGATGTTTAATTTCGAGTGCGTAAATTTAATTCCACTCTTATACTGTAATCACATTTACACTGTTACTTAATCATAATAATAATTTCTCTTAAATCAACAAAATTTTCTCATCTCGCGAAAATTGAAAAAATAAAAACCACGACTGAAAATTAATGACAATTTTATTTTTTTAACTGAAAATTAAATATTTCAAATTTTTTGTTTGAATATTTTTTTTCTGGAAAATTGAAAATGAAATTGGAAATTAAAATTGGAAACTGAAATTGGAAATTGGAAATTAAAATTGAAATTGAAATTGAAATTGAAATTGAAATTGAAATTGAAATTGAAATTGAAATTGAAATTGAAATTAGAAATGAAAATTGGAATTTGAATATTTGCAAGAATTGAAAATTGAAAAGAAGAAAATATTTGTAACTATTTATTAGTTACAAAAATATTTTCCGTTTATTTTTCCTTTGTTTTATTTAATTCTACATTTTAATTGTAAAATTTAAAAGAAAATGAAAAATTGTCCTCACCAGAGAAATTCCTTACAAAATGTGCAAAAAGTTGGTTGTCTGAAAAATTTGGCGACCAATTTGTGACCTCTAATAACGTGGACTTTGTTTTGTTTTACAGCTCCTCGTCTCTTGGTGATTGGAAATCCACCGCCAATATGTTCAGCTGGTGGAGGCGACGCCGAGGCTTCCGCGACTCTTCTTGGAACACGTGTTTTGTAAACATAAGTTTTCGTCGACGAACTCGGCGGAAGATCCGCAGGATTAAAAGGAGTTGGAGTCCTCGTTCTGTGAAAATGACAAAAAAAATTATTATTTTTCCCCTCAGTAAGTCGCTCGCGAACTTAATTTACTTATTCATTAAATTATCCAATTAGTTAATATTACAATTCAGTGAAAATAATGAACGATAAATTTAGAGTAAATTTAGAGTTTGCGAATTAAATTCAATTACTTAATTATTAAAATTATTTTCTACTTCAATAGTTATTAAATATGCCGTAAAAGTAGCGAGCAAAAAATTTTTTTCCCAGAGTAAATCGTTTGCGAATTAAATTTAATTAATTATTAAATTATTTTCTAATTAGTAAAATTTACAATTCTGTAAAAATAAAAAAAAATTATATTAAATTTTAAAATTTTGTAAAAATAAAAAAAATTACTTTGCTAATCGTTTGTGAAATTAATCTAATTATTAAATAATAATCTGAGAAGAAAAAAACTTCTTCTGTTGAAAAATGAAAGAAAATCAGATTTTACTGCAGCGAAAGAATGATTTAATCAACAATTGTGATATAATTTTTGTATTCTCGTGTTTTCTTCGCCATTACGTAAAAATTGTTATTATAATTAGAATTTTCACGTAGCGGAAAATATACTAAAGTTTTTTTTTCAATATTTTACAGATAAATCAGAGAGGAAAGGATACGTAATGAAAATATATTACTCAATATAACGGAATTATAATTGAAGAGAATCAGATTTAAAGGAGTTGCTGCGGTAATGTTACTCAATAACAATTATAATTAAATACATATTAAGAAGAATCTCAGCCGGACTTGTATTACTCACACAGTAGTTACGTTCGATTTTAGTCAGACGTGTTCAATTAAAAGAACTCATTAATTTGTCGATGAAGGACAGTTGAGACGAAGATAAATAGGCAGAATTTTATAAATTTTTCTTTATCATTTAAATTCAATTGTTATATTCTCTCTTTTCTCTGTTTTTTCTCTGTTTTTTCCACTATTTTTCATTTTTACCTATTTTTACTTTGTTTTCTCTCTTGAAATTGTAAATTTACATTTTTAATTAGAATTTTATTCTCGAAATAGAAGAGAATGGGAATTTTTAATTGTGCGCTATTTTTAAGCAGTCCTTTTTTTGTTTTTGACTGTAAAAAAAGAAATATTCATAGAATAGGGGAAAATTTTTCAAAAGATAAAAAATTTTCTGAATTGAAAAGTAAAAAAGGATCAAAATAGAAAAATTTCGATTAAAAATTTATTTAAATTGAAAATTCTCTCAAATGGAATTTTTATTCGATTTAATTCATTTTTCTGCTGATTTTCTAGTTAAAAAGGAAATAAATTGGAAAAAATTGAAAAAATTCAACATTAATTTAAAAATTAACATTTTTTTAATCATAATTTTTTAAACATAAAAAATAAATAGAAAATTAAATCAAACTGAATTTTTATTCAATTTGATGGAATTTTCAATTTCAAAAAATTTTTAATCGTTTTTAAAGTTTTTTTTTTATTTTTATGTTGAATAAATAATTTAATTGGAATGAAATATTCAAATATTTTCTATTTCAACTTTTTGGGTTCAATAGAATGTTAAAAATAGAAAAACGTCGATTAAAAATTTATTTAAATTGAAAATTCTCTCAAATAGAATTTTTATTCGTTTGGATTCATTTTTTTTAGTGATTTTCTAGTTGAATAGAAAATAAATTGGAAAAAATTGAAAACATTCGTGTGAATAATTTTATTAAAATGAAATATTCAAATATTTTCTATTTCAAATTTTTGTTTGGTTTTTGGGTTCAATGGAATGTTAAAAATAGAAAAACGTCGATTAAAAATTTATCTAAATTGAAAAATCTCTCGAATCGAACTTTTATTTAATTTAATTTATTTTTCTAATGATTTTTCAAATAAATGGAAATGAAAATTAGAAAAATTTCTTTAAATAATTCAATACCAAATAATTATCATTTTATTTTATTAGATTAACGGAATATTAAAAATAGAAAGATCGTTGATTAAAAATTTTTTTAAATTGAAAATTTCCATCAAATTGAATAAAAAATCAGTTTGATTTATTTTTATATTTATTTTTTAGTAGAATAGAAAAAATTGGAATGGGTCAAATAAAAATTGATTTTAATTAAAAATCCTAAGAAATTTAATGTTAATTTTAATTTTTATTCAATTTTTAATGATTTTTTATTTGAATAGAAAAAAGTAGAAAAGAAAGGAATAAAAATTTATTTAAATTGAAACTTTAATGAAATTTAATTTTTATTCCAATTTTTAATGATTTTTAGTTTGAACTTTGAATAGACAAAAAGAGAAGAAAAGAATCGAATAAAAATTTATTTAAATTGAAACTTTAATGAAATCTAATTTTCATTTCAATTTTTAATGACTTTTGGTTTGAATAGAAAAAGTAGAAAAGAATCGAATAAAAATTTATTTAAACTTAAACATTAATATAATTTCATTTTTATTACAATTTTTATTTAATTGAATAAAAATACAGTTTGATTTAGTTTTCTATTGATTTTTCAATTGAGAAGAAAAAAATAGAAATGGGTCGAATAAAAATTGATTTTAATTAAAAATCCTAAGAAATTTAATATTTATTTCAATTTTTAATGATTTTTTATTGAAATAGAAAAAAGTAGAAAAGAATCGAATAAAAATTTATTTAAATTGAAACTTCAAAGAAATTACATTTTTATACCAATTTTTAATGATTTTTGGTTTGAATAGAAAAAAAGAGGAAAAAAATCGAACAAAATTTATTTAAATTAAAACATAAATTAAATTTAGTTTTTATTACAATTTTCGTTCAATTTGCCACAATTTTTTATTTAAAAATTTGTATAGAAAAAAATAGAAAAGAATCGAAAAAATTTCGTTCAAATAATTCAATCAAAAAGAATGTTCGTATATTTTCTTTTCTTTTATTTTAGTTCAATGGAATGTTAAAAATAGAAAAGCGGCGAATAAAATTCGTTTCTAATTCAATCAAGTGGGCAAAATATTCAAATTTTAATCTGGAAAAAAATGAAAATTGCATTTTTCTGACTAGGAAATATTTTTGAAATTTAAAAAAAGATTTCTCACCTGTAAGTATATCCTTCTGGTCCCATGCGCGATTGTGTGACATTTCGATGGTCCACTGATGATTTTCTCCCGGAGCCGCCACCGGCATTTCTTCTCTTAGCATGTGAACCGCCTGTGAACATCATCTTGTCACAATTTTGCTTTTACCAATGTTGAATAGCGAACTAGAAATAAATAGACAATATTCTCCTTTCGCCACTTCACATCTCACGTTGTTGGCATTTTTTTTCCTCTTCTTCGTTTTTCCCCACTCTTTTGTTTTTTTTTTCTTCTTCTTCTTCTCTCTTTTTTTGTCTAGTTTATTACTATCACAACATGTGCAACAGATTCATGTTCCATCTAAAACTGAGTTGAGACTTTGTAAACTGACTCATTCGCATGTTAAGGTTCACCTCAAAATAAAGTCTTACGTTTACCTCGGAGCACGAGGTAATCGATCGAAGTCATCTCGTTGGCATCTGATTTTCTTCTAATATCTCTCTTTTCAAAGACGGATTCGATTCTTTAAACTATTAAAAATTCCTAGTTCTCTGCGAGATGTTCTCTCATCGCAAGATGTCCGATTCGTTGAAAGTTTACGTGAATCTGTCGAGTCTATTAATATCATCCACTTGGACCACTATATTATGCCGAATCTGTTTTATTAAATTTTTTTCATGCTTACAAACGAGACTTCTTTTTTTCCCTCTCGACATTTGGTAATTTTCTTTTTTTCCATTCCAGAATTATCCAAATATTTCAAATTTGGTTCTTGAATTTCGATTTTCAATGATTTGAAATTGAAAAATTAAAATAAAAATAAAAACATTGAAAAATTCTGTTAAAAAGGGAATAAAAAACCAAATGGAAAATTAAAAAAAAAGAGTAAATAAAAAATTGGAAAAAGTAAATAAAAATTAAATAATTCTGATAAACGATTTAGTTTTTGTAGAAATTGTCGAAAAATATTTTCTAATTTAACATTTAATTTTCAGATTGCTCGGAAGGCGCACAAAAGTCGACAACTTTCCAAGAAGCTCTTAGGAAAACTTTTTAACGATCTAAAGTTTGACAGAAAAACGTTTGGCACCAAGTACAACAAAATTTGATGTGTACGATTCGACATATTCTCTCAATATCGAAGGACGTCTTTTGCATTTTTAAGAAAAAATGGGTCAAACGCAATTTTAGAAACAATTTTCTTCAAAACCGAAAAAATGCAAAAGAAAACTGAAAAGAAATTGAATTCAGAAATTTTTTTCGAATCAAGAAAATCAAATGTTTAAGAAAATCAAAAAAGGATAAATACTGTCGATAAAAGGCACAAATTGGAGAGAAAAATAAAAAAACGAAGAACATAAAAAGAAGAAGAAGTAGAAACGTCACTTAACACAAGAGAAATAATTCACTTCGCAGAAATTACATATATTTTTAAAATGTCGCTGCTTTCCACAAAATTTTGATGCATTTCAGAATCATGAAAGGAAGTAACTTTTGATTCATCAGTGAATTAATTTGTCTATTTGTAAATTTCGTCGATATTATTATTCAAATGTTTGGACAAATTAATTTTTTTTTTGGTAAATTGAAATTGAATGATGAATATAAAAATGTAAATAATAAAGCACTTGGGGAATAAAATTTTGACGCCTGAATCGTTTTGTAGGTATGCACGAGACTCCCGTGTCTATAAATATCAGCCTGTTGAATACCGCCCGCCATAGGGATTATAATAAACGAAAGAAGCGACATCTCAAAGGTATAATTTCATTCCGAAAAAAGCTTCCAATATTTTAATATCGAAGATACTTTTCAATCTCATTTTTTTAAAAATCTGTAAAACAAAAGCAGTATTAAAAATTTGAAAATAGTTTTTAATTTTATCTTTTTTTCTGAAAAGAATTATGACAGTAATTAAAAAAAATTATAAATTTCCTTCGAAGAATTTTTTTTCGTTTATAAAAATAATTAAATTCCTTCAAAGAATTTTATTATTTATAATTTATAAAAATTATTAAATTCTTGCGTTGAATTTTATTCAAATTTTTATAAATTTCTTCTTTGAAGAATTTTTTTGTTTATAAAAATAATTAAATTCCTTCAAGGAAGAAATTTATAAAAAATATTAAATTCTTGCGTTGAATTTTATTCAAATTTTTATAAATTTCTTCTTTGAAGAATTTTTTTTGTTTATAAAAATAATTAAATTCCTTCAAAGAAGAAATTTATAAAAATTATTAAATTCTTGCGTTGAATTTTATTCAAATTTTTATAAATTTCTTCTTTGAAGAATTTTTTTGTTTATAAAAATAATTAAATTCCTTCAAGGAAGAAATTTATAAAAAATATTAAATTCTTCCGTTGAATTTTATTCAAATTTTTGAAAATATAAACAAAATTATTTATGTAGTTAACAAGCGAATTAAATTGCTAGTAAAATTTTAGTTTTTAAAACAAAATATAAGAAGCAAAAATAATAAACTGAATATTTTCCTCTTCGTTTTCAAACGAAATGAAAACATTCAGTTTTTTTAATTTAAATTTAAACGATAAAGTAAAATTATATTTTGCAATAATTTTTCAATTCATTTTTCTGTAATTTAATAAAAGTGTTAAGTTCAGAATTAATAGCTGCAAAATTTAAAAAGAAGGTTCTAACTAAAGTGGTATTAAAAATACATCTGCGAGAAATTTGACATTTTTTTTTATGCAAATAATCGTATATTTATGCAACCAAAGTACTATTATTGTGAATTGAAATCACAGTTCATTATAATTTATTACACGGGTAAAGAATTGATCTCATCTTATTAAATAACAACTAAAAAGTAAACTAATTCATTCGTTTAATACGGTAATGACTCGTAAAATGAATCTCTCTCTCTCTCTCTCTCTCTCTCTCTCTCTCTCCACAGCAACACTGACAATTATTAAAGAAGTATCACCATATTTACTTTATCACTAATACCTATATTCTTATGTACAGCTAAAAAATTTAATAGTACTATTGATTTTAATATTCTCAAGAAAAAGTTCATTTTCCAAAGAGAAAATGGTTTTTTTTTATAGCAAATTCTATTTTCCTTTTTTGCAAATAATTTAAAAAATACATTACATTGAATTCTTTAGGAGTAAATTTTTTTCAAGATAAACTACTCTACACGAGATAGATTTTAAAAAATGGTATATGTATGTGATTTAAAAAAAAAACTCAGATAATGATATTTCCACTGTATTTACAGTAAGATAATTAATTTCTATAAATTGCTCGAAAACGATTACAAACAAGTTTCCTTTTGTCCAAATTTTTGCATTCTTTTTCTCTTTTACTAACAAATTCAAAGATTAATTGTAGTTTCAAAATTTTATATTTTCTCATTTTTCCGGACTTTTTTGTAATTTATAATTTTTAAAAATTTTTTTTCGAAGTTGATTTTTTGAAACAAGCAAATTTCTTTTTGTAAATCATGCTTTAATTTTTCTAGAAGTAAAGAATTATTGATTATATAATTTAAATAGGAAAGATTCGGAAAAAAATTCTATTTGAAAAGCTAAGTCTAAGAGTTTTCTTTCATTTGAAAATTTGTCAATTCTCTGAATTTTCGTAGATAATGCGAGATATCATTATACAATATAAAGATATATTTTATAACACAATAATAAAAAAAATTCTAGCCATCGGAAAAATTTTACAAATACAAGTTTTCATACAAGCTATTTTTTTTTATAATTTATATAATATTATGCTACAATTCAAATTATTCCTATTTCACAGAAAAAAAAAATTTACGAGCCCTCCGATTGTTTGAAAAAAAAATAATTTTTTTCTCTCTATTGAAGAAAAAATGTGTAAAAATTATTTTTTTTGAAAAAAAAAGGAAAATATGTTACCTGGTTTGGAAAAAATGTTTTTCTAGTAATGTAAACAAAAGCCTTTTCTTTTCTTTTTTTTTTGGAGGGTGTCAGTTGATGAGCTTATTTACGCATAAATGCGTCCAATTCACGGAGCTTTTTGTTTTTTGCAATTATAGAAGAGTACATGATTTTTTTTTAAATTTCTTATTTCACAATGAATGTCGAACAATTGTCACTGATCAGTTGCCTGTCGTTTTGGTTGACGTTCCTTGGCACGTTTTAATCGTTGCGTTAAATGATCCTCAAGTAAATCAATTTCTTTCGGCGATGCTTGAACAATGAAAATTCGAAGATCACCATGAATGTCCATTGCAGTTAGCCTCAATGACTTTGGACCAGCTCGCTCGGCAGTCATGCCGGGCCATATTTTTGTATTGAGAATTAATCGCTGCGTACCAGCCGTGCGACTAACTAAACGAGATTCATCGTCTCGATCGTTTAATCGTAATGTCCCTCTCCCTCTCTCCTTATAACTACTGCTCACCTGTGAAAAAGAAAAATTTTTTTTTAAATATAAATAAATATTTTACATATACGGGGTTGCCACAAATATTTAATTTTATTTTTCCCTGACTTTTCCCCGATTTCCAGACATAATTTTCACTTTTTCTCTAACTCTAAAGAATATACTGATTCACTCTAAAAATTATTAGATAATCAAGAAAAATTGTTCTATTACATTTATTTGCAAATTTCATTAATTGTAAAATTATTCAAAAACATCAATAACTTCTTTTTTAAATAAATATTTAATCATTATTATTTTTCTGTAGGAATTAAAATTCTTCAAAACATTCAAATTCAAACCTTTTTAAATTGAATAATTTATAAGAATTATTATTAATCTTAAAAAAATCCTTTGCAAGAATTCAATTATTTTTACAAGCAGTAAAATTTCTCAAAAAAATTAAATAATTTAAAAAAAATGTAATAAAATTCGTGGCAATAATTCAATAACTTTCATAAATAATAATAAATCGACTAACCGTTAATTCATTTTTAAATCAATTTTTATTAGAAAATTCTAGAAAAATTCAATTATTGAAATTAAAAAATAAATAATTTATTGAATAATAGAATGTTCTTTGTAAAAATTTAATTCTCATAAAGAATTTTATCAATAAATTTTTAAATATATGAATTTAATTTGACAAATTTTAATAAAATTTTTAAGAATAATGACATTTTCCAAGGAATTTGATTAAAATATATATTGTATAAAAAATCATTAAAATTCAGCGATGAGTTTCATTACTTATGAAAATAATTTAAATTTTCTTAAAATTTCCATAAAATAATTGAATTTTGGAGAAGAATTTTATTATTTATAAAGTTACTTGGAATTTTAACAAGAATTTTTTTTTAAATTTTCGAACACAATTGGATTTCTGCGAAGAATTTTATTACATTTTAAAAATAATTTAATTCTTCCAACGAATTTTATTCAAATTTATCAAAATATCTGTATTTATGTGAAGAATTTTATTATTTATATAAATAATTGAATTCATACAAATAAAATTTTATTCCAGTTTATAAAAATAATTGAATTTCGGTGAAGAATATTTTAAATAATTTATATTTTTCGAAAAATTTTATTCAATTTTGTATTTTAAATAATTGAATTCGTGTGAAAATTTTATTACTTATTAAAATAATGGAATTATTTTGAATTCATTAAAATTGAATTCCTACAAAATTTTGCCAAGAATTTTATTAAAAGTTTTAAATATAATTGAAATTTTGAAAATATTTTTTTTTAATTTTTCAGAATAATTGAATTTTTGCGAAGAATTTTATTAATTTTGAAAATAATTTAACTCTTCCAATGAATTTTATTCAAGTTTATATAACTAATTGAATTCTTACAACGAATTTTATTCAAGTTTATAAAATTAATTGAATTTCGGTAAAGAATTTTATTATTTATAAAAATATTTTTTATATAATTGATATTTTTCGAAAAATTTTATTAAATTTTGTATTTTAAATAATTGAAAATCCTGTGAAAAATTTTATTACTACTTATGAAAATAATTGAATTCTTGTGGAATTTTGTCAAGAATTTTATTAAAACTTTTGAAAATAATTGAATTTCGGTGAAGAAATTTTTAAATAATTTATACTTTTCGAAAAATTTTATGAAATTTTGTATTTTAAATAATTGAATTCCTGTGAAAATTTTATTACTTATTAAAATAATGGAATTATTTTGAATTCATTAAAATTGAATTCGTACAAAATTTTGCCAAGAATTTTATTAAAATTTTTCAATATAATTGAATTTATATGAAGAATTTTTTTATTTATAAATATATTTGAAATTTTGAAAATATTTTTTTTTTAATTTTTGAGAATAATTTTATTAATTTTGAAAATAATTTAATTCTTGCAATGAATTTTATTTAAGTTTATATAAATAATTGAACTCTTACAACGAATTTTATTCAAGTTTATAAAAGTAATTGAATTTCGGTGAAGAATTTTATTATTTATAAAATGATTTTTATATAATTGATATTTTTGGAAAAATTTTATTAAATTTTGTATTTTAAATAATTGAAAACCCTGTGAAAAATTTTATTACTACTTATGAAAATAATTGAATTATTTTGAAGAAATTTATTAAAAATTGAATAATTGAATTCTTGTTGGAATTTTGCCAAGAATTTTATTCAAACCTTTCAAAATAATTGAGTTTTAATGATTTTATTTCTTTTTTTTTTGTAGAATAAGTATTTTATTATTTATAAAAATAATTGTAATTTTGACGAGAATTGTTTTTAAATTTTTGAACATAATTGAAATTTTGCGAAGAATTTTTGTAAATTTTGAAAATAATTGAATTTCTGTAATCATTTGTAACTTTTCCAAAATGTAATTTTTTTTAGTATTTTTAACTAAAATTCTTTTATCAGTCTAGAATTTATGAAAATTTTAACAATTATTAATAAAATAATTTATAAGTCATAATTTATGATAGTTATTATTAATTTTATTTAATTATTATTTATTATTAATTATTAATTTTATGGTAGTTTTTGAAAATTTAAGTTATTTAAAAAGAAATTATTGTCAGAAATAGAAAAAATTGAAGGTTTTGTATCAAAATTTGTGGTAATTTCATCGTTTACGAGGCTAAAAGGAAAAAAGAATGAATTTAATGAAAAGAGAAACCTTGTCGAACGCGAAGAGCTTGCAATTGATTTGTAAGACATTTGTCTCGCCCTCCTCGCCAGTGAGCAATGCAACTTCATTGTATTTTCGTTTATTCGCTCTTGTTGCCTCCTCGAGTTCCTGCGCCGCTTGAGTTAATGTCAAACCAGGACGACTTGTACTTCGCGTCACGGCAGTGACATTTGAAAATAATAATTCCGAAGAGCCATTTTCGTTAGTTTCCTCCTTCATTTCTTCGTTTGCCGATTGATCGGATGTCTCGCCATCGGTCACAACTGTGACGCGCTCCTTTATATTCTGTCCAAATACAAAGCTAGGTGCCGAAGAACTCGGTGCGACTGTATTATTTAAACTATTCTCATTTTCCTTTGAACTTGCGCCGAGAGGTAAAAATGTTGGTTTCACGTCAATTAATTGCTTTTCCTTCGATTCATTCTTCTCATTGCATGCATTATTCTCCGTTGTTGGTGTTTCCGTCTCTCCTTCAATTACATTATCGTTTGTTAATTTAGCGAATGGATTTTGAAATTTTGCCGGTTGTAGGACAAGTTTTGTCGATGGTCCCGGATTATTAGCCACGGAATTTAATTGTGATGGTCTCAATAGTGATGATTTGGCTTTAGCATAGTCACATGATGCAAATGAACTTCCCAATTTTGAAGAAGCCAGAATGTTACCTGTTTAATTTTTAATTGTCATTTATTTTCCTTTTTTTTAATTAATGAAAACTATAATTAAAACTATAATGAAAACTATAATTAAAACTATAATGAAAACTATAATGAAAACTATAATTAAAACTAATTATGAAAACCATAAAATAAGAACTCACCCTTTATCAGTCTTTTATTGGATATTTGATTCCGAGATGGTAGAGGGGCTTCTGAATCATTATCAGTTGACTGACTTTCAACTTCTTCTGTACACAACAAAATTTTTGACATTAAAAACTCTACTAGCAGGAAAGTTTCGATTGAAAAATAAACACTTAATCAAAGTCAAAAGTTGAACAATTTAAAACAAACTGCAATTAAATTCCCAACAAAATAAATTTTCCATAAGTTAATTGCAAGGCTAAGGACGGAATTTATGCCCATTAATAATAAATTCCAGTCGATCGTTACTGAATAATTAAAGAAATGAACACTTTTTTGCAATACAATTTAACAAATAAAAGTCCAAAAACAAATATTCAAATTATTTCCAAAGATCACTATTGCAAAAAATTAATATTACCGAAATAATTTAATACCCGAATTATTTGCAAAACACGTTCCGAGTTATTGTTATTCAAACGAATATATAAACATAAGGAAAATTGCAAAATCCATACCAAACAATATACTTAAATTTTCACAAATTAAAACATACCATTGGCGGAATTTTCACTCGATTCCTCTGGAGTGTCGTATTTCATATTGATTACAGGTTCAGGTCCATTCGTTTTTTCGTTACTATCTGCTTTGGAAATAAAATAGAAGAAATTAAATATTATTCTCTCTGAATGAAAAGAATGAGCTCTATATATATATGTATGCGAACACTCAATCCTCAGCACGGTATTAAAATTTAGGTTAGAAAATTTTATCAAATTATTTTAGAAAATGCAAATTTTTCTATAATAATCGTGTAGATAATTTATTCGGATTATGGAAATTATCGATCAATTATGCACAACACTGGAAATAACGTTATAAATAATAAATAAAAGAAATAATTCGGTAAAACGCACCCTTACAATCGGCCATTTTTCTGTGAAACAGACAGAGACAGATTCTGCCCCTACACTGACATCTATCCACTAAAATCGCGGGAAAAAGTACATTTTAATTTTTACATTTAATTTTTAAGTTAAATTTTCTCATGTTCTTGGTTTATTTCGCTGTGAATTATTCCCGAAATTAAACATAATTAGCGAGAGAAGAGGAATATTTAATATTTCATTTGTTCGGGAAGTGATAGATTTTTGAGTTTGCAAATTAATGACACAGATCGCGCAAGTTTATATTTCTGTCTGAATTCAAGAGTTGCGTTTCTATATATTTTTTTCGTTTTGGTTTGTCAGCTGATTGTTGTTATTTTGAGGTTAGTTTTATGAAAATTGAAGAATAATAACAATTTAATTTAATTAATTTAATATAGAGAAAAAATAAATATGGCACAGAGTAGATTGGAAAAAATCGGAACAATTTTTACGAGGTAATTAAAAAAACTTCTTTTTTGTGACAATATCTATGGATTTTCACAAAAAAAACTTATCAATTTTGGAAAAATTCTATGGAAGAATTTTTATTTATAATATTTCTTTTGAATGAAATTTTCAGGGTTCAGAATCTAGTGAAAGGGGGAGTTTTAAAAAAAGACGAACTTCCGATTTGGTACGCTGTTTATGAGGCTTTTCCACCGAAATACGAACCAAGATTCGATAGACCGGGATCTTTGGCTCCCGTACCGAATATTTTTTACACAGAAGATCTTATTAGAGCGTAAATAATTTTTATGATTAAATTAAACGAACTGTTTCAATATATTTGCCTCCGAAAAATTACAATTTCATTTTTCGATTTTAGAAAATTTTATAAAGACTTTCCGGGTTTGACAAATCCAGAATTGAATTCTGATAAACCGACGAAATGTCAGCAATTCATTGAAGAATATCGAAAATTGGAAAAGGTATGAAAAAGAGATAATTTTCTGTAATTGTTAATCTAATTTTTATTTATTTAATATTGGAATTAACTGGAATTGGATTTTGTCAAATGAATCAAATAAAAAAATTTTCCTTAGGAGGGAATTCCGGAAAGTGAAATCTACGATAAAACGAGAGAAAAATTTGCTTCAAAGTTGGAAATCGATCGTGAACGACCCACAAACACTTCGATACGCTCTGAAGAAGTTAAACCTGAAAAAAAACAAAAGGGCTCTATTAATATTCATGATTTAATGAAGGAGTCGACGTGAAAGTCAAAATTTAGCCTAATTTGTAATAATTCCTTTGTTACACTTTACGAATAAGTAGATATAATAAATGTTTTTAAAATACTTTTTCTTTTCTTTTCCTTCTTGCGAAAATTTGAGACGTCTCGAAAATTTACAATTTCGAATTTAGCGCTCATTTTCGATCTACTTTACCGACGGAGCAACAATGAAGTATTTTTTTATAGGTTAGGTTAGATGTCAAAAAAAATAAACATGCGACAGTGACAGAAATTTTGACAGTTGTCGAAAACAATAATTAAGAATCTGCTTTTTAGGGAAAATTTCTTTTAATAACTATACTAAATAATTTAGTAAATATTGTTTTTCGAAAAATGACAACGTTTAGTTGCACTCCGGAATCTGCAAAAGGTAATAAACCAAATTTTGTAGGTTAGGCATTGTTTCTTTGTAAATAATAATTAAAATCGTAAGTACAAAATAAATGAAAATTACAATTTTTTTCAAGCTGTACTAACGGACGTTTTGGCGGCACTAAATGCCCCGGAAAATATACAAAAAATGTCAGTTGCAAAGGAAAATTCTGGCAATGAAATGTTAAAAATGATGCAGTTTGTTTTTCCCATTGTTACACAAATACAAATGGAAGTTTTACGAAAGTACGGTTTCCCCGAAGGAAGAGAAGGTGTGTTAATAAATAATAATATTTCTAAACCTCTAATATTAGTTTACGAATTTACTGATTTACTAAATGTTTCTTAATACATTTGAAATTTACTTTTAAAATCCACGTATTTGAAATTCGATTTTTGAATTCAGGAATGAGATGTTTCTTTATTTTTAATTATTTCACTTGTCGAGGGAAAGAATTGAAATATTTCTCTTTCAGGAACAGTTCAATTTGCCCAATTAATTAGAACCCTAGAGAGAGAAGATTCGGAAATTCTACGACTGCATAATCAAGTGAGGCAACATTTTCTTCCACATATTCCAGTTGACACGTCGGCTGAGGCATCTCTTTAATTTTACGAATTTTACCAACAAATTCTTTTTTATTTTTTTATAAAATCAAGTTATTTTAAGCCACGCATTTATATTTTTTATCTCATGTTCAAAATTATAATATTACGTCTGTTTTTTTTAACTATTTTTAATATTTTTTAAATAAAGTTCAGAATTTTTATTCAACTTATTAATTTAAAACCCAAAATATCTACTTTTAATTAAATATTTCGTTTAGGGTTCAGAAATTTTTCAATTGGTTCAGGTTAAAAATATATTTATCAGAGAAAAGTTGTTTTAGAAAACAAATTGAATTTAAACAATTGAAATTTAATTTAATTTTCTTTGAAACAATTGAATTTGTTTAAAAATTAAAACAATTCATTTTCAAAATTTACCTATTTAAATAATTAATTTATTTAAAAATAAAGAATTAAGTTTTAATGAAAAGAGAAATTTTCTTCACGAAAGAAAAAATAAGAGGATGAAATTAAATTCTAAGAGAGAAGTAATAAATTTTCAGGGATTAAGGGTTTCACCAAAAAACTCCAGGAGTTAACTAAATATATCACTTTTTGATTTTACTTCCATGTTAGTGAATGATCAGATAAAATAGTCAAAATAGACGAATGATCGATAGAAAAAAATTAGTTTACATGAAAAAAAAAATTGTAAAATAGCTTTTTTTTAAATTTTATCGAAATTAAATTTATAAAATTCTAAAATCGTCTTTGCTCTGAGTGTAAATTTCAAAACAAATAATTTTAAAAGTAAATAAAATTGGAGGGAAATGAAAATATTTTCATCTATCGATCATTCGCTTTTAAAGTATAATCATTATTATAATCCATTACAATTTTTACAATACAGATGTTATTCGAAATAAAAAGATTAAACGTCATTATCAAATTGTAGAGCTGATATAAATAATGATATAATAATAGTAATCATAATATAATAATAATAATAATAATAATAATAATAATAATAATAATAATAATAATAGTAATAATAATAGTCTTTATGAAAATAATAAAAATAGCAGTAAAAAAGCCAAAAAAAGGAAAACAAAAATAAGACATGAAAATATGTCTAATAATTTTAATTAAAAAAATTTGTTACAAAGTTCATATCGTGTAATATAATACTTTTTTTTACAGAACTTAGATTAATTTATTCAGTTTGAAGAATTGATTAGTAAAATTTCCACTGATAAATTCAATTAAAAATACTAATGATTAATTGTCTTTTTTTTATTAAATATTAACATAATTATTAATTCAATTAATTAGTATTAAAAAATATATTTAAAATCAAAAATAGAATAAATTACAATGACAAAACAAAATTTCACTTAATGCCATTGAAGAATTCTTTTTCTTATTCTATTTCTCGTAACATCTCCATTATAAAAAATTGAGTTGAACAGAAGTTTAACATCTAATACAAGATGAACTTATACAGCACTCTTTACATTTAATTTTTTTTTTTGCTTTTCATTTTGCTGAATAATATTAATAAGTGTATAACGCAACCTAGTAAAATATATATTTATATACGTTTAATAATTTATTACGATGCTTTTTTTCTCTTAATAAGAATCGGAAAATAATGCTCTTGAATCAATAATAATAATAATTAATAATAATAGTTAAAAACTACAAAAAAAATTCAATCGATGACGTGAGAAAATTCAAATTCTGTATTTGGTTTCTATTAAAAAAAATATAAAATATAATTTGATAATACCCAAGTAAATTAATCAAAAATTGTAAATGCAACTGTATAAATTAAAGATAAGAAAACAAAAATAAAATTTGATTTTTCTCCAAAGCGCCATCAATTTTTCATTTATCACCTATAAAAAATTTTTCTCACATATTATCCGAATAACATTGCCCCCAAATTCTTATAAACCATATATATAAATATAAATATAAATAAGTGAGATATATTTTTTTCTCATTGATAAAAAGTATTCGAAAATAAATTTAGGGCATTTGAAAACAAAAATGTTTCATCAAATTTTTTCTTTTTTTGCCCTGAGGTCGAAGAAAAGAGACAATATCTTTTTTTCTACATTTATAAATTTAGAAGAAACGCTCGTGTGTAAAAAATGGAGTGAGTTTTTTTTACCCGTAGTTTCAAATCGAGGACAATCAATAATTAGTTTAAAAAAAAATTGCTACACAATTTTGAGTCATTAAAAGAGAAGAAAAAAAGCCTAACGTAGATCATTTCGTTGCTTTCTTAAAAAATAGACGAAAAAAAAGAGTTATGATCTGGTAATACTTAGCGAACAAAGTAAGACGATGAGAATATTTTTCAAAAACAATGATATTTACAATTTTTTCTTTTAAAGCATCGGGAAATAAATCCCCACATCATCTCACAATTGCAAATAAATTTGTTGTAAATATTTTTTTTTATAAATTCGCTTCAAAGTTTCTTCTTTTCTTATTCTTAAAACTAGAATTTTTTCAATTTCGTTAAACGTAATTGTTTCAGATTTGTTCTACAAAAATTTGTTTTTTGTCTAGAGAAAAATAAAATAAAAATAAAAGCGTGGATATCAATTTTTCAGTACCAAAAAAAATTTTCATTATCAAATACTCATTATTTTGATTAAAAAAATTGTTAGAATAATAAATCATTTCATTGAAATAAAAAAAGTCGGGCTATTTTTTTGCCTCAAGTATTAGACAGTGATTTTTTTTTTGGTGCCGGTTTTGTTTTTTTCCAAAAAAACAAAAAAGAGCACGCGTATAAAATCTAGTTCTTTTAATAATCAATAATTGTAGTAATAATATAATAATATAATAATAATCAAAAATTATAATTGTAGGAAATAATAATATTAAATCAGCGATTTTTCGCTTGACGATTTCATTTAAATAGAAAAAATTCACAAATGCGCTTTTAAAAGATTTCGATGTTTCTTCATGATTTTATTGCATAAAACGTGCTTTCGGCCTAAGATTATAGTAGACGAAATATGTATTATAATTAGAGTTTTGCCACGTAAAAAAAGGAAAAATTTTTTTCAACACTTGGTGTTTAAATTAGAAATTTATCTTTTAATCATTTTGAGAAATTTAATACCAAAGATTGTTTTGAAGAAGAATTATTTTTACAAATTTTCGCAAAATCTCTAAATTATAATAACATTTAATTGCTTGTTTTTGTTGTATTTTTCATTTTCATATTATTGAATGAAAATATTAAAACTCCCTTCACACGAAAGAAAAAGAAATAATAATTCAGTTTATATTCTTGCAATTTTAGAAATATACAAGTAAAACTGATTACAATTGTTCTTTTAAAAAGATTTTTCTTGACGTGAATAATACGTTTTGAACAGGAGAATTTTTTGTTTTTCTTAACTTGTCAAGAATGTGAATTCTTAATATTTCAATTAGATTAATACAATAGGAGAAATTTGTTAATGACAGTTGCTATTATTATAAAATGTCAAAGACACTTACAGATGTTCAAAGTTGGTTGGCATTTTTTTTTTTTTGCTTCTTATATCTTCAGAGAATTTGAAAAATTAATCAAGCTAGGAGAGAAATGGATTTGCTGGAGAGGTTGTGCTCGCTGTCCATGGATCTTGTCGAATTTGATTAATCGTAGGACGGGGTGGAGGCGTTGCCGTTGCAAACGGATTCGCTGCATACGGTACAGTTACTGAAAAATTGTTCAAAGTGTTAAATTTCTCTCCTTCCGGTGAATTGAGAATTATTTTTCTTCCTTACTTTGCACACTAGTAAATATTCATTTCGAAAAAAATAACATCAAATGCAAATACTACTAAACAATAAAAAAAATAATCAGAAATTTAAAATTAAAAAAAAAATAAATAAAAAATAATTTCAAAATAAAATTATCATTTAAAAATTAATCATTTTTTCGCTAAAATCACAATTTTTTGTTCTGAAATAATTACGTCCTCTACTGTAAAATTCAGTGAATAATTTAAAAACAATTTATCAACTTTTGCAATTAGGAAAATTAAAAAAAAATCATTTTTTAAAAAAACTGAAAAGAACTGTAAAAAAATATACACATCATGCAAAAAGCTAATTTAATAAAATGTTAATCGCATTAGTAATATAATGTATACATTAATAATGAATAACAATCAGCACGCCATGCCTTGTCATGCAACGAACTCTGAAAACTTTTTTTTGTTGTTTTTGTTTTATAATATACTCACGAATTTATTTCCAATGAAATGCTGTTTTGCAGACATAAATTAAATTCACAAAAGTTCGATTATCCAATTAATTAGTTAAAGAAAAAAAGTTAGTAACATGCTTTTTTCATTCCATTTTTTTTTTATTATTAAATTTTAAAAAGTGGAAAAATATTAGATCGCAAATTAGAGAAATATTAAAATTCAAAATTAGAAAAATATTAGATCTCAACTTAGAAAATATTACATTTCAACATAGAAAAATATTAAATTTTAAATTAGAAAAATATTAAATTTTAAATTAGAAAAATATTAAATTTTAAATTAGAATAATATTAAATTGCAAATTAGAAAAATATTAAATCTCAATTTAGAAAAACATATAAATTTCATAAATCAGAGTTAATAGAAAAATAATAGATAATAAAAATAATTTAATAGCAAGTAGAGAAATTTTAAATAAAATGAGAAAAATGTCAAATTGTGTATAAATCAGAAAAAATTGGTAAATTATTGAAAAATATTTAATTTTATCTTTATAATGAAATTCAGGAAAATATAAAATGAGAATAACATTAAATTAATTCGAGAATGAAGTAAATTGGAAAAATATGAAAATTTTCGAAATGTAAAAAATAGAATTTATAATTTTTTTACACGTATAATTGAAAAAAGTTTATTTTAAACATTCCATTCAAGACTTGTGTATATTTAGAAAAAAGTAAGGAAGAAGAAAGTATATTTAAATAGATTATTAAAATATTCTACCAAG
Source organism: Leptopilina drosophilae (assembly GCA_032873175.1). NCBI lineage: Eukaryota > Metazoa > Arthropoda > Insecta > Hymenoptera > Figitidae > Leptopilina > Leptopilina drosophilae. The sequence continues at coordinate 42,925,936 of CM065485.1, read as the reverse complement.
AGAATAAACTCATAAAGAATAGAATACTAATTTAAAAATTATAATTTACAACTTATTATAGAATTAAGAATAATTTTATTATTCCATTAATGAGAAATCATAATTTAGAAAGAAACTTTTAACTCACTAAATTTTTTTAACAGTTGAGAATAAAAGTAAAAAACTAAAATTGTAGTTGTTATTTGATTTGTTAATTCGTGAAAAAAGGGAAACTTTCCCCTGTTTAGAAATAAAGAAACAAAATAAAAATGGAAATAGGAAAATAATACTCACTTGTCGGTGTTGGTGCGGCAGGTTTTATTGCGGATGCGCTCACGAGATTGTCCAAATTGACGAGGGCAGAATTTTCTCCAAGAAATGATTGTGGAGTCTTTTTAACAGCACCGGTACTTTGAGGAAGATTATTTCCTAGGCCGCCCAAGTCAAATGGATCTGGAGAAATTGAACTTCCTGCAAAAGAAAAAGAATCCATGAAATTTTAAATTAAATTTTGCCTTTATTTTTGGTAAAATTTAACTTTGCTTTAATAAAAATTAAGTTTTTCTTTGTTTTAATAACAACTTTTGCTTTATTTCAAAAAGATTTAAATTTTGCTATATTTTAATAAAAATTAAATTTTGCTATATTTTAATCAAAATTTAATTTTGCTTTGTTTTAATAAACAATCGATTTTGCTTTTCTTTAATAAAAATTTAATTTTTCCTTTAAAAGCAATTAAATTTCTTCTTTTTCCGATTATTAACGTTTTCCTTATTTTTTCTCAATTATTTCCTTATTATTGATTGGAGTTTATATTTTTTTTCAAATCTGACTCATTATTACCGTTGTTTACAATCTGAGGACTGGTTTCAATTTTATTCCTGTTGCTGATGATGTCGAATTCATCTAAATCGTTCAGTGGACTGGCATTTTCTTGATTCGGCGACACGCCATTATTGAAATTTAAAAAACCATTTGTGTTGGAATTGAAATTAGAATTGGTTGACGGTAAAACGTTAAATCCAATAGGCTGAAAATTAAATAAAATTAAATAAAATATAACTAAAACTTGTAAAAAAAATTCGCTTATCAATATTTTAAAAAAATGATTTTATTTTCTCCTTACCCTGGATTCGGCAGGAGCCCAAGGATCTGCGGTCACTGGCGACGAAACAGTTGCCGGAGATGGAGCCGGTGCACGCCATGGATCGACAGTTGCAGCTGAAATTTAATTTAATTTTTGCAGCTGAATTATTTTTCCAAAATCCCAAAAGAGAAAAATTTTAATATCGGAGCAAATGTTTTGAAAACGAGTAGAAATTGAATTTGAAAAGAAAAATAGTTTTAAAAATAAAAATTTGTTGAAATAAAAATAATCAATTAAAGAAATAATTGTCGTGAATGAATTAATGAGAAACCAAATATTTGCAAACTGGAAATAATATTTACCTGTAATTTCAGCTACCACTAATCAATTTAAATGATGAGATTACATGCAAAAAAAAACAAGGGTAATGTTAATAAGAATAGAGAAATAAAGACGATGGATTCGTTTCGCTACTCACTTGGTCTTTGCGGAGGGACTGGAGCCCAAGGATCTACAACTGGTGGAGATGTTGTGCTCGTTGTAGGAACGGACCACGGATCTTGTCCCTAGATAAGAATTTCAACAATTAATTTACAATAATAATAATTAATTAATTCGCAATAATTAAAAAAAATTAACACCAATTGAAAAAATTTGTCTAAATTACAAATAATAAATAATTTCAGAACGATTATTATAAATAATAAATAATTTCAGAACGAGTATTAGAATTTATTAAGCCTAATGAAAACAAATTGTAAATCAATAAATTAAGTCCAGTAAAAAGTGATTTTTTGTGCTTCCTTAAATTTTATAGTGCAACATTCACGTACCTCGTTGAATCGAAAGTACGATAAATCCAGTGACTGTCATGCAACATGCGAATTCGGATTCATAAAAAAAAGACGAGTAGAATTAAATGGAATTTCGAGGATTATTTACCTGTGGTCTTGCTGGCGGCTGAGCGATTGGAACACCCCACGGATCGACTTGTGCACTAGCTCCGCTAGCCTCCCCCAAATTCACATCAAGTAAATCAAGCATATGACTTTGCTTCTCAGGTTGTGGTATTCTAAAAATAAAACTTTTATTACTATTGTTTATTTCATTGCCCAATGTTCTAAAATTATCCCTCAACTATTTATTATTCTAATATCAATTCACTTTTTTGTTCCCTTTATTGTTTCTTTTGTCTTTACAATAAAATCTCTTTACCTCTTTAAACCTTCTTACGATAATTCGATTTTATGATTTTCACTTCCTTCTTTCCCTTCTTTGCAATAATTTACACTTTTGTAATTTAATAAACTATTTTGTAAATATTTATAAAACCTTTTTTACAATTCTTTCCGATATCTTGAGTAAAGTAATAAATTTTACTTTTCAAGCCCCAACTGACAAAAATTTCAAATAGAAATACTAAACTAATTTTTATTTAATACCACAACATTTTTTTCCGTTTTTTCTTTTTAGGAAATTTGAATTTTTTGTAACTTACTTAAAGTCTTGTTGGCTCTGACTAAGCGCTAATTGCAATCTGACATCGTCGCTACGTCTTCTTTGTTCCTCCTGCTCAGCTTCCTCTCGTGACATTGCCAATGCCAATTGTAACTGAAGTTCCTCCTCACCAGCAGTCTGCGGTCTTGCTGCTTCTAATTCCGCTGTTCAATTATTATAATAGTATATACAATTAATTTTTTTTGCTTCGCGAGCGAAACAAAAAAAATCGAACACTATTTTTAGAAAAATTACACGCAAACAATAGAAACAGTGAGTTAGAGAAAAAAAAATTAGAACACTTACGTCTCGATGATGTTTCAGAAAGCTGACAAGGTTCCCAATCCTGAAACTTTTTTCCATTGTTTATTGATCATAAAAATAAATTTAAAAATCTAGGAAAAAATATTATCATTCATGTAAATCTGATTTTGAATTAAATTAAAAAATATAGAAAAAAATATAGTAATAAAATATAGTAAAAAAATTTAGTTCAAAAATTTAGTTATAAAATTTAGTTTTGTTACAAAATTTAAAAGAAATAAAGTAGAATATATATTTTGAAGAACTCACATCGCCACTGCCCGGGGAAATCGTGTCGGCTCCATCGCTTCCAAATCCACGCATCGATTGTACCGATCTTTCTTTCGCCTTTAATGCCCTTGCTCTTTCGTTTTTCAATCTTTCATCATCCTTCAATAAGGCCACTAATTGCTTCGCCTTTTCTCGCACATTTATTCCTTGATCCTTGGGACCCTCCATGTACTGGAACTCTGCAATGATTCATTCTCAATTTAATTTTGTAATTTAAAAAAAAATATCAAAAAAAGAAGTAAATGTACAATTAGTAGTAAAAAAAGGAAACTTTTTTGAAACTAAATCAATATTTTGAATTTATTAAAAATCTAATGACGCAATAGAAAAATCCCCCCCCCCCTCCAAATACCCAACGTATAATTAGAAAAAAAGAAACCGCAATTGAATACAAATTAAATATTGATTTCATTGGATATCGAATTTTCAGGAAGGGAGAAATTTTCTTATCAAAACAAACTCCATTATACAAACAAGAAAGGTCGTTCTCTTCACTCAACGACAAAAATATTACAATTAAATTAGTTTTATAGTGTCGACAAAGTAATTAACAAGTCATCGACTCATTTATGTTCCGAAACAAGTGTTATCCAACAAAAGTTTTCGAAAGGAAAATACGAAAGGAAACTAGTGTAAAAAAATTTTGATTAATAGAAAAAGTGTATTAAATATTTAATACGAGAAAGAAAATATTAATTATAATCTAAATAATTAATTCAACCATTCGCATGATGAATGAAAACTCTTTAGAACAGTACAGGGACAATTTGTTACTGATTCGAAATTATCAAAATTGGATAAAGGAACTTTCATCGAAGCAAAAGAATAGCAGCAAGAAGGAGAAAAATAATTTACGATTACAAGTTTTACTGTATATATCATTGAATAGAGCAAAAAGGGAATTGAAATTAATACGAAGAAATTCGAGGATAATGAGTAGAAGACAAAGAGGGCAGACACTACCAAATAAACAAGTTAATTGTATTGTGAAAATCATTAAACACTGTATTCGTAGTCTTAAAAATCTTTGCGCAACATTCACGAGGATCTAGAGGAGAAAAAATATCAAGAAAAGTAAAAAAAAAAAAAGAAACAAAAAAAAAAACAAAAATCGGCCCTTTTCAGGGCCACTAAAATTTTGTACGTAGAAAACTCTTGTTCTTTAGAGAGAATTAGTTTATACTTATTATTTTTTAAATAAATTAATTACTTTTTCAAAAAAGCTTCTTGCTTTGCATATTTTTCGAAAAATAAATTTCGTGAAAAGAAACTTTTTTCTATTTGTATATTTTCGTCTGTTTGTTGATTTTGAATTATTGAAAGTGGGATTTGTTACCTTTTAACGTTTGAATGGCAAAGATATTTTCCTTGCATTGCTGAGCAACTCTTTCCGAACCAGTCTTGATGAGATACTCTAGAAGAACTAAGGCTTTATATACATGTCGCCAATTTTTGCCATGATCATTTAAACGTTTCCAAAGCATTTGCATTATTTCGGTAAATGCCACGACATTGTATGTTAAATCAGCAATTTCTGCCATAAGCGTACTGCTTGGACCCCATGGATCGTTGCTTGTTGCTTTTCGCACAGCTTTCTGAAAAATTACAATTTTTTTCATCATTAATCCATTTTTTCCACTAGTAAAAAAAAATTCTTCTTCTATTCGAAAGCAAAGAAAAAATAATAAAAAAATACAACTTATTTATATTTTAATTTATTTTAATACCATAAATAAAAAAAAGAATACAAATTATTCACCCTTTGATTCCAATTTATTTTCGTATTAAAAAAAAAGGATTATTCGTTAATTAACTAAAAAAACAGGGGAAAAATAGCAAAATCCGAATTAAATAGAAAATTATTGGAAATTTAATCAATTTACCTGAGCATTGCTGTAATTGTGAGCGAGATTCAAAATATCTCGTCTAATTCCTGCTAAGTTGACCTGCATGACGTCTTGTCCTTGCCTTCGCATCTAAAACATTTTCGCTAAATATTAAACAAAAAAAGTAGTTTTGTTCATTTTAATTTATAAGAAGTTCCAAACGATTCTTTTTTTACTCTCCAACATTTTGGTTTTTTTTAAAATAATTATTTTGATTTAATTTAATTTTCTTAATCTTTAATTTAATTTAATTATTCTTTAAAAGTAGAAAATAAATTCAAATTTTTATTATTTTTCAAGTTCATTTGGAACTCCCTGTAAATATAAAAAATAAAATCCATATTTATCGTCGCTGGTAATTAAAAATTAATTTTTCTAGAAACAAATAGAAAAAATGGAATGTTAATAGCCTGAGTGATTTTTTTTCTCTCTCTCTCGACGATAAATATAGAAGAAAGTAATTACCACTAAAAGTCATGCAGTCAAATATTCTATACCATTAATTGGAAATTTAATCAACATGCCTAATTATAACGAGTGAATAAAATAGAGACAGAAATTAAATAAATTAGATAAAAACTAAATCAATTAGAAGTAAAATAGTTATTATTAAATAGTTATTAAATAAATAAATAAATAAATAAATTATAAAATCGAAACAAAAATCATATAAATAGAAAATAGAAACAAAAACAAAAATAAATAAATAGAAACAAAAATCATATAATAGAAAATAGAAATAAAAAATAGATAGAAACAAAAAAATACCAACAGGAAACAAAAATAGAAAATAAATAAATTAGTTAAAAAAATAAACAAAAAGAAATAAAATCGAAAACAAACAATACAAAAACAAAATAATTTAAAGAAATAAAAAAAGTAATTTTAAAAAATAAATGAGTAGGTAAATAGAAATAGAAAAATCAAATATAAACTTTAGAAAAAAGAAAAATGAAGAATTGACATTTTCGCAAATGTCAAATTGACGAAAGAATGAAAAAATATTTCCACATGAAAATATTGTAGAATTCCCAGCAAGTAAAGCAGAAAATCAGTGATTCCATTGACTATTAGTTTTTGTTTTGTTTTTAAATAGTATAAAAAATATTCGAACCAGGTTAGTTTTTACCATCCGGCAATAGATATGAGCAAAATTTCTTTAATTTAAATTATAATCTCGCAAATATTTCCAAAGAAAGAATTGGAGCAAACTACACCCTACACCGTTCTAAAAAAGAAACTTAAATAACTCATTAGATTTTGAAGAATTTAATTCCAAAAATTCATTATTCAAATAAAAGACGTACTAACTGATTTTGTGACAAACGATCTTCGATGCGCTTTTGCTATATAAAAAAAAATTAATTCAATCTCCTGTTTTTCTTTCTTTTTTTCTCTCTCTCTTTCAAAAAAATGTTTTTCTTTCCTCATTCATTTTTCTTGCCTCATTAAAACTCATCAAAGTGTTTTTACACAAAAAATTAAATCCTATTGAAAATTGCGATCTTTTCGTTTCTTTTTTTCAGAGAAAAAAACAAATTGTGACTAAGAAATTAAAATAAAGTCTTGCTTTTTGTTTTTCCATTCACACCAATAGATAATCACTCACTTTTAATAAGTTTGAATCTTTTTGTTTCTATATTAAAATTGTTCTTTTCAACCTGAAACAGAGAAGAAAAAGAAATTAATTAATTACATTGGAAAATAATGGTTTTTGTTTTTAATTATTTCCCACTAACAAATTTTATGTCCCTTTTCTTTTTGAGCACTTAGAGAACTTTGTTATCTTATCTTGACACACAAATGGATAATGACGTGAAAAACATTTCGTCGCATTTTATCAAAAAAAACTGTTTTTTGTCTACGGATCTTCATGTTTAATTACTATTTCTGAAAATCATCAATACTAATTTTTGCTCTTTTTTTATTTCCTTCTTTATACTTGATAGAAAAAAAATGATTCACAATAAAAATTTTTCTCTGTAATAATTAAATCAGTGAATCAGTAAAAAGAAATTAAATTACAAAACAATTTCTCGAAGAATACAAATCATTAATTTATGAAAATTTATACTTCCAAGTCGTTTTTCCTTTGGGAACGTTTAATAAACTTGTGTTTCTTCTTTACGATAATAAGATAAAAATGGAATAACAGGAAAAAATAATTCGTTTCGGCTTTTTATTTAAATTGTAAAAAAGAACTTGTAACATGCAAATACAATAAGAAATTGTCGGGATTTGATTGTATCCGAAAATATAATTTCCTGTGTCACTTTTAAAGACGAAGAAGAAGCTGTTTTAAGATTTCTCAGGGTCTCCATTCATGTTTCATTCAATGCCAAGCATTCAGGTCATTGTTACCGAGAGATAGAATCTGATTAAACACAGGAAAACAGAATTTCTTTAGATTATGGAAAAAAATACACTTCAATAAAAAGGCGCATCTCCGAACTATTAAATGCTTACTAATTGGCAAAAGGAAGTAAAAGGAAAATAGATTTAAAATCTAAATATTTCGAAAAAGTAAACAATTTTTTCATGTTTTGATTTTGAAAAATTGATTTGAAAGGAAAAATTAAAATAATTACTAAAATAATATTTCCTCGTGACTATTTCGAACTTTTTAGAAAAGAAAGAAATAAATCCGGAAAAGTTTGAAGCCTAATAACTAGTTTGAAAATTCTAGACATTTGCCACAACATTCTGAAGAGGAAACTACACATATTGTCTTCCGTAATAAGGTTTCTCTAAAGAGAATTAATAGTATTAAGAATTTAACTGACCATGACTGCATTGATCGTTTTCACTTTTACTCTTTTTTTCCCTAACGCGTAAAACTGTCAAAATCAGCCAATTTATACATTAAATTCTATTCAAATAAATTAAAGTATAAATTGCCGTCAAGTAAAAAAAATTAATATAGAAAAATAATTCCCTCGTAATTTGAGGTTAGAAAATGCCAATAATTACCTTGTGGAAAAAAAAACAAATGACAATATTGATAATAAACGAAGAGATAACAATAAAAACCTGTGTGTTAATCTTTCCAAATGAAATAAACGATCATGATCTCGAAAATAGAGTAAACAAACGATGGAAATTTTAGAACCCATAATTAAACAGTAAAAACAGTTAAAAAAAAGGAGTTAATATTCTTTAGAGAATAAACGTGACTTGCATGTATATATCTTTTCATAGGCATACATTTTTCACCAACACCAACACTTATAAATTTCTACTGCAGTATGAGTATACACTGGAGAACGAGGGTGAGACTTTATGAAAATATTGTAAACGTCAATCCTCGGAGCGTGACGTCTTCATCATATTCATCAGCCAACACGCCCGTCGCGGAAAAAAAAATCACGAAATTCCACTTTAAACAATTCACTAATCGCAAACTTAAAAAACCATTCTTTTCCAAAAAAAACTAATGTGAAAGGCCGAAAAAAAATTTAAACGTCAATGATACACAAAAAAGTAATGGATTCCAAGAAACTTGTTCACATACACTCAATGATAACTAGAGAGTAGAAAATGGGGAAATTATTCTGTTTACCGGGAAATAATACTTTGATTATTCAATTGACACTTTTATTCACTTTAATTAAACACTCACCTTGATGCGGTCTTGAAATTCGACATGCAATGTATACAATGCACGAAAGAAAGCAAGTACAAAATAACATACAATTGTCACACATTCACAGGCACTGACGATATATTAAAGGATATGAGGAGAACACCCAAGAAAAAACTCTAGCGGACAATGGGGTAAACTTTAAAATGGGCTTTTTCAAAAAAATACTCCAAGTATATGTTTACTTTGTTGTAAATTTCAATTCGTCAATTGTTCAATATTTACACATAAAGATAAGATCAGTGGTAATAATTTAAAACACTATTGTAATTTTTTAATGAGTAAACTGTACACCTGACACCGATCGGTGGTAACTCGGATCGAGTAGATACTAAATTTGATTGGCTCCAAGGGTTTTTGAAATTTTCCAATTTTTCGGAACTTTTCGCCGAGCGCAGCCAATCAGAATTAGGGACATCACTGTCGGAAATAATTTTATATTCCAAAAAAAGGTAAAAACGATTATTATTCTCCGATTTTAAAAGGTTTTTAAATAATTTTTATTGTTAAATACAATTCAAAAGGGAAAAAAAGAGAAAATAGATAGAGTATTTTTTTAATTTAGATTTTTTATTAAAAATAGCAGACGAGGTGTAAAGAGCGGGAAATTTAAAACGTACACTACAAATTACGCATTTTATTATTTTCATTTTATTCAAAGTAATGGGGAAACAATATTCGATTTATAGTTGAATATTAATTACTCGGGATTAAATGTTTATTTGTGAATTTTGTAAATTGAATGAATTGAATAACGGGTGGAACGACGTCAATTGACGTCATGTTTTGACGTTTACGCGCATGCGCAGTTGTTAAGTCGTCACCACAGGCACGACGCCCGTCGCCATTTTCCTCTGCCATTTGCAGTAACAATCTTGTGAAGCGTGGAGAGGTTTCTCTTTAAATTAATATTTACTTGGAATATTATCAACATGAACGTAAAGTATTTATCTAACTAAAGTGAGAATTTTAAATACAACAAAATGACGCAATATTTGCCTCCGAATTTGTTTGCCTTATTTGCACCGCGTGACCCAATTCCTTATTTGCCACCGGCATCAAAACTTCCCCATGAGAAAAAAAATTGTGGCTATTTGGGTGTTGGATCTTTTCTGAAATTCTTTGAGGTTAGTATTTGTATTATAATGCGTATAATATATTTAGAAATTCTATCGATTCCCGAGATTGATATTGTTTTATTGCTGGTTTCCACTGGCTACGCATTATTATTGCGACGTCATTTTTATTTACCTATATCAACCTTTGTCTATTTAACTCTGTATATTAATAGTTTGTATATTATAGTTTTAATTTTTCTCTAATTGAGAAAAAAAGTTTAGTTTTTGTTTTCTTTATTTTGAAATTGAAACAAGAGTTATGAGAAATAGGGAAAAAAATATTTTCCTTTTTATGGGATTATTTATAAATAACCTATTGATTCGAGAGCATTCATTGTGTTCGCAAAGACTGCCTTAGGTGAGAATAATACACGAGTTTTAATGCTTTTAAAACGTGTGTACTTTCACCTTGATGTTTATTTTCGTTTAAATTTAAATTACGCTAGTTAATTAAAATCCAAATTCCGATTTCTGAATTTGCAACTTTAATAATCCAGACAAAAAAGTATTAAGACAATCGTTTTAATTGTTGTTTCAAGGAGAATTTGGTAAAGAAAATCGAAATTTTTTGTAGAAATCGAAAATGTATTTTTTTAATATGCATAGAAACGAAATGTTCGAAAGATAAAAAACGTTTATCAAACTACACATTCAGTATTTGTTATTAACTTTGAGTTACATAAATTATTATGTTTATTCTGATAAATTTTATCACATTTGCAGTAAAAGATTTTACACTTACTTTAAAAGAAAATTTTCATTTGGTAATAAAAATTAAAAGAAAGATGAAATATTTTTTTTAATATTCACAAGTTCTGAAAGTTCAAGAAATGAAAATGTTTAAATAAAAGTAGAACTTAAGATTAAATCAAATTTTAATCAAAAATATTTTTTTTTTTGCTATTTTCGTAAGTAACGATTGCAGTAAAAATCAGAAAATACAATTCTACATTTTTAACAGTTAATATTTGCCATTGAAGCAAAATTGTAATAAAAATTCAAATATGGCGCAGTAAATAAATTCCATTCATTCAAAAGTTGGTAACTTTGGAATATTTTTAAATGTTCTGATAGTTAATTAGTAATTTTTGATTATGAAATAAATGTTCAATGATAGAAAATAATTTTTATTAAATTAATTACTTACGTTTTGGCAAAGTTGATTAAAATTGATTCAATCTTAAATTCGATTTTTATTTCACCCTTTTCATTATTGGAGAAATAGTTTTGTTATTTTTTTTTCCTAAATATTCTTTCGTTTGAGAAAAAAGTGTAGAAATTGATTGATAACTTTGAAATGTTTTCCAAAAAACTATTGAATTTCTTGAAATTGATAAAGTTTTTCGATTTTAGGATCCTAAAGACACGCCACCTCCTGTTCGCGTTGAGACACGTGAGGAAAGATTGGAGAGAAGACGACGTGAACGAGCTGAACAGACGGCCTATAAATTAGAGCAGGAGATCGCTGTTTGGGATCCTGCAGGAATTCCAAATGTCACGGCAGACCCTTTTAAAACCCTTTTCGTTGCCCGTATTGTAAGTTTTTAATTTTTTTTTCTACAAATTTTTATAATAAAAAAATGAATTAGTAATTAATTAATTTAGTTCAATAATTAAATGTTTATTTTCAATTATTTACAAAGACGATTCTTTTTTGAAAACTTAAAAGAAATTCTTTGCAAAATTATGTCGCAAGAATTCATTGATAAAATATTTCTTTGGGTTAAGTAATCTAATCATTGTTTTCTATTTTAGAACTACGATACTTCAGAATCGAAATTAAGAAGAGAATTCGAGGTTTACGGCCCAGTGAAAAAGGTAATTTTACATTTTCCAGAACAAATTCGTTTAATCTTTATTGGAAATTTTTTTTTTGCTATATTAAGCAGTTTAACAGATTATTTTATCATAAAATATTATATTAATTTTCTTTTCTACTCAAGTAGTTTAATGAAAGAATATATATCATTGGAATTATAAGTATATTTTTAAAAATTAAAAGTATATAAAAATTCTCAAAAATAAGATTAATTAAATAATTTGAAAATGTGTTTTTCTGTATAAAAATAACTAACTGTACTTTCAGGCCTCGGATATTACGAATCTTACGACTTTTTTCGACTTTTCAAATATTGCGATTTTTATCGACTTTTCTTAAAAAATTACGACTATTTCGACTTTTCTTCCAAATTTTTTAACAATTAGTATAAAAAGTATAACAGACAAATCTTTAGAAACTTATTTTTGAATAAGTTTTCTAAATAAACTTTTTAATTATTACAATTTAAAAAGATTTTGAATAATTGAAATTCTGTAAAATTGAAACTAACAACATCTATTCAAATATTTTATTACAATTTTTCAAAATTAACTTTTAAAGAATTTCCATTGTAAAATTTTTGAAATAATATTAAATTCTCAAAAATTTTAATGAATAATCTTCAAGTGTAAATTCAATGAAACTGAAATTTAATGCAAAATAGGTTTTAAAAATAATAAAATAGTTTTAAACAAAGTAATTCTCTAAAGTATGTTCTAATTTTTTTAAGTTATATTTTCAGGCTTCGCACTCTTCTACTAAAAGCTACTATTTGCTACTTTTTTGATACGAGGCTACTTTTTGGCTACTTTTTTGAGCCTAATGCTACTAAAAGCTACTTTTCTCAACAAATAGTGTTAAAACTAAAATCGTTAATGAAAAACGACCGCCAATAAGATAATAGAAAATAATTTTACCGACATTTACTCTATCAATAGTGACTGATTAGAAATTGTGTTTAACCTTTAAATTCTCTGTTTTTCCCGGTTTTATTTTCTCATCAAATTTTTATTTATTTCATTTCGAACATGAATCTACAATTTGGAAAATAATTGAATTAAACAAATTTTTTTAAACATTTTTTCAATTTTTCAAAAAACAATCTTGACTGTTCATAATTATAATTGAAAAATTTGATTAATTCAATTACATTAAAATTTATTGATACTAATTGAATTTGTGCAAAGAATTTTACTATTTATAAAAGTAATTGAATCCTTCAAAAGAATGTTAATACATATTTATGAAAATAATTAAATGTTTGCGTAGAATTTTATTAAAATTTTTGAAAATAATTGAATTGTAGAGAACAATTTAATTATTTATAAAGATAATTGAATTTCTGCGAAGAATTATATTGCTTTTGAAAATAATTAAATAATTTTTTTAATTTTATAGAAATTTATGAAAAGAATTGAATTTTTATGAGGAATATTTTTTTCAAAAATAATATTTAAAAGAATTTAGTAAATCGGAAAAATTTTGGTATTTATAAAAATAATTGAAATAATTGAATTCCTTAGACAAAATTTAAGAACCACTTTACTTTTTTAATTATCTACATGCTTTGCTAAAAAAACTAATTTTATAAAAAATTTAAAAAACCGAAATTCTTAAAATTCATCTGTTTCTACTTGTTTTTCTAGTTTTGCTTCTTTATTTTTGGGTTTTTGAAAACCACTTTACTTTTTTAATTATCTACATGCTTTGCTAAAAAAAACTAATTTTATAAAAAATTTAAAAAACCGAAATTCTTAAAATACATCTGTTTCTGCTTGTTTTTCTAGTTTTGCTTCTTTATTTTTGGGTTTTTGAAAACCACTTTACTTTTTTAATTATCTACATGCTTTGCTAAAAAAAACTAAATTTATAAAAAATTTAAATAACCGAAATTCTTAAAATACACCTGTTTCTACTTGTTTTTCTAGTTTTGTTTCTTTATTTTTGGGTTTTTAAAAACCACTTTACTTTTTTAATTATCTACATGCTTTGCTAAAAAAACTAATTTTATAAAAAATTTAAAAAACCGAAATTCTTAAAATACATCTGTTTCTACTTGTTTTTCTAGTTTTGCTTCTTTATTTTTGGGTTTTTGAAAACCACTTTACTTTTTTAATTATCTACATGCTTTGCTAAAAAAAACTAAATTTATAAAAAATTTAAATAACCGAAATTCTTAAAATACACCTGTTTCTACTTGTTTTTCTAGTTTTGTTTCTTTATTTTTGGGTTTTTAAAAACCACTTTACTTTTTTAATTATCTACATGCTTTGCTAAAAAAAACTAAATTTATAAAAAATTTAAATAACCGAAATTCTTAAAATACACCTGTTTCTACTTGTTTTTCTAGTTTTGTTTCTTTATTTTTGGGTTTTTAAAAACCACTTTACTTTTTTAATTATCTACATGCTTTGCTAAAAAAACTAATTTTATAAAAAATTTAAAAAACCGAAATTCTTAAAATACATCTGTTTCTACTTGTTTTTCTAGTTTTGCTTCTTTATTTTTGGGTTTTTGAAAACCACTTTACTTTTTTAATTATCTACATGCTTTGCTAAAAAAAACTAAATTTATAAAAAATTTAAATAACCGAAATTCTTAAAATACACCTGTTTCTACTTGTTTTTCTAGTTTTGTTTCTTTATTTTTGGGTTTTTAAAAACCACTTTACTTTTTTAATTATCTACATGCTTTGCTAAAAAAAACTAAATTTATAAAAAATTTAAATAACCGAAATTCTTAAAATACACCTGTTTCTACTTGTTTTTCTAGTTTTGTTTCTTTATTTTTGGGTTTTTAAAAACCACTTTACTTTTTTAATTATCTACATGCTTTGCTAAAAAAACTAATTTTATAAAAAATTTAAAAAACCGAAATTCTTAAAATTCATCTGTTTCTACTTGTTTTTCTAGTTTTGCTTCTTTATTTTTGGGTTTTTGAAAACCACTTTACTTTTTTAATCATCTCCATGCTTTGCTTAAAAAACTAATTTTATAAAAAATTTAAAAAACCGAAATTCTTAAAATTCATCTGTTTCTACTTGTTTTTCTAGTTTTGCTTCTTTATTTTTGGGTTTTTGAAAACCACTTTACTTTTTTAATTATCTACATGCTTTGCTAAAAAAAAATAATTTTATAAAAACCCGCCATTGTCCAATTTTTTGTTACTATTTTCTCTTTTTTATTTTTGGCTTTACTATTCGTTTCTTTACTATTTTTGTCTTGTTTCTTAACTATTTATTTCTTTCCTATTCTTTTATTACTATTTTTGTTTTTAGTGTTCTTTTTTTTAAAAAGTTGTTAATGAAATTCTTTAATTCTTTTTTTTTGTCATGGATGCTACTATTTCCTACTTTTTTTTGTCATCATGCTACTTTTTCTTACTTTTTTTAAACTCATAATGGAGTGCGAAGCCTGTATTTTTAATATTTCCTAAAATTCAAATTCACAAACAAAATTAAAATTTTTCAGAATTATTTTCAACATTTTGGAGAAAATAATCATATCATATTCAAAATTTTCAATTGAAGTTATTAAAAAAATTACAATTCTTTGAAAAATTTTATTGTTTTTGTATTTTTAAAAAGTCAATTATTTTAAAAAGAACTTGTCAAATTTTGTATTATTTTTCAAAAGTTTTATTTAATTTAAATTATTTTTAAAAAAATTTTAACAAATTAAAATTTTTTGGGCATTTTTTAATTATATTCAATAATAAAACTTTGTGTATTTTAAAAAATTACTTAGAAATATTTTTAAGAAGCTAATTTTACGAATTTCCTTGTTAAAATTTTTGAAAATTATTCTACCCTAATTAATATCTTTGAAAAGAAAAATTGACGGGTTAAATTATACAAAAAATTAGATTTTTTGTACTTAAATAATTAAATTTCCGAAGAAATTGCAAAAAATGATTAAAAATTCATGAAGACAATTGATTTAGGGATGAAGTTTAGTTATAAATTGTAGAAAATAATTGAATTTTTAAAAGTGTTATAGTTTTAATTTTTAGAAATTATTAAATTTGAGAAGTTGAAATTTGTTAAATTTTATTTCTTGTGAATAAGGAAAGAAGTATTTAAATATTTATTTAGCAAAATTATACAATTTTCGATTAATATGAATTTTTGTGAGAACACTGACTTTTTCGACTTTTTTTCTACACTGAAAAAAAATTTATTTGATTCAAATAATCGATTATTTGACTATTATCAAATAAATATTTACTTGAATGAAATAATTTTTATTTTAATCAAATATTTCAGTATTTGAAGCAAATACTATTTAATTGATTCAAATAAAAATTATTTGATTCCAGTAAATATTTATTTGATAATAGTCAAATAATCGGTTATTTGAATCAAATAAATTTTTTTTTCAGTGTATTTTTAATCGACAAAAGCGACTTTTTTGCTCTTTGAAGTCGATCCGAGGCCTGTACTTATATTCAATTGAATAATTAATATTAAATAAATATAAAGTAATAATTCTATCACTCATTGTCAGTCGTGGCAAATAATTAAAAATTGAATTCCATTTTTCAGATTGTGGTTATTCATAATACAATAAATGGAAAGCCGAGGGGATACGCTTTCATTGAGTATGAACACGAAAGGGACATGCATTGTAAGTATGCAATTGAAAACATCCTCCACTTTTAATTCAACGGTGATCCCAAAAAGAAAAGATAATTTCAAAGTTCATTCGCGTTAGTATCACTTTAGAAATAGCAAAAAAAAAAGGTTTTTGGGAGCACGAGATAAAACTTACCCGCAATTTTTTCGTAATCGGTCTGTGGTTAGGTCAGAGTTTGGTTAGGGGGGGAATAATAAATCCCAGTATCCAAATATGCAGGATTTCTAGTTTAATTACAAAAAAAAAAAAATGTTGCCTATGCTTAAAAAAAAGAATCAAAAATGAAAAGAAAAATATTGGCTATTTTCATTAATACAGTTTTTATCTTGTTCTTGGTACAGCGTGGTGGCCGCTGCCGGCAACTAGTGCCGTTCGCTATTCCATGCAAAATCCCTGAACCTGCCTGATATGATAGGTTTGTATGTGTATGCAACATACAAGAAAGTTTGTTAGTCTCTGCTTATCCTGCTTATATATTTTTGATAAAAAACAAAACAAGAATTCAAAAATTAAAAACTCTAACGTTTGTGGACTTAAAAATAAGCCGATAGGGGATTTTTTTGAAGAGAAAATAATCTTTTGTGGCCACACTCGTTTAATTAATATGCTCGAATCTTGATGATTCTTGTCTAGATTTAAAGTTCCGTTTTTCTTAACGTTCATCGATTCAAAATAAAATTAGCATTCTACATTGAAATTGATTCTTGGGATTTAGGAAAAAGGTTCAGGGACTTGTTTCCTTTTTTGGTTTGAAGAAGAAAAATTAACATCGCTTTAATTTTAAAATAACTCGATAATTTTCCTTTAAAGTTTGGAAAGACAGAAGTTTCACTTTCGAAGAGAAAGTATTAAAATTAATTATTCGATTTTCGATGAAACTCCTTTCATCGAAAATATTCATTTTTAGGTCAGTTTATTCTACCCGGAAAATTAATCTCATGCAACCCAATGTTATGGAGTTGAGAAATTTCCTGAAATCTTTGAGTTTTAGATACATTTTTTAAGGTGAATTTTCGGTTCCTCTTGAGGGGGAAAAATTAATATATTTTGAAACGAATTTGTACTCAAATTGTACGATCAGTAAATATTTACAATTTTCTTTTCGCCCCGAATGGAAAAATAGACATTTTGATTTAAAAATGCGAACGTTTATTTTGCGTGAAAGAAAACTAGTTTTTTTTTGCTTATTAATGGTAATTTTTTTTTATTATTTTGACTTTTCATTACTCACAATTACTAAATGACTAATTAATGATTAATGATTAATAATTAATAATTAATAATTATAAATAACGGAATTATAATTAAAAAAAACAAGGTTATAATTTTATTATTTATACCGAACAAGAAAATACTACTAACTTTCTAAAGAGATTTTTAGTGTAAAATTTTGAAATAGAAAAAGAGAAGTCGCGTTATAAGATAATTTTTTAAATTCATAAAAAAAAACCCGGCTCCTTAAAGTCTCTAAGACTCAATTTCGATTTAGAAAACTAATTCTTGTCAATTTTTTTTATTCATTTATTTCGTTTTCTTTTTTTCTAATTGTGTGCTAAAAAAAATGCTGTTTGTATAAATTTTGTACGTTTCGACGAAATTGTGAGAAGGATTTTTCTCTCTTCGTCTTGACACACTATTTACACGGACGGATTTTTTTTTTAAAGAAATTAGAACAATAACATTAGAATCATAAAAATAAAAATTGCGCACGGTTTGATATAGTAAGTAAATGTAAAAAAAAGAAAAAAAAATGGTAAGCGCACCAGGTAAATACAAAATAAACTTCTCTGGAAATTGTACGAACTTAAAGGAAGACTGGGCTCGCGAGTCACAAGTTCATTTCACGATTAAAAGTACTTCTAAACTTTGTGTTAAACTTCCGTACGTAAGTAGCCGCGGTAGGTATTTTTTGTATATGATAATAATCTCTTTTTCCAAATAAATTGAAAAAAAATATAATTCTAGGTTTAATGTACTAAGAGTCTGTTCAATTTAAGAATTTTCGATCGTGAATTTTCTTTAAAATTCGTTTTATACAAATAAAATGTGAATCGTTTTATGTAAAGTTTGTCAATCTAAAAAAATTTCCACGACAATTTAATTTCAGTTTGATAGAACTTTATATTATACGAATCACAGTGTTGGGCGAATTAAATTGAAAATATACAATTAAAAAAAGTCCAGAATTTTTTTTTCTTCTGTAGAAATTTCTATCATTTAAAGAATTCCTTTTTCAATTACCAGGGTTTTAAATTCTTTTCAAAGTCTCTTGTTTTTTCGTTCGTACAAATTCGGAAATTATTCCAAAAGATTGAAAAAATTTTATTTTCTTGTGTCAAAAATTGATCGAATGATTGAATTAGCAGATCTCTTAATAAACCTATTTAAAAAAAAAGAAAATTAATTTCGAAAAGCAAAAAAATTATAGTCATTGGGTAAGGTGACTTAAAGAATGTCAAAACAAAGATCTTCAGGAAACTTGATGGAGAGAATAATACGAAACTCGGTAATATTTATATAAATAAATTCGGTAGGTTTTATTATCCTGTCAGAACTTTTTAATTTTAAAATGAAAAGAAAATTTTATTTCCTCATTGAAATGAAATTATTTCGAGTTGTTTGCATATAACACAAACCGATACCAGGCCAAGTATATTAAATTCCGGATTTTAAGAGAATGAAAAAAAAATCTCTTAATTACAATGCAATTTTTCAGCAAAATTTTTTTTTCTCACTGCAAATTGTAAATAATTTTTTTTTTTATATTCTTTATTGCAGTATCGATTTGTTCTGTGTAACGTGCACGCAACAAGTTCGTCAAAAAGAACTCGTTCAATTTCTACAATAATAGTCGTGTCGAAAAAATTTCCCATGCGTCGATTTTTTTTTGAATGGAATAAAATTACTGTTAAAAAAAAGAGTTTTCAATTTCGAAATTCGATTTTATTATTGGATTTTGAAAAATTATTTGCAAATTTTATTTATTTTACTTTATGTGGAATTTTATTTTAAGTGAATTGTAATTTAGGTAAATTTTAATTTACGTGAATTGTGATTTACATCAATTTTAATTTCCGTGAATTGTGATTGACATAGATTTTAATTTACGTGAATTGTGATTTAGGTAAATTTTAATTTACGTGAATTGTGATTTACATCAATTTTAATTTCCGTGAATTGTGATTGACAAAAATTTTAATTTACGTGAATTGTGATTGACGTAAATTTTAATTTACGTGAATTGTGATTTACATAAATTTTAATTTACAGAAATTTCAATTTACATAAATTGTGATTGAAATTAAAGGAAATTTTTGTAGACATACAATTGTGTTGATCAACGACAATGATTAACATATTATTGTATTTTTTCCCCAATTTGATTATTTGTCAATTTTTATGTCAGTTTAATTTTAAAAAAATTATTCCACAAAAATAGAATTTTTTTTTGGTAATATTTCTAATTTAGGAAAAGTATATTTGAATAATGTTTGAAAAATGTTAAGAATGTTTTTTTCTTTGCAAAAAAGTAAGTATTTTTTTATAATAAAATGTAAATGTAAAAAATTTTTTTACTTTAGAGAGAATTTTTTTTTATTGTCTCTTCAAGAATGTTGAAAGTAAGTTGAGAAAAAGATAGAAAAAAATATATATAGAGATGAGGTTTTTAGAAGTTATTATATCGACACGACTTGTAGGTATTTATTGACAAATAATTTAGATAAAGTTACAACCAGAATATTGGAAATTTTAGCTGCATACAAGCATGCTGATGGCAAAAAAATAGATGGACGACGAGTATTAGTGGATGTTGAACGTGCAAGGACGGTAAAAGGGTGGCTTCCCAGAAGATTAGGAGGCGGACTGGGAGGCACAAGAAGAGGAGGTCCGGAGGTAAATATTAAGCACTCAGGCAGAGAGGATAACGAGAGGGAAAGAGAGCGATATCGACAGGAGAGGGAACGGGAAGCCACCGGTCGCTTCGATAGAGACAGGTATTTATTGTCGACTTTTCTTCTTTTTAAAAAATAAAACTTAATTCATGTAACTTTAATTTAACTTATTTTATTTCAGGATTAAATAGAATTATTTGTCATTCAGGGATTTCTCCCTTTTCTTAATTTTAATCTATTTAATTTCATTATTAAATAAAATTGTCTCTTACTTAATTTTAATTTATTTCATTTTAATTTGTGTAATTTTCCCTTTTTTAATTTTAATCTATTTAATTTCATTATTAAATAAAATTGTCTCTTATTTAATTTTAGTTTAATTTATTTCATTTTAATTTGTGTAATTTAATTTATTTCATTTTAATTTGTGTAATTTTATTTTATTTGATTACTAACTAAAATTGCTTTTTATTCAGGGATCGCGATCGAGCCGATAGGGAAAGACGGAGATCACGCGAGAGAAAGAGACGAAGTCGAAGCAGATCTCGCGATCGAAAGAGACGTCGCAGTAGGGAAAGAGCATTTGATCCTGATATTGAGGAGATTGAGCGTCCGCCGCGAGATCGACGTGATCGTGAGAGAGATCGTGAACGTGATCGAAAGAGAAGACGATCAAGGAGTAACGAGAGAGAAAGGGACAGGGAGAGGAAGAGGGACAAGCGTGATCGTGAACGTGGTGATCGCGAGCACAGAGAGCGAAAGGATCGCGGTGATCGTAACGACGAGGATACAAAGGTTCAAATTAAGGAGGAGCCACTGGACGGTGAGTTGAATTTAATATTAAAATTAAAAATTATAATTTCACACTTTTTCAACATAAATTCCTATTATTTACAAATCTTTTCCAAATTTTCTTCGAAATAATTCAATTATTGCAAAAATAATTATTATTCAAATAAAATTATTATTAAAAAATAATAAAAATCATCACAGAAATTGCAGAATTTTAATGATTTTTAATACAGTTCTTCGTTAAAATTTAATTAATTTCAATAATCTTTCCAAAATTCAATTATTTTCAATATCTACTATTTAAAAAAAATTTCATAAAAAGAATTCAATTATTTAAATACAATTCTTTGTTGAAATTTAATTAATTTCAATAATCTTTTAAAATTCAATAATTTTCAATATCTAATAAGATATCTTTTTGTAAATAAAATTTCACAAAAAGAATTCAATTATTTAAAAAGAAATATTAAAATTCGTCTCAAGAATTTAATTATTTGAAAGAGAAATAAAATTCTTCGCTAATTGTGGATAAAATTGTGGTTAAAAGTTAAAAATAATTCTTGTCAAGATTTCAATATTATCTTTAGAAAGAATATTATAATTCTCGTCAAAATTTCAATTATCTTTAGAAATAATAATTCTTCTTATCCAAAATTCAATTATTTTCGGAATTTTATTTTCAATTTAATTTAAATTTTTGACAGAGATTCAATTATTTTTAATTTAATTTTAATTTCTCTAAAAATGTAAAAATTTTGTTAAAAAATGTACTTCAATTCGTCGAAGGAATGCAATTATTTTTACAAATAGTAAAATTCTTTGTAGAAATTTAATTAATTTTAATAATTTCTCAAAATTTAATTATTTTTAATGTTTCAATAAAATGTCAAATATAAATTCAATTATTTAAAAAGAAATATTAAAATTCGTCTGAAGAATTTAATTATTTCAAAAAGAAATAAAATTCTTCGCTGAAATTCAATTATGGTTAAAAGTAAAAAAAGAATTTTGTTAAAAATTCAATAATCTTTAGAAATAATAAAATTTTTCTCCAAAATTCAATTATTTTCAGAAAGTTTTCTCAATATTCAATCAAAATTTTTTTTACAGATATTGAATAAATTTTAATAATATTTTAATCTAATTCCTCCAAAAATGTAAATATATTTTTAAAAATGTATTTCAATTCGTCAAAGAAATGCAATTATTTTTACAAATAGTAAAATTCTTTGTAGAAATTTAATTAATTTTAATAGTTTATCAGAATTTAATTATTTTTAATATTTCAATAAAATTTCACATATGAATTCAATTGTTTTACAAAAAATATTAAAATTCGTCTCAAGAATTCAATTATTTTAGAAAGTAATAAAATTTTTCGCAGAAATTCAATTAAAGTTTAAAGTTTTGAAAAGAAAAGCTCGTAAAAATTTTAATTATCTCTAGAAATAAGAAAATTTTTCTCCAAGGTGTAATTATTTTCAAAAAGTTTTCGCAATATTGAATCGAATTTTTTTTTCCAGATGTTCAATAATTTTTAATACAATTTTAATCTAGTTTCTCGAAAAATGTAAATATTTTTTTTAAATTTATTAAAATTCGTCGAAAGAATTCAATTATTTATAAAATTTATTGATAAAATTCCTTATGAGAATTCAATTTTAACTTTAAGAAATATAAAAAATTATAAATAATTTTATTTTATTATTTATTATTTTTTTATTTATTTATTATTTATTATTTTTTTTTATTTTTATTATTATAAATAATAAAAAATTGTTTCTTTTTGTATTTAATAATTGAATTTTCTTGGAAATTTCTAATAAAATTTGTTTTAAAAAATAAAAAAATAAAAATTGATTTTTTAGTAAAAATTTTAGACAATAATTGAGTAAAACTCTCTAAATTTAAATTAGTAAAAATGTCAAATGGAAAAATAGTAATGATGAAATACTTCGATGATTAAATGATTTTGATTACTCGAAATTAGTTATTTTTCTAAATCTTACCTCCTGGGAATTAATTTTTAATTACTATTTTTTGCAATTACTATTTGTTATTTATGATTTTAACTATTTTTCCCCCTATTTTTTGCATTATTTACAACGTGACCAAACAAATTTTTTCTCCTTTACTTTTCAGACTATCCCGAGTATACAAATAATTATCCAAATCCAGCGTATTTCACAGCGGTAAAATACGAAAACGATGAAGAAGAGGAAAAATACAGAATTCCCGATAGAATGATGTACGATTCAATGGCTTCTTAAAGAAAAAAGAAAAAAAAATGATTTAATCGATCAGCTTAATTTAATGTGTACATTAAATTACAATCAACTTTGCGTATTTCTCAAAAATACACATACACACAAAAAAACATCTCGTTTTGCTAAATAATTTAAAAGAGATTGTATATTGATCCCTTATTGTGACCAGGACTTGTTAGCAAAAAAAAATTAATTGTTTGACAAAATAGGAAGTGTTTTTTCTCTTTTTTTTCCTATGGAAAGAAATTTATAACTTGAAATGTTTTTTCTCGAAGTCTTGTGTCTTAAGTGTTTCATTATTTTTTTGTTTTGCCTTTTTTTTTAAATGAAATCTACTTTTTTTCCTTCAGTTTTTAAAAAAAACATACACACGATTATTGTCAATTAATATTAATCGATTTTTAAGAAATAAAAAGAATTTGTATTCAGTAATGAATGAAAAGTGTGTTTTTATTTATTTGTTTTTTTTTTTGTTTTTCATTTATTTTCGATTTTCGTTGTTGAGAAATTCGAAATTGGAAGATAAAGGAGTTGTAAAGTTGAAACCATTGAGAGAGAGAGAAGAGAGGCGAGTTCTTGTCTTATGAGGCATCTTGAATCACACGGGAAACAACGAATGTGTGAGAGGAGCAAACAAATGGCTTACAAATTAGAACAAGGGATCAGTGAGTGGGATTCTGCTACTGGAATTTCAAATGGGAACTTTGGCACGAATTTCAAGTCAATGGCACTTTCGATCCACTTGAAAGATTGTGGCAATCAATTTAAGAAAACTTTTGAGATAACTTCAATTTTAGGTGGGAAAAATTTATTCTCCCTCGAATTTTAATTCAGTAAAACTCACTTTTTATTCCATATTTTAATTAAATAGTTAAACATTTTAAATTCTGATAATTTCACTATTTAAAACGATTTATTTTTTTTATTTTTTTACCTTCAGTGAAATTTGTTTTGAAAACTTTTATTATTTCTTTAAAAATTTGATATTTTTATAAACAAAATTTTTTTTTGATTTTGTGAATATTTCATTTTGTATTATTATAATTTTAATAATTATTATAATATTTATTATAATATTATAATTTATAATAATTTATTATAATTTATTTATAATATTATTTTATTATAATTTATTTATTATAATTTATTATAATATTTATTGTATTATTTTTTCGTTTTCTCAAGACATTTTTATAGTAGAGGAAGAAAAATAATTTTTCTTTTCTTGATAAATTTTTTTTCTTTTGCACTGAAGTGGAAAAATACAAGAAAAGAGTTTAGATCGGTAAAAGAAGAAAAGTGTATTCTTCAAAAATGAACTAGAGTTGGGTCTTTTATTCAAACGTCTTTCAAATACTCTTCATGTTCTCATCTATTGTTGAAGTGCTTTTTTGTGAAGTGAAGCTAGTGTATTCTGTTTACCACGATCTGCTTTATAGAAATGTTTGCTCTTTTCTTCTTTTTTTTTTTTTATTACAAGTGTTTTATGAAAAATATTCAACAGTTCTTTTCATTGACAAATTTACTCACGCGCAAATTCTTTGAATTCTAAATTTATTAAATATTTAAATTAATAATAATAATAATAATAATAATAATAATTAACAATAATTTTCAACGATTTTTAATTTAAATTAAAAAAAATGCTTTTAATTGAACGGAAAAGACAATTTTTGAATTAATTTATTAAAATTAGACACAAATGTAAATAATTATAATTAGTTTTACATAGTTGTAAAATATTTAAATAACTAAATTAATAATTTTAAATTAAATTGAAAGTTGAAAATTCAAATGTTGGCGGGCTTTTTTCTTGCTTCGTTGTTTAGGTTGGTACGCATGATCACAAGTGCGGCTACCGGCAATTTTCTCCTCTGCGCCGTCTCATTTTTTTCGGTAGTATTTTAGATAGTACAGAAGTAATTGCTATACCTTATTAGAATAGTGAAATTTAAAAGTTATAAATTATTAATATAAATCATATAAATAAATATTTAGCTTTGCGTGTCCTCGGATTTTTTTTTTCGTTTGAGTTGGTAAAGCTATTCGTTTCGAAAACTGAACAAAGATGGCTGCGGCGCTGTTGTCGGTTTTTTTAACCACGAAAGTGTAAGTATTTCGCTTATTTACTTTTTGTTTTCTTAGTTTTCTTTTACTCGAGCAAATAAGTAGAAGAAATATATTTCATCAAGGGAAATTATTAACCCTTTCATTGCAATTGTTTATCGCTGTGCAAGCGCAAGCAGCATTTTTCCAGTCACATTGTACTTTTCTTCTTTCATTTTCTTTATTTTTCTTCTTTCTTTCAATTCACTTTTTTTAATTTTTGTAGAAAAAAGTTCATATTTCGCGTAGGTATTAGACTGGAATATTAAGTTTAGAACAATTTCAAAGTAATTATTTATTATGTTCGGAATGTTTCGTCATAAGAATTGAGGTAAGAATGTTAATCATCATACAGGCGCGGATTTTTTTTCTTTAAGTTGGTATACGTGTTTAAATCTGTTTCGCTGCATTCACTTCACGTTTTCGAGCGAATCGCCGCATTTTTGACAATTGAAATAAGTATTTTAGAAAGTTAAATGATATTTTTTCTATTAAATAATACGATTATCGTGAAATATAATGATCAATTTATCTGTACAAGTAAAATCGTTGCTGGATTCGTTTGAAAATGTCTTATTTTTTCCCGCAAAATTTCCTGTCAGATTTGAGGTTATATTGCAATGGTAAGAATTATAGTAAAATCTCGATTGTTGGCAGGTTGAAAATAAAGTTGAAAAAGGAGGTTAAAAATTGAATAGTTGTGTAAAAAAATAATATATAAATTGAAATTAATTGCGAAAGGAGACAAACGTAATCGCAAATTTATGGAGAGCAGTTTCAGCCTGGATATGAATAATAATTTTCAGATTTCTCCTTTTCCTACATCCTTTTTAGTCTTTTTCTATTATTTTCCTAAATGTATGATTAACTACTGACGATGAATAATGAAATGTGATTGAAATTATTCAAAATACATTATTTTTCTGTCTAAAGATATTTTATTTTTAATTCTACATAATTTAATTTAATTTTTTTAATTCACTTTTTATTATATTTTTTAAATTAAATATTGAGTGTATTTAGGTCGTTTATTGCAGAAAAATCATTTAAAAAATTCAACCATTTGAGATAAAAATCGTCAAAAGCGATTATTATTTTGATAATAGTCAAGAAATCCCTTAAAGGATAAATTAAAGAGAGTAAAATTTTCTTTCAATATTCAAAGAAAACAATTTTTACAAATCTAAATATTGACTTTTCCACCGCTAATCACATTTATTTACACGCAGTGAATGACAAAATTGAAAAATTGTCTCAATTTCCTTGACTTTGAGTGCCGGTGTTTATTTATTATTTACACCAAGAGGAAAATGCGTAAATATTTCAATTCTTATTGCAAGTGATTTACATTATCCAAAAATAGTATTATCTCGAATCTAAAATGTAAACTTTAACCATGCAAATGTTTGCGTGACTGTATTTTATGAAATAATCTTTACAATCCGTTTAAATATATATATGTATATATAGAGAAAGAGTTAAAAAGTTTTCATGTAAATTTGAGGTTACGTTTGTTTCGAAATCGTAAAAATCACTATCCATGAGATTAAAATAATTAAAATGTGTTTTAACTCTTTTCGTTTTGGTTTTCTTTTTTTTCCAGTGTGAAATAGTGTTTCTAAAAGTGAAATAGTGTTTATGGGAATAAGAATGGATTATCGCTCGTGGAGGAAATTTACACAAAACAACAACTCTCTTGACGGCTATCTGGACATCATGAATGCTGTCATTGCTTATTTCTTTGGAGGTTAAGAAAAGGTAGGTGATTTTTATTTCTAAAATTACGAATTTAAATATTTATTTATTTGTGGATTGTGGAAGTCGAAAAAAATACATTTTTGAACTAAAAAACAAAGGCGAATCGGTGAATTTTTTACAAAAATGGGTCAAACAAAATAATGAATTAAAATATAAATAGAAGGTTTAATATTAAGAAACAAAAATACGGAAAGTGGAAATATTTTTATCAACACGAATTTAGTTAATAATTATTATTCCCGTAATTTAATTATTATGAAAAATAATACAATATTAAAAATAATTTTAGCAATGAAGTTACGAAATAAAAATAAAAATAAATATAAATAAATAAAAATAAATAGTTTTAAAAATAAATATTTTTTATTTTCTAAGTTTATTAAATATTTTTACACAACATAGTATTTTTTTGTGAAAAAGAAAATTCATCTAAAATATAATTGAATGATCTATTAAATTTTGAGTTGAAGATGATTATTTTAGATATTGTAAATTAGTTTTCTCGGCGTTTATTTTTATTTGTATATATATAGAGAGAGAGAGAGACACGTAAAATTCGAGACATATTTTGCATATGGTTTAAAATTGATGCAATGTCACGCTCGCTAAGTAAACAAAATCTCTTTACGAAAAGGAAGTGAAACTAGTAATGTTATGCAAATGACGCGCCTTCCTCAACTGCTGAAGATCAGTGAAGGAAAGTTCTGAAAGTTTTTCCACCTTTTTTTTGCTACTCTTTTCGCTCTTAAATTTCCATCTATCGCTTTCATTTATTTTATCGTTATTGTATATTTTCCTGATAACGAAGATGATTTTTTTCCCAAACAAAAGATTGCGGCGATTTTAAATCTTTTTTTTTGTTTGAGTTATTGGGAAAATTGAAACAAAAAAAATGTAATTAGAAATTCTACTTCATATATAATTAGAAATTATTAAATTATTATAATTGCCTATATAAATCTATATTAATCGATTTTAAAAATAATTGAATTCCTGCCATGAATTTTACTATTTAATAAAGTAAATCAGTTTTTCCGCAAAGAATTTTTATCGGGAATTCTTGAATTTAATTTAATTTTTAATTTAATTTAATTTAATATAATTTTTTTTTATTTAATTATTTTCCAAAATAATTCCTTCGAGCATTTTTGCTACAATTAAAATTTAAAATAATTGCATTTTTTCGAAGAATTTTATTATTAATGAAAATATAATTGAATTTTGGAGAAAAAAACGTTAAAAAATTAAAAAATTGAAAATTTTCAAAGTCCTAATTTTCCTTAAATAATGTTACTAAAATTCCGAACGTTCGAATAAACAACATTTTTTTTACTTCTTCTAATTTGTATTTTATTTTTAAAAAAAATTATTTACTAAACTAAATATTGTTTAATTTCATTTATTTTTTTTTTATTTTTTTAATTATTTTACTAAACTAAATATTGTTTAATTTCATCAATTTTAATTTTTTTGATAGTAATTTTCGAAACACTGAAGGTGAAAAAAAACGTTCAAAACTTTAGTTCCATCGTTAATAATCTATTTTCTTTAATAATAATTTTATTTGAAAATTTTGAAAGCAACAGAATTTCTTTTTCTTTCAAGTTTTTAAAATTCTTCATCTTCAAGTTTATTAAAATTTTCCCGAAATTGTTCTGCGAATATAATTGAATTTCTGTGAAAAATTTTATTATATTTTTAGAAATAATTTAATTCTTGCGAAGAATTTGACTATATTTTTGGAAAATAATTGAATTTGTTTTAGAAGTTTGGAAAATAAATGGATTTTTTCGAAAAAAGTTTATTGCAAAATTGGAAAAAAATTTCTACTGACTCCTTGAGTGAAATTTTATTTAAAAATTGACAAAAATAAAATTTTTATTTAACAACTTGGGTCATTTTTGAATTTTTAAAGAAAATAATTTACTATATTTTACGAGAATTTTGGTAAAAATTGCGAGAAAATGATTGAAATTTAAAAAGAAATTTTTTCAGACATTCTTCGAAATAATTGCACTGGGGAAAAAAAATTATTTGATCCAAATAACAATTTCTTCTTAATTGTAAATTATGGAAATATATTCTGAATGTTTAAATTTGGTGAAAAAGTGTTAAAAAATTTTTTTTTTCGGGAAAAATATCGAAGGAGAGGGAAACAAAAATTTTCTCTAGTAGAAGAGAAGAAAGATTGGTAAATTTTGTATAACAATGCATTTCAACAGATGGAACACGTTCAAGTTTTGAGATATATGTAATATTTTAGTAGGTATATTTTATACATTCGCCACATTCATGAAAATTTCAGTGGAACATTACAATTTCAAATTTTTTGTCTAGCTCACACTTGAAAATAAAACAAGTGTTAAACTTGTCGAAAGAAGCCTAATTTTTGATTTTTTTCTGCTTCTTTGAATTTTTATTAAAATAAATCAAATAAAATTAAATTAAAATTAAATTAAAATTAAATTAAAATTAAATTAAAATTAAATTAAAATTAAATTAAAATTAAATTAAAATTAAATTAAAATTAAATTAAAATTAAATTAAAATTAAATTAAAATTAAAATTAAATTAAAATTAAATTAAAATTAAATTAAAATTAAATTATTTTACAGAATTAATTAAATTAAATTAAATTAAAATTCTTTGAATATAATTAAAGAGACTGGTTACTTTTTTAATTTTTTTTCTCTTCCTTTGAAATTAAAGAGTTTGGTTAAATTTTTCAATCTTTATTTATAATTTTATAACGAAAATTATTTGATGTTGGTACACAAAGAAAACCTTTAACTGCAACAGCGATAACTTTCGCTAAAATAGCGAAAGTATTCATTGAAATAACAAAAGTATTTGTTGCAATAACTAAAAATTTCGCTAATATAGTAAAATTTTTAGTTGTTTTAGGTGAAGATTTTTTTTCGCGTAGAATAATAAATTAAAGACTGAAGTTAAAAATATTTTCTCGTTAGTTTTTAGTTTTTTTTTTGTTGAATTTGAAATTTGGGGTAAATTTAATATCTCGTTTGTTTAATATTTCATATCGAAGAATTGATAATAAAGAATATTTTTTTCCCTCTATTTTAGAGTTGATGAGAAAATATTAAAAGTTGCGGGTGCTTTTCTTCGTTCTTTTTTTTTTTTTTTTTGCCAAATGCGTCGAATTTTTTTCTCCTGCCATGAAGTCGAGCTAAAGTGATTTAATTTGCGGTTATTGAAATTTCCTGTCCAACCACAACTCTACACGTTTATAGTCGAGTAATTTGGACTAGCGAAAGGATTTTGGTTATTACCCCAATAAATCTTGCTTCTAATGGCTATCAGCATTTTGAACAATCAAAACTTTCTGTACGTTGGCGCAACTTTCGTGTCGGATTAAAGGCAAATTTATAAAATGTATTACAATATACGTGTGTAGGAAAAGCAATATATTTCAATCAAATATATAATTATCTTTGTTACACTGAAAAAAAAAAAATTTATTTAATTCAAATAACCGATTATTGGACTATTATCGAATAAATATTTACTTGAATCAAATAATTTTTATTTGAATCAAATAAATTGTATTTGAATAAAATATTTCAGTATTTGAAGCAAATATTATTTAATTGATTCAAATACAATTCATTTGATTCAAATAATTTTTATTTGAATCAATTAAATAGTATTTGCTTCAAATACTGAAATATTTGCTTCAAATACTGAAATATTTTATTCAAATACAATTTATTTGATTCAAATAATTTTTATTTGAATCAATTAAATAGTATTTGCTTCAAATACTGAAATATTTGCTTCAAATGCTGAAATATTTGATTCAAATACAATTTATTTGATTCAAATAAAAAATTATTTGATTCAAGTAAATATTTATTTGATTCAAATAAAAAATTATTTGATTCAAGTAAATATTTATTTGATTCAAATAAAAAATTATTTGATTCAAGTAAATATTTATTTGATAATAGTCAAATAATCGGTTATTTGAAACAAATAAATTTTATTTTCAGTGTATACAGTCAAGAAAAAATTATCTTTGAAGTAAACATAATAATTTTGATTCAGTGCATAATTTTGATTCAATACATGATTTTGACTCAATACCCAATTTTGACTCTTATTATTGATTTAAAAAAATGATTCTTAATTTAATTACAAAATATGTTTGACTCAAATTTTTTTTGGTGAAAAATTCTTGAAGTAAAAAAAAAGATTTTCTTAGTCAAGAGATATTTACAAGGAGAGAAAAATATTTGTGGAAAAATACAATTTTCTTTCTTTTTTCTCTAAAAATTATGAAAAAGGAAATTTTTTTTCCCTTGATTGACACTTGGGTATTTATCAAAGACTCGAGGAGGATGCATGCATGAAAATTTCCAAATCCTATTTGCCGCAGAATTTCCATTTTACTGAAATCCATGGTAACCGAATTGCAATTTATAAATGGATTCTCGATTGATCGAATTTGCGTCGAATCGACTTTTTCCCCTTTTTTTTACTAATATATAGAAATTCCCAAAAAGACAAAAATTTTTTTCTATATAATTTCATTATGTTTTGAGTAAAAAAAAATATTTTTTAAAAAATTTGTTTACATTTTGAAATGTATTTTGAAATTTATTTCGATGATGTTGTTTTTCGAAATTAGAAATAATGTGTACTCGAAATTGGAATTAATTAATCTTGCGTTATTCTCGTAAAAGTGGATTTTGACGTGAAGATATATACATAGAGAGGGTACACAAATAAGATTTTATGATCAGTTTCGTGGACGTTAGTTTTAATGTGATAGTATAGGGGAATTTAAGTTGCAATTCAGAGGAAATTATTCTTAAGCGTTTGAGTAGAATTTGAGTACGAATTAAGTTGAAAATCCTGAAATTATACTGAGTGGTATTATACATTTCACACGCAGAGAGAAAGAGAGAGAGAGAGAGGGAGGCTATTTAAATCTTTTATGACGCGTAAAATACGTAGTGAAACGTTAGTCATTTAAGAGCTTTTGCGATGTTGTCTGCATTGTCGTGTGAATGATGTACAACTTTTTATAGGCATTTTTCTATAAATCATTTCAATTAACAATGTTTCATTCCGAAAATTGTTTTTGAAAAATATAATTATGAAAAAATATTTAGAATTATAAGCAAAAATAATAATAATAATAATAATAATAATAATAATAATAATAATAATAATAATAATAATAATAAAAATAGTTATGTTTGCGTTCAAAAATATTAAAATCGTTAAAAGGACGTTCATTTACAATTTAAAGCGTTATTATTTTTATCTTTTCTTGTTAGTAAATAAATTCTATCCTAAAGTTGCCAAATAATAATAATAATAATAAGAAAAATAGTTATGTTTGCGTTAAAAAATGTTAAAATCGTTAAAAGGACGTTTATTTACAATTTAAGGCGTTATTATTTGGATTTTTTCTTGTTGGTAAATAAATTCTTTCCTAAAGTTGCCAAATAGTGAAATAACTAAAATGAAAATAAATAAATGCGACGCGCTTCCAAGAAAGGTACTTAAGAAGCAAAAAATTTGAGGTTATGTTCTTACATTTTTGAGTAAAAATACAGAAAGAAAATTAATTATTAATTAAAAATTACCCATCTTCAAGTATTTATTAGATCCAAAATATTCCAGGAAAATTGATTTCGAATTCAAATAATTAATAATAAACTTTTAATCAAGATAAATCTGACACGACCCTAACCTATAATTCGTAACCTTTCTTGCGAGCGCGCCACAAATATGCCCCTAAAATTGTAAATTAGTGAATTAACTAAAAAGTAAATTAAAAAAAAAAAAATACAAAAAGTTGTCAACAAAAAAATACCAAAAGTTTTCAACAAAAAAATACAAAAAGTTTTCAACAAAAAAATACAAAAAGTTGTCAAAAAAAAAATACAAAAAGTTTTCAACAAAAAAAAAATAAATAAAATCAATAAAAATAAAAACTAATCAATAAAAAAGTAAATAAAAAAGTAAGTAAAACAAAGTTGTCAAAGTTGTCAAAAAGTAAAATTTAAATAACCAAAAACGAATAAATAAAATGAGAATAAAATAAGTCGATTGAATGAAACTTATTTTTTCTCGTTTCCATAAAGAAAGCTTCAATCCAGTTTTAGTGGAACAATTTTTGAATTGACTAGACATCGGAAATATTGTACATCTAAGTAGGCTAAAGCTTGGGGCGAAAAATTTTAGAATGAACCAAAAAAAAAAAATCTTTTGATATTTGATATTTTTGTCAAAAAATTTCGAATTCCGATATAAAGAGAAAAGAAGGTAAAAGAAAAATTTAGAACATTTATAGGAATTTTTTATCGGAATTTCTTTATTTATAGATATCCTGAGGTTATGTTAGTTTCTTTGCCCCAAAATTTTATAGGTTTCCCTTGTCCTGTGACCTGTGAATTTTTACCTAAATTTTTCCCTATTTTTCTCGACTTTACTACTTTTTTTAAAATTTTAGAAACATTCCTTAAATTTCAAAATTATTGTAACTTTCTTTGAATTAAAATGCGCTGTTTGAACTTTGATTTTTGACCTGAAACTTTGGGGTTGTTTCCACCTCGTGGCCTTTGTTTTTGACCTGAAGTTTTAAGGTCTAATGTAGTTTAGAATTTTTTTCTAATAAAAAGAAATAATTTTTTTGAAATTAAGTAAATACTGTTTGAATTTAAATTAGTAAACGTTTTTTTTTATTTTTTAATTTTTTCATTTTCAACGATTAGTGTTGTAAATTATATATTTTTATGCAGAAAATTGCAAAAATAAGAAGTTTATCATTTATCTTTTTTAAAAAAATAATATTTATTGGTTAAAAAATAAAATTAGTAAAAGTTAAAAATTTTGTTTTTAATTCTTTTTAAACGTTTCATGTTCCAAGGTTCTTTGGAAATAATATATTTTTACACAGAAAATTGCAAAAACAAGAAGTTTATTATTTATCTTTTTAAAAAAAATAATATTTATTGGTTAAAAAATTAAATTAGTAAAAGTTAAAAAAATTTTTTTTAAATTCTTCATTTTAAACTTTTCATGTTCCAAGATTCTTTGGAAATTATATATTTTTTTAAAAAAGTTACAAAAACAAAAAGTTTATTCTTTACCTTTTAAAAAATATTAATTATATTAATATTTATTATATTTATTATTATTATATTATTTATTTACTAGTAAAAAAAAATTAAATTATTAGTAGAAGTTTTTTTTTTATTTTAAATTCTTCATTTTCAACGTTTATTGTCAAATTGTCATTGTAAAATTTTATATTTAAAAAAAAAATTTTTAAATAGAAAATTTTAGAAACAAGAAGTTTAGTCTTTACCATTTAAAAAAATTACTATTAATTTGTAAAAAAATTAAATTAGTAAAATTTTTAACTTATTTGAATTAAGGACTGACTTTTTTTATTATTGAATCAATAAATTTTAGGTACTTATGAATAATAATTGCTACTAATTTTTAATATTTTAATTAAATTTTATTTCTTACTTTTTTAATTTAAAAAAAAATTCGTCTTTAGTTTAAAAAAGATTCTTGTTTACTTTAAAAAACATTTTTTTATAGTTTAAAAAAATTCTGTTTTAGTTTTAAAAAAATTCTTGTTTAGTTTACAAAAAATTCGTTTTTAATTAAAAAAACTTCTTCTTTAATTAAGAAAATTTGTTTTTACTTTTTTTTAAAGGGCAAAGTTGCGTAAAGAATAAAACTCCTTGTTTTTGTAATTTTCTATACATTTAAAAATATATAATTTACAATGACAGTTTTTGAACATTGAACGTTGAAAATGAAGAAATTAAAAAAAAAGAATATTCGCCAGTGGCAAATCGTAATTATTGTTTATATTCAGAATTTTAAAAACAAAACACAGTAGTAAACAATGGTTTAATATTCGAATTTCCAACTTCTGTTCGCCATTTATTATTCAATTATTCCAAATGAACACTGTGAAACGCATGGGATTTTCAGTCTGATACCTTATATGGATGCAAATCGAGCTTTCGCTTTTGAAAGTTTAAAAATAGCTTTATTATATTTCAGTAAAACAATATTTCCCTTTGTATGACAAAAAAAAAAATAAAAATAATCTCTATTTTATAAATAACAGAAAAGCTTTTGTTCCAAATCAATATAGTCGTTCGATTTTTGTTAATAAATGAACTTTTAGTTTTGTATTTAAATTATTTTTATTTTTGTGTATAAATAATTTTCATTTTTGTAAATATATTTTCAATTTTTGTATATATTTTTTCATTTTTGTAAATATTTTTTCATTTTTGTAAATATTTTTTCATTTTTGTAAATATTTTTTCATTTTTGTATATATTTTTTCATTTTTGTATATATTTTTTTATTTTTGTACAATTAATTCTATTTTTTTGTCTAAAATGGACAGATTTTTCTTTTTTTCGTCTTGGTAGAAATTTTCCTTTTTTTTGGTCTCGGTAGAAATTTTCCTTTTTTTCGTCTTGGTAGAAATTTTCCTTTTTTTTGGTCTCGGTAGAAATTTTTCTTTTTTTTTTTTGCTTGGTAGAAATTTTCCTTTTTTTTTTGGTCTCAGTAGAAATTTTTCCTTTTTTTCTTCTAGGTAGAAATTTCCTTTTTTTCGTCTCGGTAGAAATTTTCATTTTTATATTATGTAAAGATGAAATCAAATATGACGGCTAATTTTTTTTTTCTATGTTGGATAAAATATTTCCGTTCTCTTCACTCTCTCTCTTTCTTTTTTCATCCTCCGAAGTTATCGAAGGTAAAATTTTTTAAAAACATGGAAAAAGATGGTTGAGTGTGTATTTCGAGTGAAATGTGAATGTAGTTCTTTGAATGTGAGTGGATTGGTCGAATATAAGGTAGAGAGAAGTAGGAATATTCTCATCTCGTATTCCTCAAGATTCGCTTTTAGCTTTGCAGGAAATAGGAAGCTTGAGACGAAATTTATCTCGTCGATAATTTTAAAATCCTTGATTTCGATTCGTTATTTAGAAGATATGCAATATTTCCATTTCATATATTCTTGTGTTTTTTTTCTCATATATCGATTTTTTTTATACATTGGTTAATTTTTGTGAATTTTATTAGCTTTTTTACGAAGAAAAAGTTTTTTTCATTCAGTATTTATTGAGTTTAGTTGGAAATTTAATTTAATTTGTAATTAAGAACATTAGGTGGAAATCAGAAATTAAAACATGGTTCGGAAGTAAATTAAAAGATGGTACGAAATTAAATTAAAAGATGGTACGAAATTAAATTAAAAGATGGTACGAAGTTAAATTAAAACTTTGTTTTTGAACCAATTTTTTTAGTTTAATTAAAACTTGGTTCAAAATTGAACTTAATTTAAAATAAATTCAGTAATTAATAATTAAATTAATGATGTTGGGCCTAATTCAAAAACAGTGGATAAATAATTAAATTAATGATGTTTCATAAAATCGAAAATTAAAACTTGGTTCAAAATTAGAAATTTAAAGATGGTTCAAAAGTAAATTTAAAGATAGTACAAAATTAAATTTAAAGATGGTTCAAAAGTAAATTTAAAGATGGTACAAAATTATATTTAAAGATGGTACAAAAGTAAATTTAAAGATGGTACAAAATTAAATTAAAACTTGGTTCAAAATTGAACCTAATTCAAAATAAATTAAATAAATAATAATTAGACTAATGATATTTAATAAAAAAATTAAAACTTGGTTCAAAAGTAGAAATTAAAGCATGGTTCAAAAGTAAATTAAAACATGGTTCAAAAGTAAATTTAAAGATGGTACAAAATTAAATTTAAAGATGGTACAAAAATAAATTAAAACTTGGTTCAAAATTGAACCTAATTCAAAATAAATTAAATAAATAATAATCAGATTAGTGATATTTAATAAAAAAAAATTAAAACTCGGTTCACAATTGAACTTAATTCAAGAGAAATGAAATAAATCATGAAATTAACAATATTTAAAACAATATTTTATTTCAAAGCATAAATATTGCATTATAACTTTTAACTTTGAAATGACAAAAAAAAAATGTTTGTCGCACGAAAGGAATTTGTAAATTTTTGTTTTTTTTCTATTCTCCATTGCGAATGAAAAAGCTTTTTGTGAAAGTTTCGAATTTCTCTTTTTTTTATTTATTTGTTTATTTGACGTGAAAGAAGAGTTCGTTCGATTTCTATAGATTCTTTTTTGTGCCCTCTCTATATTTTCAAGTGGAGCGCGCACACACTCTGCATATATTTTTGGGATTTTTTTTTCCCTCGCAAATTATGTGTGCGGGCGGTTCCACAACGTGACCATATTCCATTCAACCAAGACAGAATTGATTTTTCGATGACACAGCCAATTTCATTTTGGTTCGAGAATTATATTAGATAGTTGCGGATGT
Organism: Leptopilina drosophilae; assembly: GCA_032873175.1. Lineage (NCBI taxonomy): Eukaryota > Metazoa > Arthropoda > Insecta > Hymenoptera > Figitidae > Leptopilina > Leptopilina drosophilae. The sequence goes on along the minus strand of CM065485.1, from coordinate 42,888,471 downwards.
GTGAAGTCAGGAAAAAAAAGTTGGATAAAAAATTCTCTTTTTGAAAAAAGAATTGTATTTTGGGGACAAATATCCAATTTTGTATCCAAACGGGATTTTGGTTCTGAATATATTTTTGGATGTTTAGCCGAATTTTTCAGTATTTGATCCTAATGATTCTGAATGATCCTAATGATTCTGAATGATTCTAATGATTCTGAATGATCCTAATGATTCTGAATGATCCTAATGATTCTGAATGATCCTAATGATTCTGAATGATTCTAATGATTCTGAATGATCCTTATGATTCTGAATGATCCTAATAATTCTGAATGATCCTAATGATTCTGAATGATCCTAATGTTTGATTTTGTATGGAATTTTTAAAGATTCACTGTCATGAGCCAAATGTATCGTAGTTCGATAGAATTCATATCGATGATGTGGAACAAAAAGTGGATCAAATTTAGTAAATTAATACCAAAAATCCGAAATCAATTCTCTATTTGGTCCGGAAAAATGTTTTGCTATCCGTTTGCAATTTGATCCGCTATAAATTAAAAATGCGTTAACTTCTTCCAACTTTAATATTCGATACATTGCTATTTTACTGTAAAGTTTCCGTAAAACTGATTATTGCGGGGAATAATTTTTGATTTTTGTTTTAATAAGCATTTGATAGCATTTGAGTTTTGAGAACTTGATTAAAGTCGGATGTAGTGACAAAAAGTTTTAACGATTTCCGTGGTTCTACTTTGTATCAACATGTTTCTATATATGATCCTTGTATCAGAGCTTAAGGGGACATGATCTTGGATATGTCCGTCGTAAAGTTTGCTCTAATATCCTAATTTTAGATTACTGTTTAATCGCTCCAAACTTCACTAATGCTTTTTGGGCTATTAGTCGAGAAATTTGTGTAATGAATTTTAAATGTTCTAAACTCCTCTCTCTCTCTCTCTTATACTCTCTCGCATCTCGTGTGTCAGACGGGAGTTGAAGTTGTTAATTCGAGTGCAAGTGTGTTGGGGGTTTTAATTTTGTTTTTCCCTCCGTTAATTCTATGTATAGATTGAATTTTAGCCATAGCATTTATTTGGTAACATTAAAGTTCATTTGTCAAAATTGGCATTTGTCCGGTAAAGTTAGAATTTATTTAGCAAAAGTAGCATTTATTTAACGAAATTAATATTTATTAATCAAAATCATTTGACAAAATCAGCATTTATTTGGCATATGTTTAATTAAATGTATGGTAATGACAATTTTGATTAGTTACTATTTTTATTTAGGTGCAGTCATCTCTCGATAGTTAAACTCTTGATGAATTTATCTTCTGAATAAAGGGAAGATGATTTTGATTCACCTAGAAAAAGTTTTGATCCTAAAACATTCGATAACCCTTTTGTACATAAACCCTTTTGTATGTTCTTGAAGTTTTATGTTCCTTAAGTATCAATTTAGGTACGAGCAGAACAAACAAAATAGTTGATAAATTAATTTAATTACCCAGGTTTGCTAATGGAAATTGTAAACTTTCCCAAAAAGGGTAAATTAGCAGCATCATGTTTTACTACAATTAAAGATTATCATCGGGGGAAAAAATTCTAAAACCCAATTAATCTCTTCTGTGAAAATTTGGTGATTCAACAAAAATTGGGGCTTGTTTCCAAATTTTGTTGCTTTTGGTTTCCTTTTTTCTTCTATTCCTGCTTGTTTGTAGTTTTTTTATACAGGCGAATAGTTTTTTTATATAGACGAATAGTTTTTTTTATATAGACGAATAGTTTTTTTTTATATAGACGAATAGTTTTTTTATATAGACGAATAGTTTTTTTTTATATAGACGAATAGTTTATTTGTTGTTATTGTTTTTAGAGTGCAGTACACATTGTGGAAGAATAAACTGATTTTTGGAGAAAAAAAATTGTTGGTGCAAAGTGTATAAAAAGTTTGTGAATGAAGGGAAAAAATGAAATGAAATGGAATGTGTTTGAAGGGATATAGATATTGTAACTAGTGTTATACGTGATTTGTATGTATCATTCATGTGAATTACTAATACGTTAGTGGAATATTACGTGACTGGTGTACATATAAGGATGCAGTTTGCCATGAACAGGATCCTGTTTACAATTCAATATCCAAGATGGATGAAAGCAGAAAGTAGCGTTCAGTTGGGATTTGTTTACTTCTGTGACATTGAGATATATAATAGATTGCATTTATTCCTCGACATATATTCTGCTTTTTGAAACTGTTATCGATCTCATTTTCACAATTTCTGTCTGAAGACGAGATGAACTTTTTGACTCAAAACACTCTTCAAACAATTGGGTACAATTTTGAATCAAACATTAACGAACTTTTTAATTTTAATAATCAATTTCTCTTATTGATTTCATTTATTCACTTTATTTCTCTAATTTTTAATTTCTTCTTCTGGTTCTCTTCATGTTTGGTTATTTAGGTACAGATTTCCTTTTTTATTCTCTTTATTTCTCTAATTTTTAATTTCTTCTTCTGTTCTCTTCATGTTTGGTTATTTAGGTACAGATTTCCTTTTTTATTCTCTTCATTTCTCTAATTTTTAATTTCTTCTTCTGTTCTCTTCATGTTTGGTTATTTAGGTACAGATTTCCTTTTTTATTCCGTGTTTGGATTATTGTTTCCAGTGTTCTTTTTTGTTTCATTGTGATTGCCTTTTTTGATAGATTTTTGATAGATTCTTTATAGATTCTTTGTAGGTTCCTTTTTGGATGCTGATTACCTTTTTTTGATAGATTTTTGATAGATTCTTTATAGATTCTTTGTAGGTTCCTTTTTGGATGCTGATTATCTTTTTTTGACAGATTCTTTATAGATTCTTTGTAGGTTCCTTTTTGGATGCTTTATAGATTCTTTTTAGATTTGTTTTAGGATTCTTCTTAGATTATCTTTAGACTCTTTTTAGACTCTTTTTAGACTCTTTTTAGACTCTTTTTAAATTCTTTTTAGACTCTTTTTAGACTCTTTTTAGATTCTTTTTAAACTCTTTTTAGACTCCTTTTAGACTGTTTTTAGACTCTTTTTAGACTCTTTTTAAATTCTTTTTAGACTCTTTTTAGATTCTTTTTAAACACTTTTTAGACTCCTTTTAGACTCTTTTTAGACTCTTTTTAGACTCTTTTTAAATTCTTTTTAGACTCTTTGTAGACTCCTTTTAGACTCTTTTTAGACTCTTTTTAAACTCTTTTTAAACTCTTTTTAAACTCTTTTTAGACTCATTTAGACTCTTTTTAGAGTCTTTTTAGACTCTTTTTAGGTTCGTTTTAGATTTTTTCTAGATTCTGTTAAGATTCTTTTTAGATTCTTTATGGATTCCTTTTTCTCAATAACTATACATAATATTGTGTGTATGGTGAAGGAATTTTTTTTTTCCCAAGGAATACAAATTTTATTCTACACACAGTAGCTGTATTTTGTCGAAGTCCTCTTGCTTCTTTTTGCTTTAGAATTCAGAATCTGATCTTGTGATTCTCTTAGGACTCATCCTGTTTTACTACACAGTCTCTACACCCGCTTCTTAGAAAAAAGTTGAAGCTTTCCCCTATCGCACAGCATTTTTCTCGCTTAGAATGGATTTTTCTCCCCCTTTTTTTTGGCAAGTAACCCTTTCAACATTTTACACACATGTAAATATATTATATGTGCACAAATATAACGAAAAATACACACAACTGAATCTATAAAGTAAATATTGTTTTTTCTACTTTGTCTCAAAAATATTTTTTGTTTCCTGAGGAAAAAAATTTGTTGAATATTCGGTTCAAGTCTCGTTTACATTTTTATGTCGTCAGTATGAAATAAGTAGAACATTATAATTATGTTAAATAAATTAGTAAATAAATAAGTAAATAAATAAGTAAATAAATATTAAATAGAGTATTGTGTGTAAAAATTTACAGTATTAAATGTTAGTATTTGTTATTATTATTTAATATTAATGTTTAATATTATTAGTTAATGTTAATGTTTAACGATAATATTTAATATTAGTATTTAATGTTAATGTTTAACGATAATATTTAACATTAGTATTTAATGTTAATGTTTAACGATAATATTTAATATATTAGTATTTAATGTTAATGTTTAATATTATTATTTAATGTTAATGTTTAACGATAATATTTAATGTTAGTATTTAATGTTAATGTTCAATATTATTATTTAATGTTAATGTTTAACGATAATATTTAATATTAGTATTTAATGTTAATTTTCAATATTATTATTTAATGTTAATGTTTAACGATAATATTTAACATTAGTATTCAATGTTAATGTTTAACGATAATATTTTACATTAGTATTTAATATTAATGTTCAATATTATTATTTAATGTTAATGTTTAACGATAATATTTAATATTAGTATTTAATGTTAATGTTTAATATTATTATTTAATGTTAATGTTTAATATTATTTTTTAGTATTAAAATTTAACGATAATATTTAATATTAGTATTTAATATTAGTATTTAAATCAGATATTTAAGTGAAAAGTTTTTTTTAGCCGAAATTCGGCTATTTGAATAGATGAATTATGTAAGACAAATTTCATTTCTAATTTATCTCTCGGTGGTTAAAAAGTGGCGGTGTCTGACAGAGAAGGGTTTGAATGAAGGCAAATTTTGCATAAAATTGGAAATCTAGACTCAGTGTGTGTGTGTGTGAGTGTTGGATAAACGAAACTTTTGAATGTATTACAAAAAAAAAGAAGAAGAGTTTCGTTTATCCAACACTCTCGAGCAATGACATATATATTTATATACGAAATAAGGTTAACTTGAAATATTTTCACAATTGTCAGAGAAGAGAAAAAATATGTTTTAAAATTATTATTATTATCATATCATTATTATTATCTGTTCTCAATTTCTGCATAATTGTGTACAAGTTTTGGCATAAGTTTTGATATTGTTGTGCTAGTTACATGCTGCATCATGAATTTCAAAGATTATGCTTTAGCTATACATTATGTAGTTCTTTCAAGTCACGCTCATTTAAATTAATGAACGTGAAATTTAACGTTAGTCTACATATACTTTGTGCATTACTTTGTGCACGCGTTATTATTATTATTATTGTTATTAGACACAAGTTTTGAAATTATTAAAGTTTTTTAATTATAGATCACTCTTGGAAATAATGTCTGGATATATTTTTTGCTAATCGTTAATTTTTTTTCTATTTATTTTTTTGTATTTTTAGTATTTTTTGGTATTTTTAGTATTTTTAGTATTTTTAGTATTTTTTGTATTTTTAGTATTTTTTATTTTTGTATGCTTTTAGTTGGGGTTTTTTTTGTTTTTGATGTGAGAAATATATCGATGGAAAATAAAAAATTTAGCGTTTTAAATAAAACGAATAAACTTTCCATTTTCCGGAAATAAATGAACAACATCAATCATTGTTATACTGCGTCAGTATTTATATTGCGAATGTTTTTTCATGTAAAAATGATAAAAAAAAAAAAATAAATTGAAGCATTTTTTAGATTAGGAGAATGTGATTTTAAATTCGTAAATTTTACTGTTTTCTTTCGCGTTTCTGCATTTATTTTGTGCAAACACGACGGGTTTTATTGAGTACTTATTTGGAAATGAAAAGGGATTTTAAAAATTACAGGGAAAAATTGAAAAAGAATGGAAAAAAATATTTGTTATTGAAATCGATATAAATTAATGAATATTAATAATTTATAGATTATTTTAAATAAAGAATTTATTGATATTAATTAATACATTAATTTAAATAAAGAATTAACTAATATTAATTAATACATTAATTTAAATAAAGAATTAATTATTATTAATTCATACATTAATTTTAATAAATAATGAATTAATGTTAACGTTTATTAATATTAATTATTGAAATTGTTGTAATTTTAATTTAAATCGAGAATTTAGAAATTTTTTCGAGTCAAATTTCGCGTGCACAATTAGAAAACGAGACACGTTTTAAACTGTTGCGTATAAAAATTGTTTCAAGAAAATTGCTTTATAATGAAAATGAAATTCAGATTTTATAATTGTCAGTAAGATTTTTGCCATGCAAATAGAATTGTCCCCGGGAAGCGTATTTGGCAGACATCCTTTCGAGTTGGCTCGAAAGTCTAATTAACAATCCTAATGATCTCTTTTTGCTCACCTTTGATTTAAAAACTATATCTCTACTTTTTCCCTGCTTTTAACAGTTTTATGTAATAAAATAAATTTCTCCAGCTTACTTTCATGACTAGAAAATAATTCACAAGTTTCAAACGGAATAGTTTTCGTTAAAAAGAAAAAAAAAGTTATTAATTAATTAATTGTATTCAAAAATTAGAATAAATTTAAAAAACTTAAATAATTAAATAATTAAATAATTAAATAATTGAATAATTAAATAATTAAATAATTGAATAATTAAATAATTAAATAATTAAATAATTAAATAATTAAATAATTAAATAATTAAATAATTAAATAATTAAATAATTAAATAATTAAATAATTGAATAATTGAATAATTAAATAATTGAATAATTTTAAATAATTTTAAATAATTTTAATTTAAAATTTAAACATTTATAACTTTAGGGACAGTGTAAGTATTATTTTTGGTAAAGAAACTAAATTTTCACAATTTGAGACTTTATAAATTATTATCTTTTTTATACTTTACGTAATTTTATCAAAAAATTTAAATTTGAGTGTATTTTTCGATTTCAAATTGAAAATAGAAATTAAATTGTAATTAAATGTTAAATTGAAAAAAAAGAAATGCAAAATCAGTTTGGCAAGGGCTGAAATTAAACGTCCGCAAAGTTAGTGGACTATAATAAATTCTGGTAATCTGGTAATAAAAATTTAATTTCAAAGGAGAATTATTATATAGATTTCAAAGAAGGTAAATGGACACATTTATATTTATTTCCGAAAAGATAGAGACACTTTTTTATTATTTTTAATAATAATTTTACTTCTCTGCAGTATAGAAGATTGTAATCGTTCTAATGTGGCTAGACAAGATTTTCTATACGATTTTCTTCCTTTCACTCCCGAAATTATTTTTTTTCTGGAAATAGAAGTACATTGGGAATTTTTAGTTATGTTTATGAAAATTTAATGCAATTGCAATAATTCGAGGAATATTTTTTCGAAAAAGAAAGTTTTAGCAAAATTTAGTTTACTAAATTTTTCTAAAACTTAAACTGCGTTTCAAGTATAAACTTTAGTTTATACTTTAAACATATAGCAGTAATTTACTCTTTGAAAAAAGTTAAGTTTTAGATTAAAAATTAAGCTTTTTATTCAAGAAACGTTCTCTCTAAATTTGAATGAGTAAAAATGTTTATAATAATTTGAATTAGTGACTGACACTTTTTGCTTTTGAATTAGTAAATTTTAGTAAAAAATGGTAAATTCTAGGAATTTATTAATAAAATTTACGAACTGCCTTTTTGCTTTTGAGTTAGTAAATTTTTCTAATAAACTAGTAGAGATTACAATTTATAAGCAAAATTTATTGACTTTCTGTTTTTTGAAATTTGTAAACTTCACGAATAAATAGTCGTTTCTACTAATATATTAGTAAAAAAAATTAACTGTTTTACTGAATGTTAATTTTTACTAACTTATTAGTAAAATTTAGTAATTTAAAAGCAAAATTTATGTTTTTAATAAATAGTAGTTTCTATTAATTTTTTAGTAAACTTTACTGAGGCGAATACTAAAAAAATACTAATTTTGCATTTGAATTACTAAATTTTAATAATAAATTAGTAAAAGTTATTATTTTTATTCAAATTTAGTGAATTAAAATTCCCTTCACTTTTGCGAAATGTTAATAAATTTTATTAATAAATATTCTTTGCTACTTTTGTGGTAAATTGTACTAATAATAAATTTCTACTTATTTATGAGTAAAATTTTCTAATTTAAAATTAAAATTAGTATTTTTTAGTATTACGAATTAGTAACTGTTACTAATAAATAGTAATTTTTACTAATGTATTAGTAAAAATTAATAAACTTTCTTAATAAATATTTATTTATACTAATGTATTAGTAAAATTTACTAATTTAAAAGAAAAATTAATGCTTTTAATAAATAGTAGTTTCTATCAATTTTTTTTAGTAAACATTACTGATTCTAATACTAAAAAATACTAATTTTGCATTTGAATTACTATATTTTTCTAATGAATTAGTTGAAATTACTGTTTGCAAACATAATTTACTAATTTAAAAGCGAAAAAATTAGTTACTATTTTTTAGTAAAATTTTCTAATAAATTTGTAGAAATTAGTATCTTAATTTAGTGCCTTTTTGCTTGTGAAGTGTTAGTAAATTTTATTAATAAATACTCATTTTTACTTATTTTGTAGAAATTAATATTTTTATTCAAATTTAGTCCCTTTTTTATTGTGAAGTGTTAGTAAATTTTATTAATAAATACTTATTTCTACTTATTTTGGAAAGTTTACTAATAATTACTATAATAATAAATTTTTACCTATTTATGAGTACAATTTTCTAATTTGAAAGCAAATTTAGTATTTTTTAGCAATAGAAACTGGTAACTTCTACTAATAAATAGTAATTTCTTCTAATTTATGAGTAAAATTTATTATTTCAGAAAGCAACATTAATATTTTTAATAATTAGCAATTTCTACTAATTTCTTTGTTAACTTTGCTGATTCTGATACTAAAAAAAATACTAATTTTGACATTTGAATTACTAAATTTTAATAATAAATTAGTGGAAATTACTGTTTGTCAGTATGAGTCACTAATTTAAATTACTACGCATTTTTCTTATTTCTATATTTAGAGGGTTCGTAAAATTTTATGTAAAGTTGCGTAAATTATTTTTGTCTTAATTTTCATATCCTTGGAAAAATTTGTTTATTATAAATTTATTATAAATTATTATAATTATTGTAAATTTATAATTAATAATTATAATAATTATAAATTATTATAAATTTATTATAAAATTATAAATATTACAATATTATAAATCTAATATATATTATTTATTATTATAATTGTTATTATAATTTATTATTTTATAATGTTTATTATTTATTATTATTATAATATATTATATATGTGGCTAAAGTTTCGAACGTTTAAATGAACGAAATTTTTATTCACCTTAATTTTTTTTTAGAAAATTATTGTCAAATAAAGAAAAATAATTAAAATTCAACAATATTTAGTTCAGAATTAATTTGATTTAATCTAAAAAATATTTTTTTTGAAAAAAATACAAATTAGAAGAAGTAAAAAAAATATTGTCGTTCATTTGAACGTTCGAAACTTTAGGAACATTATTATATATTATAATATAAATAAATATTATAATATTATAAATATTACAAATATTGCAATATTATTATATTATAAATATTATAATTATAACATTATAATATTATTTATTATGGAAATTAAAATTTAACGATCCATACGAGTCCAATAACGATAATTATAACGAATAACGAGATTATTGACTCGTAAGGATTGTTATATTTTAATTTTTATAATAACTAATACGCACGAGTGATAAAATCATATTACCATTATAATATTATATTATAAATATTATTTTTTTAAATTATTAAATTAAATATTGAATATTAAATATTGAATAAAGTGATAAAATGGGAAAAATATCAAAAAATACAGATTGTATTAAAAGAAGTACGATACAAAAATTTTAGTAAGAATTTTGATTCTCTTTGTGTCTGAATTTTATAACACGAGATAGAAGCTGCACTGAGAAAATTTCCTCTAAAATATGTAGAACCCACCAGAAAAATACGTTTCAATTATAATTTACATACTTTTTAATCCATTTATAATTTTCTTCTTTAAAACGATATATACAAAATTAATTATTCTTCTCAAAAATTTATAAAAAGATACGTCCAAACTAATATATATATATATGGGTGGATTTTTTGAAAGTGACATTTTTGATGTCTCGATTAATTTTACAAAATCTACTCTTTAATAAAATTATTATCAATTTCCATAGTGAAAATTTAACACTTATTTATCATTTTTAAAAGAAAATTAAATAATTTTATTCAACTTAATTTACGTAATAACTAAATTACTTTCATCTCTGAAGCCTTTTCAACATGTCTCCAATAGGACTTCTACAATGAAATTAAATTTTCATGGTTTTTTTCAAATTCTCAGAAATTTTTTAAAAAATATTGTCAGAAAGTACAATGTTTTTTTCTGTCATTATGTGCGTTTTAAAAATTTGTAGACCTCACTTTTATTTTTGATAAAAATGTTTAAACTTTGTCTTCAGTTTTAGGTTAAAATTACTTTACAATGATTACTGACATATTTTATACTTTAAAAATATCTTAAACAAAATTTTAATGCTGAGAATCTGACGTTAAATTTTTCTATATTTTCTCTACAAAAAGGAGAAAAATTATTGCTGTTATAAATAATCGAAATTTACATTTTTCTCCGAGTAAAAATTAATTTCATCTCCGAAACCTTCTTCGTTGATAAATAACTGAATGTAGAAGTAAATTTAACGGAATATTTCGATGGTGGTATAAAATGAGGGTGTGAGATTTGTATGTTTTACTAAAAGACATATTTTAATTGCGCCCTAATGTATACAAATGTGAAAGAAAATTTATTTTTCATCTCCGAAGCTTTCCATCTTCGAAGCCTTTTCCTTAAACTATGTTAGTTTTTTTTGTTTTTACCTGCATTGCTTTGAAAAAATTAACCCAAATTACCATTAAATCGAATACTTTAAATACATTTATATTTTCATTTAATTGAATATATTTGGTATTAAAATATACAAATTATTAATTTTTAAGCAGTGTAATTTTATTGTCGATTTCGTGAACGCGATATTGGCTTGAATTTCAAAAGTAGAAAAGCTCGCCAATTAAATGAAATTAATTTAATGGAGCAACAATAATATTTTTCAAATGAAACAAACTTTAATATTTTTAACCCTCCGTCACACACCTAGGGAGGGATTCCCTCTACGGTTTCAGTATTTTTAAAATAACTTTTGTTTTCCTCATTGCAAAATAAAATCAGTTTCTATACCTTTCAACAATTTATTCCTCAACACATTTCTAAAAAAACATTTAGTTTAAACATAATTAATATTTTATTATGGAGCTTCAAAGCTAGAAAAAACTCGAAAAAGTGAGGTTATGTTGAATAAAAAAATCAAGTTTTCAAAACATTTTTTGTTCCACTGTTGGTTAATGGCAAAATTATATTATAAATATAATTAAAATAAACTATTTTATGATTTTTTTTTGCTTATTTGTTAATGTTACATTATTTTTACATGTAAAGTGTAATTCCTTCGAAGATGTGCATTCGTGTAATTAATTTTTATTTTTGAGACCGAAAATTAATTTTATTAATTTTATAATTTAGAATAATTTACTACATATTTGTAAGTTTGTGTTAAAATTAAATTTTTGTTGATTCCTTTGTTTATGTTGTAATGTCGCTTATTTTACAATGTGGTGAGGGATTCCCTCTAAACCTGTGTAAAGTCGTAATTTTTTCCAAGGTGTGTGACGGAGGGTTAAGAATTAATTTTGCGCAACTCTTGAGTATGAAATTAAGTAGTTTTAATCAGAAAAAACCATAATAATTGAAGAAAGAAATTAATTGAAAAACTGAAATTTAAAAGTGTCACTTTCAAAAAATTCACCCATATAAATAGAATAAAAATCAAATTTTCTAAATTTAATTCTCCATTTCGCGTGTGATGTCACTTTTTTTTCTAAAATGAGATTTTCTTTCTCCCATGAGAGTGAGTGAAAGAGAGAGAGAGAGAGAGAGATGGTGAAAAAAAGGGTATGAAAGAAAAAAAAATCATTGGCATTAATTGACACGACTCTCATTTCTACTTGGATAGACGCTTATAGTGTTGGTGCGTGCTTTCGGTATGCAGTATATAGAATTTTGTGCTATGGCGTATGTGCATGCACCGGCAGTGCTCGCTGGTTACAGCGCAGGCGGCAGGTGTGCGGCGTTGGCCCGGCCGCTGCTGTTCCGTACACGTCTCGTGTACGTACTTGAGGGATTCGTAGGTGAAAGAGCCTTTGGGAGCAAGAGAGAGAGAGAGGGAGGGAGGCTCACCCCCCTCTCTCTTTCTCCTCACGCTATCCTTTTCTTACTCTCTCTCTTCTACCACTATCTTTTTCCTACTCTCTCTCTTCTATCACTATTTTTGTCTTACTCTCTCTCAGTATTCTTTGTCCTTTTCTTACTCTCTCTCTCTTTCTTCTATCACTATTCTTTTCTTACTCTCTCTCTCTCTCTCTTTCATCAATCACTATTCTTTTCTTACTCTCTCTCACTATTCGCTATCCTTTTCTTACTCTCTCTCTCTTACACACTATTCTCTATCTTTCTCTTACTCTCTCTCAGTATTCTCTGTCCTTTTCTTACTCTCTCTCTCTCACTATTCTCTGTCCCTTTCTTACTCTCTCTCTCTCTCTCTTTCCCACTATTCGCTATCCTTTTCTTACTCTCCTCTCACTATTCTCTATCCTTTTCCTACTTTCCTCTCACTATCCTTTTCCCTCTCTCGTCTCACTACTTTCTCTCACTAGCCTCTCTCCTTTTCTCTTACTCTCTCTCAGTATTCTCTGTCCTTTCCTAACTGAAGGGATTCGACCCTCTCTCTGTCTTTCTCTAACTGAAAATTCACCCCCCTCTCAATGATTCTCTCTCTCTCTCTCTCTCTCTTTATCTAACTTGTCTTCAGTTAGCTAAAGAGAGAGAGAGAGAGGGAGGGAGGGAAGGCAGATGGTAAGAGAGAGAAAGGGATGGTAATAAGAGAGAGAGAGAGAGAAAGATAGAGAGGGGTGATAGTAAGAGAGAGAAAGAGGGAGATAGTGAGAGAGAGAGAAAGATGGATGGTAATAAGAGAGAGAGAGAGAGAGAGAGAGAGAGGGGGGGTGATAGTAAGAGAGAGAAAGAGGGATGATAGTGAGAGAGAGAGAAAGAGGGATGGTAATAAGAGAGAAAGAGAGAGAAAGAGGGATGATAGTGAGAGAGAGAGAGAGGGAGAGTAAGAGAGAGGCGCACTCCGGGTGAATATACACCGCGACTGTGTGAGTGAGGGTGTTGCGAAGGTGGTCGCCGCAGCGCGGCATGAGGAGGGGGAGGCGCGGAGGTAGAAACAGCAGAGGTAGAAAAGAGGGGGGATGGTGCGTCACAGCCTGCAGTGAGCCCGGCAGTGAGGCGGAACGTTGGACTCCGCGCGGGAGTCTCGTGCGTCTGACGAGACGCTTCCCTTCGCTTTTATTAAGCTGGCTGTGCTCTCTCGGCCAGTCTGCCTGGCTCGCTTCCCTTTTACTTCCTTGCTCTCTATACCCCTTATATATACTCGCTTCGGGCGATCCGAGACACGCGACTTAACCCTATCTCTCGTCTCGTCGTTGGTACCCGGACCAAGTGAATACCACACACCGCTCGGCGAAATAAAATAAAAATAAACAAAAAAAAAAAAGAGGAGATAATTGCCAATTTTAAATCTATGTATTCGAAAAAACCAATTTAAAAATAAAAAATACCATCTAAAAATCCTAAAATACGAAAATAAAATAACAGTTGAAATGCAAAAATAAAGTACCGAATAAAATGCGATAATAATTGAGTACCGGCTTAAAATGCAAAAGTTATAAAGTACCGACTAAAATACTGAGTAAAATACGGAAAAAAGTACCGACTAAAAAACGAAAAAAATACCGACTAAAATACGGAAAAAATACCGACTAAAAAACGTAAAAAATACCGACTAAAATACGAAAATAAAATACCGCCTGAAATGGGGGAAAAAAAAATACCAACTAGAATACCAGTTCGAATAGAAAAATTAAATACCAACTGAAATATCGGTTTGAATAGAAAAAATTAAATACCAACTGAAATGTCGGTGAAAATCGAAAAATTAAATACCAACTGAAATGTCGGTGAAAGTCATAAAATAAAAACTAAAATACCAGTTAAACACAAAACTAAAATGCCAGTTAAACACAAAAATAAAATACCCGGTAAAAAAACACAAAAGGAAAATGCTAATTAAAATACGAAATTTAAATACCAGTTGAAATACAAAAATAAAATACGAAATTCGAATCCACCAGTTCCAAGTACCAAGTTAAAATTCCAAAAATACAATACCAGTTGAAATGGGAAAATAAAATAGCAGGTAAAATACAACAATAAAATACCAGGTGAAATACGAAAAAATAAAGTACCAGCTGAAAAAAATAAATTACCAGTTAAAATTACGAAAATAAAATACAAAACTAAAGTACTAAATTGAAAAAGTAAAATAAATTTGACAAATTGAAATACAAAGTTGAATTACGAATTTGTTATACAAAATTGAAAGACCAAATTGAAAAAAAAAGAAAATAAAATACAAAAGAAAATACGGAATAAAAGTAAGAGATACAAAATACAAAATATAATACTAAATAAAATACCAAATAAAAAACTAAATAAAGTACTAAATTGAAATTTGAAATAAAAAATACGAAATCGAAATTCGAAATAAAATACTAAATTGAAATTCGAAATAAAATACTAAATTGAAATTCGAAATAAAATACTAAAATTAAATTCCAAATAAGAAACTAAATTGAAATTCGAAATAAAATACTAAACTGGAATATCAAATAAAATACTAAACAGAAATACCAAAAAAAAATTCAGAAGTAAAATTCTGAAGTAAAAAACACTTAAAATTCAGAAGTAAAATTCTGAAGTAAAAAATACTTAAAATTCAGAAGTAAAATTCTGAAGTAAAAAACACTTAAAATACAGATGTAAAATTCAGAAGTAAAATTCTGAAGTAAAATACGGAAGTAAAAATCAAGAAGTAAAATTCAAAAGTAAAATCATGAAGTAAAATCATGAAGTAAAATTTAGAAGTAAAATCAAGAAGTAAAATTAAAAAGTAAAATCAAGAAGTAAAATTCAGAATAAAATACAGAAGTATAAAATCAAGAAGAAGAAAAGAGGCACTGCCCAATTTTGGCATTAATACATTTTTTGATAACAAAAGAAGAATAACATAAAAAAGAAAAAAAATTAAAAAATAATTACATGCTCAAGCAATGTGAGTTTATTTATTATTTTTTTTGATGTTATTGCTGCGTCTCTCGCACATGTGTCTCACATACGGCAAGAACAACAACAAAAACATCCATCATCATCATCATCATGAACAACAATATCATCTTGATCGTGATTGAATTTCCACACTCGATGGCCATTATCGAATTTGCTCTTGACTAAACAACAACCTGTGTGTATTTGGAATCAATTAGATGAAGCCAATCTCTTCACGACTGATGAAAATGGGGCGTATTGACAGTTTGGCTAGCTCTTATATTCTTAGATGTGGATCGATTGACCACTAAAACCCGCTCTCTGTTTCGGAATGACCAGCGCTTCATCGTCCTTTACAAGTTCTCTCTTCTCTTGAAGATATTTTGTTTTTTTTTCTTCTACTATTATTTCTTCTTCTAATTCTGTTGACTGTTACTGTGAATGCCGCTAATTTTAGTGATTTTCTTATAATCGCGAGAAAAACGAGAAAAAAAAGTTCAGTTTTGGAATATTTTTTCTTTGAACTGCATTCGCACTTGGATACTTTTGGTTTTCTTTTAAAAATTGGTTTCTGTTTATTTTAATCTTTTTCTTTTTTATTTTGGTTTTTTTCTCTTCTTTTCGGTTTCTTTCTGTTCTTTTCGGTTTCTATCTTTTTTTCGGTTTCTTTCTGTTCATTTTGGTTTATTTTGGATTCATTTTGTTTATTTCTATTTATTTCGATTTATTTTGCTTTCTTTTTATTATTTTCGGTTTATTTTGGTTTCTTTCTGTATATTTCGATTTATTTTGGTTTTTTGTGTTCTTTTCGGTTTATTTTGGTTTCTTTCTATTTATTTTGGTTATCTTTCGTTTTAATTTGGTTTCTTTCGGTTTATTTGGATTTCTTTCTGTTTATTTCGATTTGTTTTGGTTTATTTCGGTTTCTTTCTGATCTTTTCGGTTTATTTTGGTTTCGTTCTGTTTATTTCGATTTATTTTGGCTTCTTTCTGTTTATTTTGATTTATTTTCGTCTCTTTCTTTTTATTTCGGCTTATTTTGGATTCTTTCTGTTTATTTCAATTTATTTTTGTTTTTTGTGTTCTTTTCGGTTTTTTTTTTGGGTTTCTTTCGTTTTAATTTGGTTTCTTTCAGTTTATTTGGATTTCTTTCTGTTTATTTCGACTTATTTTTGGTTTATTTCGATTTATTTTGGTTTTTTGTGTTCTTTTCGGTTTATTTTGGTTTCTTTCTATTTATTTTGGTTTCTTTCAGTTTATTTGGATTTCTTTCTGTTTATTTCGATTTGTTTTGGTTTATTTCGGTTTCTTTCTGTTCTTTTCGGTTTATTTTGGTTTCGTTCTGTTTATTTCGATTTATTTTGGCTTCTTTCTGTTTATTTTGATTTATTTTCGTCTCTTTCTTTTTATTTCGGCTTATTTTGGATTCTTTCTGTTTATTTCAATTTATTTTTGTTTTTTGTGTTCTTTTCGGTTTTTTTTTGGGTTTCTTTCGTTTTAATTTGGTTTCTTTCAGTTTATTTGGATTTCTTTCTGTTTATTTCGACTTATTTTTGGTTTATTTCGATTTATTTTGGTTTTTTGTGTTCTTTTCGGTTTATTTTGGTTTCTTTCTATTTATTTTGGTTTCTTTCAGTTTATTTGGATTTCTTTCTGTTTATTTCGATTTGTTTTGGTTTATTTCGGTTTCTTTCTGTTCTTTTCGGTTTATTTTGGTTTCGTTCTGTTTATTTCGATTTATTTTGGCTTCTTTCTGTTTATTTTGATTTATTTTCGTCTCTTTCTTTTTATTTCGGTTTATTTTGGTTTCTTTCTGTTCTTTTCAAGTTTTTTTTCTTGTTGATTTTTTCTGTTCTATTCGGTTTCTTTCTGTTTATTTTGATTTATTTTTTTATTTCGGTTTATTTTTGTTTCTTTCTGTTTTTTTTCAAGTTTTTATTCTTGTTGGTTTTTTCTGTTCTATTCGGTTTCTTTCTGTTTATTTTGATTTATTTTTTTTGTTTCTGTTTATTTTTGTTTCTTTCTGTTCTTTTCGGTTTATTTTAATTTCTTTCTGTTTATTTCAATTTATTTTGGTTTCTTTCTGTTTATTTCTATTTATTTTGGTTTCTTTCTGTTTGTTTCGATTTCTTTTGGTTTCTTTCTGTTCATTTCAATTTCTTTTCGTTTCTTTCTGTTTATTTCGACTTATTTTCGTTTCTTTTCTTTTATTTCGGTTTATTTTGGCTTCTTTCTTTTTATTTCGATTCTTTTTAGTTTCCTTCTGTTTATTTCGATTCTTTTTAGTTTTCTTCTGTTTATTTAAATTTTTTTCCATTTATTCCAATTTCTTTCCATTTATTTCAATTTTTCTTTCTATTCCAAATTATCACCATCGCAATGCCTTGAAAACACTGTGCAATTAAATATAGTTGGTTCAGGATTTTTCTCCACTTTGCTTTGCAGAAAAAAGGGAAAAACGACACTTTGCGGATAGAATGTAGCTCTCTTTTTAAGCACAAAAAATTTTCTGTATTATTTTTCTTCTTCCTCTTCTTCTGCCACTTCTTCTTCTTCTTTTTCCATTTTCTTATCCTTATTATTCTTATTTTTGTTATTCCTATCCTTATTCTTCTTATTCTTGTTATTTTTATCCTTATTCTTCTTATTCTTATTATTCCTATCCTTATTCTTCTTTTTCTCCTTATTCTTATCCTTTTTCTTCTTCTTCTTCTTCTTATTCTTCTTCTTTATATTCGTATCTAAGCATCTTAGCATGCATTGTGCACGCAAGGGATATACTTTCCCTGAATGCCAATTATTATATATTTTATCTTGTACCTTCTTGATACGTCAAGTTGTAGCTCTAATATTTCCCCTTTTTTACCCATCATTTTTATTTTTCTTCAATATCTCAGTCACGGAATATCGAAATCGTCCCAACACCTTTTAAAAGTCAATTTTATACACGAGGAATGGTAGAAGAAGAAAAAGTTTTTCTTGATATTTTTTTTTCTTCGTTTTTTTTTTGAATAATTCCTGTATAATTGCGATCAATATAATATATTATAAGAGATGAGTATTTTCGTTAAATGTTATATTTGATAATTTTCTGAATTTTTGTATCTTTTTATTATAATACGCTATTTGGTGTATTTTAATATTTCATGAATATTATAATTCTATGTGTGTCTCTCAATATTCTGCTTTTTAATACTTTTCTCATTTTTTTTATATCTACTTATAGATATTTTTTAATCTTATCGCTATTTTTTAATATTCTTATCGCTATTTTTTAATATTCTTATCGATAGTTTCTAATATTTTTATCGATATTTTTTTAATATTCTTGTTACATTCTCATAAAAAATAGGAAAGTCTTGTTTTTTGATATTCTTCTCTTTATTTTTCAATTTTCTTGTCTTTATTCTTTAGTATTATCTGTAATTTTTAAGATTCTTAGAATATTTTTATTATTCACTTTATATATTTTTTAGATACTTTTACATTCTCAGCAAAATTTGAGAAGCACTTGTTCATAATATCTGTTTGTATTTTTAAATATTACAATAATTTTTTTTAAATTATGGATGTTAAAAATATTATCTGTTATTATTTTATTAAAGGATAACAAATTGAGACAAAAAACGTATCAAAATTGACGCGATGCATTTTCGAAAAAATACTTTTTGATATCCGTACGTTTTTGAATATTATCTGTATTTTTAAATATTTTTTGTATTTCTTAAATATTTTCCGTATTTTTAAAATATTTTTCGTATTTTTAAAATATTTTTCGCATTTTTAAAATATTTTCTGTATTTTTCAACATTCTGCGTATTTTTAAAATATTTTCTATATTTTTCAATATTTTCCCTATTTTTTAAAATATTTTCTCTATTTCTTAATATCACTTTTTTATTTTAAGGATATAAAATTGAGACAAATAATTAATAAAATTTTAAGTAAAAAAAAAATGCAGTGCACAACAAAATTGAGGCAAAAAACTGTCAAATTGAATGTGATGCATCAATTTTCCTTCTTCTTTTTGCCTGAAATTTTGCTATCCTCGCAAAAAATTGTGATATTCTCCGGGGATTTTTTTTAATAATGGCTATATTTTTTTAAATATTGGCTATATACATTTTTTTAAATAGTATCCATAAATTTTTAATATTCTTGTCTTTATATTCTTTTTACGAAATCTCAGTGTTTTGTCATTTGATATTTAATCTTTTTTTTTATTGGCATTTAAAACTGTATATTATAGAATAATGCTAAATAAAATAATAAATTTTTATTAAGAAACATTTTTAAAAATTCCACCGTCGTTTTCTGCTTTTATGTATAACGAGAACTGTATATATTTGAAGTCAATTTTTCGCTCTTTATTATTCATTCACAATCGGTGAATTGTTTCTTTATGGCAATAAAATTAACGGAAGAAATTCCCCCCCCCCTTTTTATTCAGAATGAGAAGAACAGTTTTCTTTATGAATGCGGAGGAAAAGTTTCTTTAAAATAAGGAAGGAAAAAGTTATCGAAGAATAATTTTTCTTTAATTTCAATCAAATTTTTTTTTTTTACTTTTTCTTTGCTATTCGAAAATTTGTTTGCAATACGTGATGATAATTTAAAAAAAACACTATTTTTTTATTCAGGACAGTTTATTGTTATAAATAATTTTTAATATTTCTCTTTCAATTTTTAATATTTCTCTTATAATTTTTAATATTTCTCTTTAAATTTGTATTATTTCTCTTCATTTTCATTATATTTCTTTAAATTTTTATTATTTCTATTAATTTTTATTATTTCTATTAATTTTAATTATATTTCTTTTAATTTTTGTTATTTCTCTTAATTTTCATTATATTTCTTTTAATTTTTATTATTTCTCTCAATATTCATTACATTTCTTTTAATTTTAATTATTTCTCTTAATTTTCATTTTGTATTTCTTTTAATTTTTAT